>VYXC01007438.1:376767-391019 GCA_013397175.1 Platysteira castanea | reverse complement strand
GAGCACTTCTGCTGCCCTCGGGCACCTCGGGACAGGGACGGAGCACTTCTGCTGCCCACGGGCACCTCGGGGCAGGGACGGAGCACTTCTGCTGCCCACGGGCACCTCGGTGTGGGGACGGAGCACTTCTGCTGCCTTCGGGCACCTCAGGGTGGGGATGGAGCACTTCTGCTGCCCAGGGGCACCTCGGGGCAGGGACAGAGCACTTCTGCTGCCCTCGGGCACCTCGGGACAGGGACGGAGCACTTCTGCTGCCCAGGGGCACCTCGGGGCAGGGACGGAGCACTTCTGCTGCCCACGGGCACCTCGGGGCAGGGACAGAGCATTTCTGCTGCCCAGGGGCACCTCGGGACGGGGACGGAGCACTTCTGCTGCCCAGGGGCACCTCCGGGCAGGGACGGAGCACTTCTGCTGCCCAGGGGCACCTCCGGGCAGGGACGGAGCACTTCTGCTGCCCTCGGGCATGTCGGGGTGGGCAGCAGACACAGCCCCAGCCCTCACACACCAGCGAGGCGCCGGTGCCCGTGCACAGGGCAGGGTCCTGCTGCTCCTGCTCCGTCAGAGGAAGCACCGGGAGAAGCAGGAGAGCCCTGGCAGCTGACTGGGGAGCTGCAGCCTCGGGGCATCGGGCTGCAGGTACGGAGAGCACGAGCCCTCCGGGAGCCGAGGTTTTAAGCCCCATCTGTGTCCTTGCTGCCCGACACGAGAAGCCTATTTCGGCCGTAATCTCAGGATGTGCAGAGTTGATTATCTGGCTAATGCAGAGCCCATGTGTTCTGTACAGGTAGAGACTGCACACAAAACAGCGGCAGCAAGCAGATTTAAGTAAAATAAACCAGGCCCCATGTGGTGGTATAACCCCAGCATGGCTGTACCAGGGGCAGGAAAGGCCTTGACTCTGTGCAAGCTCAGCAAGAACAAAAATACCTCTATTTTATCAACCCTGTGTTCAGCACAAATCCAAAACAGCCCCAAATCAGCCACTGTGAATAAAGTTAATTATACCCCAGCCAAAACCAGCACACCCCAGCTCATGCTCATCTNAGCAAGCAGATTTAAGTAAAATAAACCAGGCCCCATGTGGTGGTATAACCCCAGCATGGCTGTACCAGGGGCAGGAAAGGCCTTGACTCTGTGCAAGCTCAGCAAGAACAAAAATACCTCTATTTTATCAACCCTGTGTTCAGCACAAATCCAAAACACAGCCCCAAATCAGTCACTGTGAATAAAGTTAATTATACCCCAGCCAAAACCAGCACACCCCAGCTCATGCTCATCTGGTCTGCAGGGTACAGGCAAGCAGCTCCCTCAGTCTTTTACAGTCAGGAGCAGAGCTTGGCACTCAGCCCATAAACTCCTGCTCACCTCGGCCCCAGCACCACTGATGGCAACTTACAGATAAAACAGAACGCATTAAGGCTGAAAAACAACAGCTTGTACGTTTTTCAACATTAAGAGCCTTCACATCAATTTTTGGGATCAAAGTCTTACCTTTCACTCCTGAACATGGAAATGAGAAATATTCACATGTTCTACACCAGGCTGGATGGGGCTTGGAGCAACCTGGGAGAGTGGAAGGCGTCCCTGGCCATGGCAGGGGGGTGGAACAAAATGATCTTCAAGGTCCCTTCCAACACAAACCCTTCTGTGATTCTACAGTTTGTGTCACCCTTGTGTCACCCGGCCCCACGAGCCCAGCAGCCGCATGTGCCATCAGTGATGCACGGCTGCTGTGTGAGGATCCTGTTTGCTCCTCACCTGCACAGCACAGGCACCCTTCCCTACACAGAGCTACTGCCAAATTTCCCAAAAGCCCCAATTCCTTTCTGGCCCAAAGAAACCTTTGTGTGAGTGCACCTCGGAGGTACTCAGTACTGTACAAATACCTGAGAAGCACCATGGGGGCAGGATGAGCTCCCAGCCCTGCCTGGGAGGCCAGAGAACCCCGCTGGGTGCCCCTCAGCTCCCACCCTGCTGCTCTGCACGCTCGCTGGGAAAAGGGGAATTGTAGCTGCAATTTGGACACCTCCACCTGAGTTCAAAAACCAAATGAGTAAATAAACGCAATTCAGGAAAACATACAGAAATTTTGCTTTTACATTATTTGTAAGTTTTCAGAGAACCCAGTTTCCAGGTTCTTTGCCCACACATCTCTCCCTGACCCTGTGTAGTTCCTACAGGCACCGGGTGCACTGTGGGCTGGTGACACTGCCGTGGGACACCCCCTGCCCTGCCTGCTGTGGGCACGCTGGGCTAGCACCACCAGCAGAGGCTTGGAGACCCTCAGCTCTGGCAGCAGCTCGCTGTGCTCCCAAGGGAGTTGCTAAGCCCTCGGGTGGATACAATCTCCTCCAGCAGCTGAAGTTACAGCTCCTGACAGCCGATCACATTCCTGGGCACGGGCGCAGCGCAGGGGCAGTTGGAAATAGCACAATGCATGGCCTGGTGGCATGGCCAGAGAGCACGCCTGGCAGCAGAGAGTGCACAGAGAGGGACCACGGGTGGTGGGGTGCAGAGCAGCAGGGACCCGGGTGTCTCCAAAGGCAGTCCCTGGGCACAACAGGCAAGTGCTTTCTGGAACGGGAGGCTCAGCGGGATGTCACCCGGCCTGCAGCTCCAACCATCAGCGCTGGGCACACAAAAATGCAGCACAGTCTATTTTGGACTTGTTCTCCCACCTTGTATTAGCATGCAGAGATGCTGACTCCAAGCAGTTTGCAGGAAGACTGTGAAACAGTAATTAAGTTGGATGCCTGGTTTTAGTGGACTGAAGCATCTAGAAAGCAGGCCAAGAAAAATCTCAAGCATTCATCTTCTGTGCTGAAACATTCCATGTGACCAGGCAGGTGTGTTAAAAAACACAATCATAACCCCTCACTATATCAAGGTACAATATTTTTGTGCCACTGGTAGAGCAGAAGAGAGGGGGTAAAAGGAAAAGAGGAGTGATTTATGTTATTCACAAGCTGCTGGCAGCAGCACTGGCTGCATGGACACACAGGGCCCTGAACACCTTTGAAGGTGAGGTCACAACGTGCTGCTGCAGGTTTTACACTGGTGGTTTCTATGGATGGTGAGCATGCAGCCAGCTCTGAGTTTGCTGCACACGGCAGCAGTGTGATGGAGGGCTTGATGTACTGACACTGAGGGTCTATTAAGCTCATAGCAGTTAAAATGAAAGCCTTCAGATTTACAAGTTTAATGGCTCCACAGTCACAGCTTGGGGACAGGGGAGAGAGAGGAAGAATAAAGGATTTTTCAGACTGAAAAAGCAAAGGAATACACATCTTGTAAACTTGTTTCATGCAGAGATGTAGATGAAAATGCACCAGCAGTTTTAACTAGAGGTTTTACTGCATGTGTGGGTGCAGGGAGGGGGCATGTGCCATGAGGAGCTGCTCAGGAGGATCAGGGAGCAGCAGGCCCAGCCCTGTGGCACTGCAGGACCTGCTGTGCCTGCCAAGGGCCTGTCTCTGCAGGAACACCCTCCCCACACAGCAGGGCTGGAGCAAGGCGTGCTCCTTGTGACCCCCGATGCCACGACACGATGCAATCCTGGTGCAGGGGGGGAAACACAGGGCTGCCTCCCCCCTGTGCCCCAGCCCAAGGCACAGCTGGAGCTGTGGCTGCAGCCACTGCTCATTCCCAGCAAAACGTGTGTGACACCAACCCAAGGGTCCTTGCTCCCCCTTCCCCGCCTTCAGATGGGGTTTCCTTAAGGGAAAGACAAACATCTGTCACTCCAAGCCAGGGGCAGCTGCTTTGCTTGTGCCTTGAGCTGGCTCCTTGATGTCACACGCCAGTGAAGCTACGGAGCAGCACCAGAAGATGCTGAGTGGGCAAGTCGCTCCTGGCACTGCTTTAAACCAAGTCTTACAAGTTTCAGTTCTACAGGCTGCTACTCTGCCTGTTGTTTTTCCAGAAACTTGTTTTACTTAATTAAAACCCTGTCATTACCTGACTAGTACTTTCCTTGCAAAGAAACCCCAAGGACAAAGCAATAACAACAAGAAGTGATCCTACCAGCTTTTCCAACTCAAACCAAGTTAAAAAAAAATCCAATTTTTCCAGCTTTATGCATCCACAAATGACCTGCAGTGTTTGTACATTTTTCCCGTAACTCTCCTCTGCAGAACAGATCACATGCCAGAAGACAGGAAGTTTCACAATAGAAAGTGTCACCAGTCACAAACCTCTGCTGTGCCCAGGATTAGCACCAGCAGTGTCAGTGTTGAAGTCACCTCATGGACTCTTTCTGATGACAAAAATCTTTGTGCTGCTGCCAGTGAAGCCCCGGCATGATGGATTTGATAGTGTTCCCATCCAGCATTACCAGGTTACCCAGAGCAGCTGTGGCTGCCCCTGGACCCCTGGAAGTGTCCAAGGCCAGGCTGGATGGGGCTGGGAGCCATCTGGGATAGTGGAAGGTGTCCCTGCCCGTGGCAGGGGGTGGAATGGGATGGATGTCAGGGTCCCTTCCAGCCCAAACCATTTCATGTCACTTCAGGAAAGGACAGCCAATGAGCAGCTGAAGGAAACATTTCAGTTCTACCTTATGGAAAATCAAGCAAAGCAACAAAATTCAATCCTCCTGCATGGAGAGAATTAGGTACGGACAATTCTCTGAAATAATGAGCAGTTTTATAAGTGATGTACCGAAACTCCAGACATGCTGGTCTAATTGGGAATCTAGG
Organism: Platysteira castanea; assembly: GCA_013397175.1. NCBI lineage: Eukaryota > Metazoa > Chordata > Aves > Passeriformes > Platysteira > Platysteira castanea. The sequence continues at coordinate 386,325 of VYXC01007438.1, read as the reverse complement.
TAAATGTGACATGTGGAACATGGGAAGTTGTGTAGTTCTGCTTTTCTAGTTTTGCAGTTCTTTAGCCAACTGTCACGTTGTCCTCAGCCTGGCAGACTGTGTTGGCAGCTCAGCTCACACATGTGAGGCAGGAAATCACCTGTGGAAAGCCAGCTGAAGGAGGCCAACCACATAGTGATACATGATAAATGTAAATACCCATACACACATGCAGAGGTTTGGCTGAAGAGCACAGAGGGAAGGAAAGGCTTGGTCTAATCCAGGCCATCCCATCATTTTCTCATCCACACGTTCTGCAGATGTTCTCGTTTCCCCTGCTGACAGACCTGCTCTGTGCCTGCAGCTCAGATCCCATCGTGTCTCTGGAGCAAGGGCTGCCTCTGCCCCTCGAGGCCCTGCCCTGCCTCCTGTCACCCCCACCCCAGCCAGGTCCTGCTGGTACCCGCAGCCAGCGTTCTCTGGGGCTGACGTGTGACATCCTCCCACTCTGACCTCCAGCTCGGGGCCTGCAACTCCTCTTGGCCACAGCTCCCCAAGGACTGACGGACACAGCCAGTCTGTCTGATCTGAAGCATTAGGTGCTTTTCAAGTTGTCCCTTCTCCTCCAGCTGGGCCATGCCAGCCCACCCAGGACCCACAGGGGCAAGGACAGATGTCAGGAATGATGATGGCATTCACTACCTTTGTCCCAACTGCTCACAGACACGGTGAAGAAGCTCACAGGATGCAGTTTGCTGCTCCTTTAACCAGAGCACTGTCCACACAGGAGCCATGGATTGGCCAGGACTCTTCCACTGGAAGGACAGCACATTCTGGGCAGCAGGTTTATTTATACTCCTGATCTAGCTAATAGGAATTTGGGTCCAATCCAAACACTCTTGATATAATAAAGTCTTTAGCCAGAGTTAAGCAGCAGTTCTATGGGCAAGATCAAGGAGGAAGCTGAAATGCTGCTGCTGCAGTTGTCCAGACACCCCGAGTACACAGCCTGAATGTGTCATGTTCAGGTTATTTACTCCAGCCAGGCTTGCTGAGATGGAGTCATAACCCAAGCAAAGCAAGTCCTTCATCACACTCAAGAAATCCCATGACAGAAGGTATGACAAAAATCCCATTGTGCCATCAGGGTTACATGAGCACTGACCATCCCAGTCCCATTGCATTACGACAATAAATTTAGATTTATTAAGATTAGATTTATTAAGATTTACATTAAGTTTAGATAAAGAAGAAAGTCTACAGGAGCAGCACTGACTTGCTCACTCAGAGTCCTTCAAGTGTGAAACAGAGCAGAGCATTCAGGGGCCAACATAACGAACCACACTGCATAAAGCATGGCCTTTGACACAAGGCTCTTCCTGGTGGTTACTTCTGGTTTTCTGACAGAAGGTTAATCCCTCCTCTTGTCTAATACCATCACAGATGAGGTCTTGTCTGGACAGTGATGACTGAAAGGCTGTGAAATGATTCCAGGTTTTATCCAAGTCACTGGATTTTCCCATGGACCTCTATTCCCAGTCATGCCACATCCTGTAGTTTTAGGTACCAAATTTTCATCCCAGGCAGACTGTTTGATGAGAAAGGGAAACCCATCCCCAACCTTTACAAAGAATCAGCTCTCATGTTTCCATTCCCACCCAATGTCCTCACACAAAGGTGACGCCCAAAGGAAGTTAATTTGATCCAGGCCATTCCCCAGAGAAACGCTGAAAATTTAGGTACAAACCAAACCTCAAGTACTGCTAGAGATACTGAAATACTGTTCCCCAAAGACAGTTTTTGGTACAATCATTTTGAGGAGCCATAAAGGGCCTTCATAAGAAATCCAAACCAGAGGGACCAGAGGCAGGGGAACAAAGGGCCCCCAAGGGCCCGGAACTGTCACAGGTAACAGCACATCCGTATGATAAATGTCATCCTAATTCCAGTCACAGTTTTAGTTCTTTGACCCAAGGAAACTGAAAGCCTCGGAGCTGTCAGTCTTCCAGGCACACAGGAGTAGTTCTGACACGAACCAAGCACTTCAGTACTCGCCCCATCCCAGCTGTGAACAGCACAGGGCTACAGGGTTATCAGCTCCTTGAACAGGCAGGCAGTGCTGCTTCCTCCCGGTGTCCTGCCTGGCCTGCACCTCCCTCTGGGAATAGCGGCTCCAATTCCCACAGCTCCCAAAAGAGTTTGGAATTAAAGCTTCTCACCACCTCTGAAATTACCCCCACCAACTAACAGCCAAGCATCTAAGTTTCACAATTGTCTATCTCAGATTTAATGGAAAAACAAATGCAAACAAATAGTGGAATACGGATTAAAAAAGCAGCAGGAGGCTTTTCATGGGAAGCATTAGTCTAGCAATCACTCACCTGATACTGGAGGCAAAGTTATGTCTCAAACTGCGTTAAGAGATCTCGTATTTCTGGAGTGAGGTGCTCGACTGCCTTCGCAGCTTCTGTGATCGCTTTCCGGTACATCCCTTTCTTCTTGCGATTAAATCTCAGTTTGAAAAATTCCGAGAAAGGAGAGAGTTTTGAAACAGATAAGAATGAAGTCGTCGGAGAACCAAACCATGACACTTTAGCTTCTCGCCACGAAGGTTCCCCGTTTTCCTTCTGGCTGAGGTTTATGTCAAGAACACGTGCTGGCCACCACGGAAACCCATGAATTTTACCCCAGACAATGTCCCCCACTGAAACAGTCCTTCCATCTTCTGTAACACATTTAGACACACTCTGGGTGTGCAGTCTGACTGTCAGCGGCGGCACAATTTTACGCTCATCTTTTGAAGATGAAGAGACGGAGGCATCATCACCAGGCAAAAAGTCACCCAGTTCTGGTGATGTCACTTCTGAACTAGAAGACTTGGATTCATCTAGACTGTCATTGCTACACACCGATAAACTAGAAGAATCTGCTTTTCTTTTACGGTAATTCATGAGGAAAGCCAAGTTATCATGTCCATCTTTACCCTGGGGAAACCTTTTAAAGTCATCATCTTCACCTGAACTTCCTGAAGATATCTCAGCCAAACTTCTGTCGGTGGACTCATCATTGTAAAATGCTCCAGGATTAGAGTCCCTGCTGTTCTGAAGGACATTGATTTCATCAATCAGTTCTGCCTTATAAATTGAAACGCTCTGGCCATCGTTGATGCGATGGGGCTTCAGCCGTATCTTTGGGGGTGGGACATCCACACTGGAATGCACTGGCCGCGTGAGCTTCAATTTTGGAATGGAAGCAAGCTGGCTGCCTGCTGACTTGTCCATTAAACATTTGGTTTGTTGACACCGTTCAGAGTCCCCGGTCTCCTCTTGGTCCCCGGCTCCGTTCTGCAATACTCGCTCCGCACAGAATGGTTTGACCGAGCCATGAACCCGGGAAGGGATTTTTACCACCTCACCTTTCCCTTGTGGAGTACTGTAGGATATTTTTATAACTGGCGTTCGATGCACCAGTTCCCCAGAAAACTTGTCATCCTCCCTCTTCTCTCTTTTGTTCCTTTTCTCCACGTACTCAGAGTCGCTGTGCTTTTTCTGCTCCTTGTCCTGAATGCTCAGCTTCCTCCTGGTTTTGGCGTTCTGCCGCGGCGCGTTCGCGTCCTCGGGGTTCAGAGTGTTCTTGCACTTCTCGCAGAGCACCTGCCTGGGCCGCAGCCTGATGGTGCTCATGATGAGCCTCCCCGGGTCCCTGTTGCGCGACAAACGCCTCCTCGTCCTCTTGATCGCCCGCGGCGGCGGCTGCGGGACCCACTGGTGGTAGGTGTGCCGCAGCCACAGGGGCCGGGGGAAGGGGGCTCCCTCGAAGTAGGGCGGGTAGGGCGGGAGGCCGCCCGGCGCCGGCAGCAGCGGCGGCACCTGCTCCTGGCCACTGCCCTTGGCAGGCTGCTCCCCGGCGGGCTGCGGCTGCGGCTCGCCCGGCGCGGCACCTCCGCCGTCGGCAGCTCCGTTAGCGCGGGCGTCGGCGGGGGGGTCCTCGTGCCTGGGGAAGGAGGACGGGAGACAGAACAATCCAGACCTAAAAGGGGGTGAGGACAGGGAGGGAAAGATCAGAGTCAGGAGCTTTGAACGGTGCTTCTCTGGGAACCCAAAAGATCCCGGCCTCCCACAACTTCAGTACTAAGAACTCAATACCTTCTCTCGACTTTTAAGACCAGGCAGCCAATTCTGCCACTGAAAAAAATAACTGCACGCTGCAGAAATTTGGCAAGGTGTCCTACTCTTCTCCCCAAAAAGGCACAGGGATCAAACCCTCTATTTCTATGAACTCTCTGCACAAAGTTTTGCTCTAAGAAGTTGTAAGTTTTATCCCACAAAGCAGTTTACTGCATCAGCAGGCTGGCAAGGCCGGAGGAGGGATGTGATACGGATTAGCCTAGGGAGCTATGAAACTGCCCTTCTCACTGTAGATGCATGGCTGATTTTCCAGCTTTTCATTCTAAACCTGAACACGTTGACTTGGGTGGATAACTCGCACAGGTTCACCAAGACACGGCTCTGCCCCTCTTCCCGGGTCTCTCCGTATACAGCTGTATTTGCTAACATAACAAACCCACTGCTCCTTCACAACAGCGAGGTTAACAGTGATGATATTTGTGCTTCAATGCCAAGTCTCATTACAGGCCACAAAAGTCCAGTATCTTGCCTGGATATTGGCAAAAGCAAATCCTCTGAAATGCTGGAACTCACAACTGCAATTAATGTCTCCAAAATTTATGAATTTATGCCCTTGGCCTGGCATTAGAAACATTACGCTAGCACAGCACGGGGACAGATTCTGCCCTGAAACACTGACTCTGACTGGGCAATGCTCACTGCCTTGGCTTTCCAGAGACACTTCTGCAGAGAACACATCCTCAGTGAACATGTGGGCTTCTTTAATAATAACAAGATGTTGTATAGGAGAGCCACGAAGAAGAGACAGAGGAATGGAGAACAGATACAGACCAGTGGGTTTTGGATGCTACATTCCCATTCCCTTCCTTGCCAGCCATTGCTTTCTTTCCAATCACCAGGAAGGAAGGACCCTTCCAGAGGCAAGGGAGGAGTTTCTTGGTGGTGTCACAGAGAGGGACACTTTGGTAAGCGTTAGCAGAAGGGCGCTGAAGAGGAGCTGAAGGCATCCACTCAGTCCCACACCTCTCACCAAGAGCAGCACAAAGCCACTGCTGTGGGTTTCCCGACGGAGAGGAGCCTCCAGAGTCCTTCCCCATTACTGAAAAGTGCAAGAACCTGTTAAACGGCAGTTTACCTGGGAAAGGACTAAGCTGTTGTAATCATGTATTTGGACGAAAATGTTTTTGTTCTAAGAGGCTTTTTTTGAACAGAGACAACCAAAAATGTAGGTATCTTTAAATGACAACCCAGAAAGCCAGTACAGTGTGTACAGCCAGCCAGAGATGTTGGCACCATTCATAATCCAAAGTGAGACCATTTCTGAATGAAATGATGGCTATAAATTATGGTTATTTAATGCAGTGAGATTGCATGACCTGGTCACAGTGGAAAACTGCTCCTCATGTAGACACAAGCCCACTCCCCCTGCCCGTGCAGGGCCCCTGCCCACTCCCCCAGCCTGGCTCTGAGCAGGCCGGTCACTGAACCCTCCAGAGCGGCACGGAGCTCCTTGCCTGGCACGACTGGAGCACCAAAAGGTTCCCTCCCAGGATGGTTCATGCCTGTTAATGTTCATGTACCAGCACACTGTAACCCTGCTGCGCTGGACGTGGCCTCGTGCCCGCAGACCCCAGGCCACTGCCCTCCCCAGCTGTGCCAGGCTGTGCCCCCTGTGCCAGGCACCAGTTCAGCAGGGAGCCCTGCTAGAAAGATGGGGACAAACTTCATAGTAGGGCCTGTTGGGACAGGACACAGGGAATGGCTTCCCACTGCCAGAGGGCAGGGCTGGATGGGATCTTGGGCAGGAACTGTTCCCTGGGAGGGTGGGCAGGCCCTGGCCCAGGGTGCCCAGAGCAGCTGGGGCTGCCCCTGGATCCCTGGCAGTGCCCAAGGCCAGGCTGGACACTGGGGCTGGGAGCAGCCTGGGACAGTGGGAGGTGTCCCTGCCATGGCACAGGTGGCACTGGAGGGGCTGTGAGGTCCCTTCGGACCCAAACCATCCAGGGACTCCCTGACTGTGCAGCAGCACCAGTGCCAGCACCCTGGGAGAAGACATGACCGGCCCTGTCCAAGGGATGACACAAACTGACATACCAGACAACAAAGAAACTTAGAGTTAATTTTTGGTGGCAGCACCTTCCACATGGCCAGGTATGGAATGAATTGTCTGGGGGGCTGTGGCCAGGTGGGGAGAGATGAGCTGTGAAATCCCACTGTGGCACATGACAAGGCAGGACTGCTCCCGTACTGGAAGTGTCTCTGAAGGCCAAGAGAGCAGTTCCACTGAGGAATCATGCTTCTTCCACACCTTCCACACCGCTTCCAGGCAGAGTCAAGAGGAGCTCTGCTGTCTTGCCTGCCTCCCTGTGAAACATAGCGCATCCCAGCCCCACATCTCAGGCACAGGGGGAAGGAAAACAGCTCCAGAGAGGCCAGGCACAGATCCTCTCACCTTGTCACCCATTGCCAGGCACCCGCACTGCCCGGTCAGCACGAGCAGGCCACGGCCACTGCCCAGGGCTGCTTTTGCTCTCTCTATCCCCCACACTGCACACTCCACACGGGGATGCACTCACAGACCAAGCTCATCAGGCTCCTGCAGCCCCCTGGGGAGGCCAACTACACCTGGTTCCACCCTACCCTGAGCCAGCTGCCACACCTGCAGCCCCTGGCGCTGCCCCAACCCAGCCCAAAGCCACCTTCCACGGCAGGCAGAGCTCCTTCTAAGAGGATTTCACACCAGTGTCTTCCCACCCACAGCAGAATGAGAGACACTTCATCTGACACACTTGGCTTTCCAGGAGTTTACTTTTCCCACGAGGAGGAACGTCAAGTTCACCTTTCCCTATGCCCCTCCAACTTTTGTGTGCAGATGAGGATGAAGTTCATGTATTTCTTCTGCCAGCTCACTGTCACTGTTGGTCCTGCAGACCTAACCCCACCCAGGCAGGACGAAGGTGCCTGAGGTGCAGGTCAGGGGTGGGTGCTGTGCAGGGTCACTGTGTGCAGTGTCCAAGGCCAGGCTGGACAGGGCTCGGAGCAACCCGGGATAGGGGAAGGTGTCCCTGGCCATGGCAGGGGGTGAAACAGGATGAGCTTTAAGGCCCCTTGCAATCCAAGCCATGCTGGGATTCTGTGATTAAAGCAGCAGGAAATACTGCTGATGGGATTTCACCCTGCTTGTAATCCCCCTTTCTGGGGCAGCTGCAGCCAACTGGAGTTGGTTACCTCAATCCAGTCTCTGCTTGCGACAGGAGATGCCATCCTTCTTTATTTATACCCCTGCATAATTAAAACCCAACTTTTAAAGTAAGCTCAACTGCAGTAAAACTACCAAATCTTGTTATCAAAACCACTATAATTGCAGTCAAAATGCATTAAAATCTCTCCTTGAGCATGTACACTATGGAGCTCACTTTGAGCAGAGCCAGTTTATTGGAAGCAAATAACTGCCAGTCACTGGGCAGGCCCTGGTGCTGCTGCATCATCTAGGCTGGGATAGGAAGGGACACGTGCAGAAAGGACACAAGCACTTTTTTCTGCAAATAATTCCCCAGGGGCTGGAAGGTCAGGCGTGAGTGTTCCCTACATCCCCCCACTCCTAAAGGCGCCGAGAGCAGGAAGGGGGGACAGGCAGGGGACAGGCAGGGGACAGGCAGGGGACAGGCAGGCAGTCCTGCTGCCCACACACCTGCCAACGAGCTGAGCCCCTGCAAACCCGGGCAGGCAGTTCAGGGTTCAAACCCGCACCTGCCTTTGTGGTAAATGAACAGAAGCGTCCAGCCAGGACCTGGAGGGACAGGGGTGCCCTGGGTGCCCAGGGTGACAGGCCTTCCTCCTGCCCAGCTCCCCACAGCGCTCGCTGCAGCTTAGGAGAAATAATCATGGAGTTACAGAATGTCTGCATTGAAAGGGACCTTAAAAATCATCCAGCTCCAATTCTCCTGCCATGGGCTGGGATGTCATTCATTAGATAACTTGCTCCAAGCCCTGTCCAAGCTGACCTTGAACACTTTCAGGGNGCCACAACTAAGTAAAACAGATGCAACTACTGTGTGATGCTGAAACCATTTTAAACTACAAAAGAAAACTGAAGAACCACCATACAGGCCCTCCCTCCCTTTTGGGGTAATCTCCTCTTTCTGTGCAGGTCTAACAACCTGCTCTGGTGGCTCCTCTCCTGCCAGTCCCACCTCACTGCCCAGGGGGTACAGGCAGAGCATGGGTGGCCCCCACACAGGGACACGCTGGTGGGACACAGCTCCATCAGCCAGGCAACAGCAGGAGGGGAAACAGCTCTGCCACATATCCATTTCAGGCACTCCAAGTTCAGCACCAAGTGGATAAATTCCTGCTGCCTCTGGGACACATCCTGACCTTCACCTCCAAATCACTGCCAGGCCAGCTCCTGGGTTCTGCTGTAGGATGAACAAGACCTCTCCTCCCCTCCACACCCCAGACATGGGATGACTGCAGTGCTCGCTCCCAGTCCCCAGGGTCCACCAGGAGCCAGGCACCTGCCTCACACACAGAGTCCCCTCCTGAGAGCCACAGCTCCCCTCGTGCTGCCCACCGCACCTCCCTGCCCCACCACGGCCAGCACAGGCCAGCCAGTGCTTGGCACCATGGCGGGCAGCATGCGGCACACGGGGATGGCCACAGGATGAACACTGACCCTTGGGGACGGCCACAGAATGAACACTGACCCTTGGGGACGGCCACAGAATGAGCACCGACCCTCGGGGACAGCCCCAGTGCTCAGAGGGCAGGTCACCCACTGCCCTCCCACCCAGCACAGAGCAGGGTCACCACTGACAGGCACAGCTGCCTTAGAGCCTGGGAAAAACACCCATCTGGTTGTTTCTTGGACCCACTAGGGGCAGAGGGAGGAAGAAAGATGAAGAAAAATAATGGAAAAAGGTTAGGGTGAAAAAAAACAGGTAAAAGAAGTGTCACTGCAGAGAAAGACAACGGAAATGTGAGAAGGCAGAAACAGCTGGTTTAGGGGGCTCAAGGGACACCAACTGCTCGGGCTGGGACCAGACTCCAGGGTGGGTTTACGGACTCTGTACAGCATTAGGTGCCTGAATGCTTTTGAAAATCTGGCTCAAATTTTCCGGGATAGCCATGTGAAACTAAATAAACGACGAAAATGAAGCTCAGAAGTCCTGCCTCACACATCTCCCGGGAAGGATCAGAGAGGTGAGGCTGCTGCGCTCCCACGCAGCGCTGATCTGGCATGTCCCTTACCCAGCACACAGGCACCAAGCCTGCTCCCCACAGGAACACAGCCCAGCACCGCGCGGCCACGGCCCTCGGGCAGCCGGACGTGCCCCGCTGTGAGCCAGACCAGCCTCAGGGTCGGGCCAGGTGTGACACACGGCAGCCCCCGCCGCGCAGAGGGGACCCGCGGGTGCCCTGCTCGGAGAGTGCCCCTCTCGGGTCCCCCGGA
>VYXC01007438.1:348508-374346 GCA_013397175.1 Platysteira castanea | reverse complement strand
GGCCGCGCGGGGGCGGGGCGAGAACGGGGCGGGGCCGCGCGTGGGCGGGGCCGTCACCGCCTCAGGCCGCGGCCTCCCCGTGTGGGGAGCGGAGCGGCGGTGCCGGGTGGACAGCGGCCCTGGGTCCGTTCACAGGCGACTGTCACACTCATCGCAGCTTCCTTTGAATGCCCACATTCCGAAAAGTTGCATCCACTTACCTTCATAACCACCCTTTGCAGAATCCCAGGACAGCTGGGGTTGGAAGGGACCCCTGGCGATGCCCCAGTTCAGGCCCCTGCCCAGGCAGGGTCACCTGGAGCCGGTGGCACAGGAACGTGTCCAGGGGGGTTTGGGATGTCTCTGGAGAGGGAGACTCCAGCCCCTGCCCGGGCAGCTGCGCCAGGGCTCTGGCCCCTCCATGGAAAGAAGGTCTTTCTCATCTTGGGGTGGAACTTGCTGTGTTTTAGTTCCTGGCCGTTGCTCCTTGTCCTGTCTCTGGCACCACTGAACAGTCTGGCACCGTCCTCTGCCAGCCCTTGAGAATATTTGTGTGGATTGATGGGATCCCCTCTCAGCCTCCCTTCTCCAGGCTGACCAGGCCCAGCTCCCACAGTCTCTCCTCATCTCAGAGATGCTCCAGTCCCAAAATCATCTCTGTGGCCTTCGCTGGACCCTCTCCAGTAGCTCCTTGACTTTCTTGTCCTGAGAAGCCCAGAACTGGACACAGCACTCAGGATGTTTCTCACTAGGGTTGAGTAGAGGGGCAGGATCACTCCCTGACCTGCTGGCTACGCTCTTCCTGATGCAAATACTGAGCCAAATGCATCCCAGTGCAAATATTTACAATTAACATGTTTATTTTTATCAGTGCTTTCTGGAAAGAGCCTGTGATTTCCCAAATTGCTGACAGACTGAAGCATGCCTGATCCATATGGAATCAATACAGTGTCTGCTGCTACTGAAGCTGCATTCTCATTGTACTCAAAGGGCTGAGACCCAACTGTGTCAAGTAGAGACTTGCCAGAAAGGCTAATAAGCAAGTACTCCCATGAGCAGCACTGTGCTTCCTTGCTTCTGTTAATCTAAACAGCAAAATAGAACAAAAAATCTCAACTTACTTGGTGTTTGTTATCATTTTTATGGAACTCTGTTAAGTGTTTCAATCACCGTATCAAGAGAGCTCCACGAGCCAAAGTCCTGGGGCTGCCTTGGAAATGTGTTGAGAGTGGGACGCAGGCACAGAAGGAAGCTCTGATGTCCCCAAGGACAGAGAAATCTGAACTCATTTTCATAAGGAAAAGGATGTTGTGAAGCACCCTCCAAACACTGAGGGCTGTGTTCAGGAAGTTCAGCTGGTATCCCTGTTCCCTGTCCATGCACTCATGAAACCCAGTGACTGTGGGTGTACGTGGGGCAGCTGGGCCATCCTGGAGTATACAGAATAAATCAGTGCCCAGCTACTCTATGGACAGACATAACCACACCTTACAGACATTCAAAGGAGACGTTTCCAGAGTGAATCAAGTTGGGTTTGATGGGGTGTTCCTTTTCATTTTCCTCCTCCTGCTCTCATCATCCCCATGTGCTGTTTGACGTGCTGTTCTGGTTTCTTTTCTCTGAGGGATCTAAGTAAACATGGTAAAATTGTTATTTCAGTTGCTTTGCTTACTGTACTGACTTTCTGTGAACATCAGACCTGTCTGGCCACAGCTGTGGGATCTGGAACCACCTCTTATTATGAGATAGTTTAATGTGTGCACTTTCCCTTAAAGCTGATGAAAATTCCCCTGGGTTTACAGGCACCCATTCAGTAGTTGTTTCCTGAGAGGATCAGCTGGAACATACCTGTACAGTTAGTTGAGACAGAGCCTCAAATACAGATACACTAATTTTCAGAAGTGCAAAATGGAGCAAACCAATGCATCTTGTCATCAGGAAGCCCAGCAGAACATCTCCAGCGTTCCCCATGCACAGCTAGATTACAGAAGGGCAGGTGCTGTGTCCTCCTCCAGCCCGGGGAAGGCAGCAGGGCCCTGCCTGCCCCAGGGCCTCCTGCCAGATGTTCTGACCTCTGGCTGCCCAGCGCAGAGGACGGTCAGTTATTTATGGAACACGGCTCTGCTGGGAAACACCGACGGGTGCTGACTCAGGAGCCTCACGGGGTCACGGGTGGCAGAGCCAAGGCAAAGCCCCACCTCCACCCTCCTCACATTCCCAGATTTCTGCTCTTTGGCTCTCTGCTGCCAGGCTAGGCCCTTCCCTCAGCAGTTTCCAAATTAAGCTACAAAAAAAATTTTCTTTGTTCTGCTCGGTTGAATGCCTTTAAAACCTCAAAAATATCTTGTGTAGCAAGTTATTTCCTAGACCAACCACCTTATCCATACTTCAGGTTAATAAATCCCAAGGTTTTTCACCAAGAGAAATTATTGTGGTAGATTTGAATCATTTTATAGGCACTTCATTTCCTTCATTTCTGGCTGTGCAAAGCTCCCCTCTGCGCTGCTTACGGGACACCTGCCAAGTCTATTTTAACTGCAGTGCCTGTGCTGCTGCACTCACTCGGCTCACAGGGCGAGAATCCTGTGGAACAAACCCATTTCCAGAACTCTCCCTTATGGCACTACCCCTGAGGGCAGTGACAGAGCAGAACGGATGGGGCTCACACCCATCTGACACACAGGGTGTTTACTTTGGGGAATGCCAAGGTGTGCAGTGGCACCACAAGTACTCACCTGTCCTGCCTGGAGCACAGTTGTTCAGAAACAGGATTCTAAATCCAAGACAATCCCATAATTTTTAGGAAATATATTCTAAGTTGTATTAAGTAAGAGCAGCTGCCTTTTGGTTTTTTTCCCCCGTTCCAACAACTACTTGAAAATCTTTGGGGTTAAATAAAGGAATATTCTCTGTCATGCCTGAGGAATATGAAAACTGCTTCTAACACAGGATAAGAAAACAAAGAAATACACTTAACATGAGAGCAAAGCGAAACATAATCAAAGTGTGAGAATTCGTTGCAAAGTTGTCATTAATTTCATTGTCAGGCATTAAACAGCCCTAACCCAGGCGTGCGGGGGGCCAGCACCGGTCCGGCTGCGGTCCCGGGGTCACCCCGTGCGCAGGACACTCGGCGCTCGGGGTGTCCCGGTGCTGCTGCCCGGGAACGCCAGAGGACAGCATCGCCCTGCGCTCCCGGCACGGCGGAGAGAGGCTCCGGCAGCGCGGGGAGAGGCACGGCTTCCTCCATCGCCCGAAGGGAAGGTGCTCACAGAAAGCAGTGACTGAACGAGGCTGCTGAAGCAGGGATCAAAGAGCAGCACGACGATGCAGAGACAGGACTTAGAAGTGCAGGTACAGAGCAGGATTTACACGATGCAGAACTACAGGCATTGCCCAATTCCCCCAAAAATGTTTGTGAATATTGTGGAGTTAAAAAAACTGTTGCTACCATGGAAATTATTGACCAAAAAATAAAACTGAGAACATCTCCAGAGGGTTTATTCTCTCCTTTACACAACCAGGTACTTCCCTGTTTCTGAAAGGATTCACCAATACATTCTCTCCAGTAGGGTTTGTATTATTTGCATAGTGCAAAATGTAACACATGAAACATTCATTAAGTGCTTTCTATGCAAATGTAAAGTAACGTAACATCTTGTCTAGTATTTATATATAGTAATTTATCATATTGCATATACTAGAAGTGAAAAAATAAGTTACCTGTGGAATTTTACAGTCCACTGTTATCCAGTATTATAAAATCCTGTTGTTTTTCTGCAGAAAGAATTTGGATAGTCAAGGGTACAACTACCGAAACAGGAATACAAAAGGTAGCAACTGAGAAAATAAAAAATAGTGCTTTTAATTCTGGAGAAAAAAATATTTGCAATATTAGCAAATAGAAAAGTTGGTTTGTATTCTATACAGTTATGTCAAAAATACCATTCGTTCATCAAATACAGATTTGACAATGATGCACATTAAACTGCTTTTATGTTTTTCAGTAGAAAAGTGGGGTTTTCCAGCACTTGCATGGTCCTTATTACACACCACAGAGGCTCTGTCACCTGCACAGAGGAGCTGCCTTGGTGCAGAGCTGTTCTTCCCTCTTCCAGTAAAATCCTGGGCTGCACTGACACATTCGTCAGCAAGAAATTCTTCTTTTACATCTTTTATTGTTTCTTCTTTCAGCTCTTAAAATCTTGGCTTGTCCCCTTCCTTAGGCCACTCTCCTGCAGATCCACCCTGGACCATGACAGTTCACTCGAGTTCAGCTTCCCAACAGGAAGCATTTCTGTGGAATGAAAGGGAGGCTGCTGCAGCCCTGTGTACCAACTAAACTACTTGGGCTTTAGGCAAAACACGGTGTGTGTAGTGTCAGTCAATCAATCCAATGGAAATGGGGTTAACTGCTCTATCTTCTTTTAATACATATTTTACTCTCAAGGATTTTTCACAAAGCAATCTGTGTTCTGGAAGAAACCAGCAAACTGCTGATGTACATGAGCACAGCAGTGGCTTCCTTCTGAGAGATAATTAATGGATCTCATCATTAATGGATTCACGTAGTTAATGGATCTCATCTTTGGCAAACCTTTCACCTGGATTTTATCCATCCCACCATGCAGAAGCTAATCCAGTTTACAATCATTTTTGTTAAGTGCTCAGTATTTCTGGCTCATGCCAAGTTTGAGAGCTCCCTGTCCTCAACACCCTGCAGAAAGGAAGTTCTCAGAATTGTGTCCACAGTCCTGCTGAGGGTCCCTGGTTGCCCTGACCATGGACACCTAGGCCTGAGCACGACCCCACGCTGCTGCCTGAGCCTGTGCTGCCAGGGCTCACCCAACCCCCTGCACCTGAAGGAAAGTCCACCACAGCCCCCAGTGAAGTTTAAATGTGTCAAATCCACTGTGTAAACAACAGGGAATTCTGAAACAGAGCAGGGCATGACAGCGGAAAATCCCAGCTCTGTGCTGGGATCTCTACTTTGAAGAAAAAATAGAGTGGAAGCCAAGACTGACGTAATTAATGTGCATATAAGGACTGAGTTAGAGCCATATATAACCCCAGCTTCTCTCGCTTCATTTGCCTGCAGCATTTATAGCCTGCCAGTGCTGACTGGGGTATAAATAAGTATTACATGAGCTGTGTATGACTGAGTTGAAGACAGAGCTCTCTGCATGATGAATAGAAGTTAAAAATATGTTCCATGTATCAGAGGAAGCAAAAAGGCAAAGCAAACAGCTACAATAATCGTTAACATACTACAAGGGCCCAGATGCAATCTGTGGGTCAAAACAAGAGAGATCTTTTAACATAATCAATTTAAATTTCAAGGCCAGATTAGATGGGTCTCAGAGCAACCTGGGCTAGCGGAAGGTGTCCCTGCCCATGGCTTTAAGGTCCCTTCCAACCCAAACCCTTCTGTCATCCTGTGATTCTAAATATGACATAGTGTTGTGTAATGGTGACAACAAAGAAATGAAAGCCTTTGCACACCTTGCATTTCATCCCAGCTGGCATCTCAGGTTAGAAAAATTTAGCATTATTTCAAATTACACCTTTATAGGTACAGAACTGAACTCGTTCTGTGATCTTTCATATTTACCTGCTGCTGATTAATTCGAGGGTACATTCACACTGTGCTCCAGTGCCTGACTTACTCACTGGGAGCTGTGTTTGTGTAAGGAGTTCTTTGGGTGCCGATGGAAGTGCCCAGCCCATCACCAGCTGACCAGCCCAGACCTCAGCCGCCCTTTCAGGCAGGTCTGTGCCCAGGGCTGCTGCTGCCACAGTCACCTCTGTGGTGCCCAAAGATGGTGAGGTTTGGCTCTATCTGAACTGCAGACTCAGGGTGTTCCCTGAATCCTGGAGCAGACACGCACTGGGATTCCACCTCCCTCCTCTGCTCACATTTGGGAGCACAAGCTTCCATCTGAGGCACACTGCATTGTTCTCTGCACGCAGTGTGTAGCTGCTACTCCTTCCCCAGCTCCCACCCAGCACAAGCAGATGGGCCACGTGGGAGGGAGCAGAAAACTCTTGCCTGTTACAGAAGGTTCCCAAACCTCATGTCCGTGCCCACAGATTCTAAATATTAAGACCATGGGAATATTTTTCTTTAAATATAGACTATCTAAACTACCATTAAATGTGATTACAGAACTAAGTTACGATGCTGTTCCAGACCATCACTTATACTTGGTTTGTTATTCCAGCCTATTGGGTTTGACTTAAACAGAACAGGACACAACTCCATGTACTTGTGCACACAAAAATCAGCAGGAACAGCACTTGATTTGCTGTTTTGAAGAATAGCAATCAAATCCTGAAAACTTTCAAGATTGTGTATCACTGAAGGGGAGTTAAACACCAAAATCACTAGCTAGAGTGATTCAGGTATGGTGTGTGTTTGTTGGGAAAGGAAGGCTGTAACAAACGGTGGGGGAGCTTGGGAAAACAACAGGAACAGCCCACTTTACCACACAAGCAACACACACTTGTCAGCTCTACTCTGCTCATTTCCAAACCAAACTCTTTAAAATGCCAGTATTCACCCAAACCCCTGAAACACGGAATGAAACACACCCTCTACAGCTGCCTCCTCAGAAGAGGAACCTCTGATTTATTTCCATGATTAGCAATGGCCCGTGCTGATTCACAGAATCCCAGAATGGTTTGGGTTGGAAGGGACCTTAAAGCCCATCCAGTGCCACCCCTGCCATGGCAGGGACACCTCCCACTGTCCCAGGCTGCTCCCAGCCCCAGTGTCCAGCCTGGCCTTGGGCACTGCCAGGGATCCAGGGGCAGCCCCAGCTGCTCTGGGCACCCTGGGCCAGGGCCTGCCCACCCTCCCAGGGAACAATTCCTGCCCAAATTCCCATCCATCCCTGCCCTCTGGCAGTGGGAAGCCATTCCCTGTGTCCTGTCCCTCCAGCCCTTGTCCCCAGTCTCTCTCCTGGTCTCTTAGGGTCCCTTCAGGTACTGGTACATGGACAGTTCTGTGAAACAGCGAGGTTTGGAATTCTAGCTCTGTCATTATCATTATCATTAATACTAGATTTAAAACTATACTAGGACTGGACTTCCAAACCCACAAAATATCTTTAAAAGCATGGAAGCATGCTTTTAGAGGTCTATTTAATATATCACTGGTCTCCTTTCTGGAAAACTCTGTAAATGTTTCCAGATGATGAATTTACACTAATTCTGCTGTGGCTGCAGTCAGGTCTCCTCTCCCAGTCCACTTCAGCCTGACCTACCGCAGTTCCCATCTCTCGTGAGCCTTGCTGAGGGAGGTATCAATGTCCATGTGGAGCTCACAGGATCTGTGGTCTGAAACAGCCTTGATTTAGGTCTTCTGAGAGAACAGTTTAACTTGCAAACCACTGAACAACCCAATTCTGTAATCCCTCACATCAATCTCTCTACAGATCACATACAATGCAGTCCTCTTGCAAGTAAAAAAGCCAGGCCAGGAGGGTCACACAGGTGGCACCTTGGTCTGGAACTCCACTCGAGATCCTGATAACTTAAAATGTTAAGTAAGCAGGCACTTACATACTGTGCATGCTAAAATAAATGTTCACTAACACAGGAAAAAAGATACAAACATTAAGCACAGGTAAGGCAGATAAAATGTGTCTCCTTAGAAAAATGCACTGCTTGCTGTCAGGTCATGCTAGAACGTGGTAAAATTTGAAGGTAAGTAGTGGTAATTAAGCAACCCTACTGCTTAATTAAAAAAGAACAAGAATTAAAACCAAGGTCTTAAAACACAAAGACAATAATCGTGGGACATTCTGGGAATTCATGTGGTTGCCTATAATGAGATCACACATGGAACTGAGATTTATAAAAAAGAGTCATCTATACATCAGTATTGTGACTTTGTTTCCAGTCTCACAGTATTTTGAGCTGGTTTTTTTGTATTTTAATATTTCAACACATGGTTTAGCATTTCAAGTGGCTTATTTACACCCCAAATTTACTGCATTTCCTTGAATGGTATCACATTTTAACACTCCTAATTCTAGTCTGATACTAATGGTACCCACAGTAATTAGCCTTCATTACAGGAAAGCTTAAGTATGAGAAGAGGCATTCTGTGGGAATATGCCCAGTATTTCTATTATTAATGGCTTCTGGAATCCATCAGACCATAAATAATGCATCTTTCCCTCTCTGCTGACAACTTCTTAATTCTACCCTCCTAATGTAAATTTATAACTGCAGTACAGGGGGAAAAAAAGAGAAAGTGTGAGAACAGACAAACACAATTTGCTCCAAGAACATGAGCTCCAACACCACATGCAAACAGACAACACTCTGTGGTTGCTTCTGGCGTGTGGATGAACAATATCGAGCAGCTTCGAAAAATTACGTACGGGGTATTTACTGTGTACTGGATTATGTTTTTAGAGTAGGTCCAAGCATCAAGTTGTACACAAATGTGATGATGATGTCCCTTGACACATGGGCACACAGAAGGCTTTTCTTCCATATGTATCAGCCAGTAGTGTATTTCCATCTTTCCCCGGAGTCTTCTGCTAATTGATTGTCCTCTTTCATTCCCTAGTATCCTAATTTCCCCTGTATCCCCAGTAAAATGTCATCTACCTGTACACATTCCTCTCTGCTGTTGGGGTGAAGTGCCTGCCATGCCAACAGCCATTTCTCATCTCAACAAAACAGCCCAAACCTTCTGCTCCTGTTCCTTCTCCCCTGACTCCAAAGAGCAGCCTCTGCTGAAAACTTCGTCTTGTGTTTCTCTAACCACATTCCATGGACTGAATGCTTCTGCCTCTCCCACGAACACAACCTCTTCTCCCCCACCCAGGGCTGTGAGATTCCGTGGTTGATATTTTATCACACCATTGAGGTGTTTCTCTTTCCTTATTTCTCCTGGCCTCCAACATCCCCTTGGCTGCAAAGCTGGGTGACACTCCTCAGTGAAAAAGCAATAAGAAAACTGTCCCTTGGGTCACACTTTCCTTCAAACAAGTTCCAGTGAAGGCACACAAATACATCCCCAACACACCTGAAGGGGCCGGCTCCATACAGAGTAGCTTTCCACTCCCAGAACTCCCCAAGGAAGGGTTTTAGTCCCTTTTGTATGACCCCTCAAGGTGGAAATTCGAGGGGACAGTGGCTCAGACCGAAGGCTGTCAGTGCAGTCAGGTTCCTGTGGGCCAGGGATGGAGCAAAGCCGTGGTCCTGGGCCAGCCCAGGCTGCAGGGGCCTCGGGGGAGCCAGCGCCGTGAGAGGGGCTGAGTGCTGGGCAGCCCCGAGCAGCTGAGCCAGAGAAGGGCTTGGGTCTGCTGTGCTTCTGATTTCTGTGATAACTACCAGTAGTACACAGGCAGACACTATACACTACCTTAAATTATTTAGTTGGCCAAGTGCAGTGATTCCTAACTAGTCCAAAACAGACTGTTTTGCTTGTGGTGATTGCCCACATGCTTTTTCTTCTTTTACCTTTTTTTGGCCTTATATTCCCCTGTTGCTTAATAGCTTTGCAACCTTTTCATGCCTTTTTTAATTTGTTTTTTTAAATTTTTGACTGTTTCTCTAAGCAAATTGTTTGCCCCATTCAAGATTAGTCAGACAAAATGAACTTTGTCAGCTAACTCGGTGCTACCACCCACTCATAGATGAATGGAATATTTTGATAAATAATTTTTTATACTGTATTATTTTTCTTCATATGAAAGAAAAGGAACTGAAGTTTTTAAATGAAGTTTTCCATGTTTTCTTTGTAGCTCATTGTTCTGACTTTCTGCTGCTGCTGAAATAATTGGGTCTATATTGCTTCTCAGTGCCAGCATCACTCGGGCCTTTTTTGCCCAAGGAAACCACGAGCGACCTTTGTCTCATATGCAGAAATTTGAGCAGCAGAGGTCAGCCAGGCAGAGAGAAAGTGACAGGCAGGTGGCAGGCACCTGTCAGGTCTTTCTCGCTGCCTGCTGAGATGGGGACACAGTGCCAAAGGTGCACAATCCATTTCACAAATCAGGTTTCTGCTGATTATTTACAAACATTTATAAATTATGTTTCATAGCAGTAAAACAAAAGAAACAGTTTTCCCTTCCTAACTAGATTTTGCAGAATTAAATAATACTTTCCATCATTTTTGATTCAAACAAAAGCACAACAGCTGAAATCTGGCAAATCTTTAAGAAAATAAATGTACCAAGCCTCTATGAGATAGGTAATATCATACTTTGTCCTGACATTTATCTTAGATGGACATGTGGTTTATAAAGATGTATTTTGGAAGCGCAGCACCAACAGCCCCACAGACAGTCTCAATCAGGATATATTTTCCACATTGTACTGCTGGAGTCACTGTAAATCTCCATTCCCAGCTCAACTGTACAGTCCAACCTGCCTCCCCTCTGACAGGTTGGCTGCTTAGAATTCTGCCTGCGTCTGTCTGCCTCCCTCATTCCAGTATGAAATAATGGATTTGCTCTTTTTGAATGTTTCTCTAAAACCTCACTTGCAGAAATGACAAATACATTGCTAATGGCACAGCTCTTTGGTTCTAAATTACCAGTAATTAAAGCTGAAAGGAATGTTACAAAACAAATCTTCCAGTGTGATTAGCAGCTCCATTCGACAGCACTTCCCTAGAAATGTCAACTCCTGCAATATTGACAAGGTACACTTGAAAAGAAAAAACAAAACCCAGCATGAGAGAAACTGCAGGCCAGGAGCGGCAGGCGGGGGCACCGGGGTCTCTGGGACACGGGGAGGGTGGAGGAGCTTTCCCAAGCGCTGCCCTGGGGACAACAGCTGGATCCTTCTGGGCCCCTTCTCTTGGAACAGAGACCTGAGCCCCAGTGCAGATGGATTCCTCTCACCTCGGAGAGGGTCCATGCACCCTGCTCCTGCAGAGCCTCAGCCCAGGCACAGCAGGAACGTGCAGCCCTGGTGCTGCCATGGAGAGTGGGTTTGTCCCAGGTACAGTGAAGTGCAGAGGGACGTTTAACTGCACTGCACGTGTGCCACATGCTGGCTGCAGGACAGGCAATTTTATTGTGCTGTAATTAAAGTTCATGAGGGAACAACATGGAATCAGCCTCCAGTGTCTCACAGAATCATAGAATGGCCTGGGTGGGAAGGGACCCCAGAGCCCACCCAGTGCCACCCCTGCCATGGCAGGGACACCTCCCACTGTCCCAGGCTGCTCCCAGCCCCAGTGTCCAGCCTGGCCTTGGGCACTGCCAGGGATCCAGGGGCAGCCCCAGCTGCTCTGGGCACCCTGGGCCAGGGCCTGCCCACCCTCCCAGGGAACAATTCCTGCCCAAGATCTAATCTTTCCTTACTCTCTTTCAGTCTGAAGCCATTCCCCCTTGCCCTGTCCTTACATGCTCTTGTAAGAAGTCCAGGGGTTCTGAGGAGAGGTCAGGAAAGAGGAATTACCTGGGACCACAGAGCAGTGGAAATGTTCCAGGCAGGCAAAATGGCCAATAAAAACCACATAAAGGAAGAATTTGCCTACAAAGCAAAAATCCAGCCCAGAAGCCCACAAGTGCCATACATGTAATTATGGTACAGAGAAACAAAAGTGGATAAAATTGAAAATTTAGTCTGTTCATTGCACAGACTAAATATGCTGCTGTGTAATTCCTGCTGCTGGTTTTGTGAGTGAAAATGTCTACAGAGCTTCTACAGGACTGTGTCACTCAAACCAGCAGGCATCCCCTGTGCCCTAACCCGTCCCTCTGCCTGCTGTCAGCACACATTGGTGATGGGAGTGCTGGGCTTTGGGGGTTTAGCCAACTGAATGTATTCCCACAACTGAAACCCAGAAGTTTGCTAAGCAAGATACAATTACCAGAACACCTTTTCATAACGCCATGAGTCACAAATTAGAAAATCACTTGAAATAATCATAAATTACAAACGCAGAAATGGAAGAGTTGTGTTATTAACAAGCAGAAATGGCTTTGAAAATGCACCTCGTAAAGGACTGTTTGGGAATACAATTAGATTTAAAATAGTTTGTTATGAATAAACTGAATCTATTTTTAAACAGAAACGATCAAAATGAGTCACAGATGACTTCACTGTTGGAAAAATGCAATCTCTTTTTATCTTGCTGAAAGCCACTGAGGTTTGAACACTGATCCAAAGGCAGTGGGGGAGTTGCCCGGGCCAGCAGCCACAGCTCTGGCTGCCCTGGCACGCCTGGGGGCCAAACTGGCACTCCACCTTTCAGCATCCCTGACAAATTCCGTCACTTCAGTTTCAAACCACAGCATCTCCTGAAAAGCTTCGCTCTAGAATTGTTCCTAAATCACTCACAGTTCTAGAGAAGTCTTGGGTAGAAGCAGCCACAAAATTCTCAGGTGCCTGGGCTTTCTTTAGTGGGCTGAAGAGCTGGTAAATGTATTCTCACTCCCTTTTACAGCAGAGGAGACTGAGGCCTGGGCAGTGAACTTTTCATCTTTGCTATTTAATGACAATTCTACATGAATCAGGTGAATCAGATTTAGGAACAGCCACAGGTGAATAACAAAAGTGCTTTGTCACTGTTCAGACTTCTGCTCCCGTTCCAAAGGTGTCACGTTCCTTGAACAGGTGACTTTTAACAACAACAGAAAGTTAAAATTCAATCAAAAAAGGTGGACACTGAGAATTCATTCCAGGTCTACATGAAAACATGCCCAAGACTAACAGCTGAGGCAGAATTATCATGGATCAGCCTCCAAACTGGCCTCAGCTGACCTTACAGGTTTTTGATTGGCATTGGTGTCACAAAACTGGTGTTCTACTCACTAGAAGAGAGGAGAGCAGTGCAGGGCAGTTCTCTGAGCTGGTGCTGCCCCTGCACCTTTCTCCCCGCTCTGTGCCTGCACCAGGTGGCTCTGAGGGCAGGGGTACAGCCCAGGGAGCAGGGCGGAATGGAGCAGGAGGAGAGGGCTGGAAATCACCTCATGAAACAGATCTTTTTCAGGAAAAGCTGTCTTGTGAAAACACGAGTGTTTCGTAAAACTGTACTAGATTTTGGCAACACCTCCCTATGTCACAGGCACAATTCCAGGTGTTCTCCCAGGTACCAGGTGGACTGCCTGGACACGTCCAGGTCCCTGTGACTGCAGAATGTGACGTGGGCTGCCCTAGAAGCCCTGACAGACACAGCTCCACCCCAAGGAAATCCCTTTAGTGATGTGGGTTAGGGCAATCCCTGCACTCCATCTCCTTTAGCCAAGGTTCAGACCAGGTTCTGATCCAGGTCCCACCTGTCCAGGGTGGAGGAGCTGAGTCTGACCCAGCTCTGGGGCAGAGGGACAGGGCCCTGCACACCGGGGTGTCAGTACAGTGTGACAGGGCCCTGCACACCGGGGTGTCAGTACAGTGTGACAGGGCTGTGCACACCAGGGTGTCAGTACAGTGTGACAGGGCCCTGCACACCCGGGTGTCAGTACAGTGTGACAGGGCTCTGCACGGTGTCAGTACAGTGTGACAGGGCTGTGCACACCAGGGTGTCAGTACAGTGTGACAGGGCTGTGCACGGTGTCAGTACAATGTGACAAGGCCCTGCACACCCGGGTGTCAGTACAGTGTGACAGGGCTGTGCATGGTGTCAATACAGTGTGACAGGGCCCTGCACACCCGGGTGTCAGTACAGTGTGACAGGGCTCTGCACGGGGTCAGTACAGTGTGACAGGGCTCTGCACACCAGGGCCTCGGGCCCTGCCCAGGGCACTGTGCACGGTGTCAGTACAATGTGACAAGGCCCTGCACACCCGGGTGTCAGTACAGTGTGACAGGGCTGTGCACACCCGGTGTCAGTGCACCCCGTGTGTGTGACGGTGGCTGTGCTCCCGTGTCCCTGCCCCGACAGTGCCACACGGCCTCGGGCCCTGCCCAGGGCACAGAGCAGCCAAAGCAGGGCTGTCGGTGGGACAGCAGCACCCCGGCCCACCCATCCTGCCAGCCTTACCCGGGTCCCTGTGCCTGCCAAAAACACCAGGAGGGTGCGTGAGAGGGGTGATGGCAAACCGTGCTGACAGTCCTGGCAGTGTGGGCCGGCCAGGACGGGCACCTCTGCACGGCCAGGTACGGCTGTGCCCGCAGCACACACTCAGCTCGGGAGGCCTCAGTGCCCACAGCCATCTGTCACCGCCGTGCTGCTGCCCAAAAACCTGTCCTGAGCTCCTGCAGCGCGCCGTAACCATTGCTGGGGCCTGAGCAAAGCCTCCGGCACGGCAGGAACGCTGGCGTCCTTTTTGAGAGCTGTCACCCGCAGAGCCAGCAGAAATGGGTAAATGCCACATATGGCAGGGATCCCCTCATCTCAGTAACAACCTGGGAAACCTGCAGCGATCAAAGTGTTGCAGCAAAGGAACCCAGACCTAGGATCTGGCCAGAAAAGAGCATTGCATGAAACCAGTTTCACTGCAGGAAGGCAGCAGGCCTGTGGCTCGTTCCACTCTGAGGGATACAAAGATACTTTAATAGCCAAATAATATTTTTGTGATTTGTCGCTGCTCAGCTTGGGAAAAATAGAACAGAGTTATTCCAGGAACAGGCTGCTCATGTGGAGCAGGAAGGGAGTGTCTGATGTCCTGTCCTTCCCCTGCCTGGGCTACTGGTCCTTCCTCTCTGGCAGCCGGACGGGCAACAGCGGGGCTGTGGAGGCCACCACGTCCAGCTCCAGCCCGAGGCCTCCTCCCTGCTCTCCGATGTGCTTTGATTCCCTGTTCAAAGCTCTCCTTCAAGCGATCCTTCGAGGAGACAGACGCCCCAGGAGAGAGCCCAGCCTGAGGATGCTGCAGGAGCAGCTGGCACAGCGGAGCTGGGAGCGTGGAGCCGTGTCCGGGCACACCGCGCCTGAGCCCCGGCCAGGGCACGGGTCAGCTCACAGCTCCTCACCCTCTGGCACAGAACCCGGGGGCCACAACGGGAATGGCTTCCACTGCCAGAGGGCAGGGCTGGATGGGATCTTGGGCAGGAATTGTTCCCTGGGAGGGTGGGCAGGCCCTGGCCCAGGGTGCCCAGAGCAGCTGTGGCTGCCCCTGGATCCCTGGCAGTGCCCAAGGCCAGGCTGGACACTGGGGCTGGGAGCAGCCTGGGACAGTGGGAGGTGTCCCTGCCATGGCAGGGGTGGCACTGGGTGGGCTTTGAGGTCCCTCCCAACCCAAACCAGTCTGGGATTCTGTCATTATAAATAACATAAGTAATTTTCCCCTCTCTCTCATAACACATGCTTGCAATAAATTAATCTCATTCTTTAGATGAGTATCAAAGTATTTTAAGGTCTAACCACAGAATTCAACACTGAGAGCCAAAAAAGTTTTTGACATATTCAAACCAGAAGTGAGCGCTCACCAAGCTCTGCGGGAGCTCATTTATAGGATTCCTTTCCAAAAGCAGAGTTTTCAATTGCCTCTTCAATAAAACAGAAAAGAGCAGAAACTGTAAAAGCAAAGCTCACTGAATTAAATAGAAACACAAGAATATTCTTCCTCCTTAATTTTTTCCTGCCTTTCTTTCCTTCAACAGAAAGAAGTAGGAAAGGAAAGACAAATCCAGATTTCTCTATCATTAACATCAGTGCTGGAAAACAACGCACCCCAAAGCTTCCAGCATGACAATCTGAAGTTTGCATTTATGCCCATTCATTATACGCTGCTCCAATATTTAGTATTTGATCTTTGCAAATCCTACTTATCACTTTAAAGTCTGATACTGACTGTCCCCATTATAAACACAGCATTTGCTGTTGTTTATAATTTTGCTGAGCTTTAGCTCTTTGGGTTGCTGAGTGCCTTCCTCCGGCTAAATCTGAGCTAAAGCTGCTCAGCCATTTTTGATAATAAGATTAGAAAGAAATATGCCCTGTTTTTATTTAATTTCATCAACTTCCTTTTTCGAAAAATTCTGGTGTTCCTGTTCTGGGAAGCAGCCTGGGCGCTTTGCATAAGGCACAAAAGACATTCATGTCACGTATCAGATAATATTTTTTGATCTATCTGAAAACCTGTTAACATTTAGTCAAACCCTAAGCTTCTGAAAAATGTCAGCGTGTCCAGGCTCAGGAAACAGTTGTTGTTGCTCAGCTGTAAAATGCTCAGGGCTGCTGTGTGTGCCTGTGTTTGGAGCATCTCGTGGGGGCTGCCCGTGCTCGGGGTGCAGGTGTTCCTCCCCAGCACAGGGAGGGTGGCTGTGCCCACAGACACAGACAGACACCAGACACAGACCAGGGTGAACTGCTGCCTGGTTCTCCACTGCTTCCATTTTACCATTTCAATAACATTCCTCTAAACAGCTTTTGTACCCAGCAGCAGATCAGCTCGAATGAAACTCTCCAGACAAAGGGCTGGTTTTATTTCCTGGCATTGCGGTTTGACTTGTTTACTGTTAAAACTCAGCAAAACAAACACTAAGGAAGCTTCGTAGTTTCAGTCATAATATTTCATTACCTCTAGGAAGGAGAAACAAACATTTTGGCAGCTGTTCAACACCAGATTAACATTTGTGGCAATATTTTAAGACATTTCAATTCCGTCAAAGCCTGAAAGCACTGTGTTCACATTCACATTTTGAAGTGGGGCATTCAATGGCTTTTAAAGCAGAAAAAGGAGCGAAAGGATACCCGCAGAATTTCCAAATAGCTTAGAATACAGCTTTTGCACCAACATGTAATAAGGACAAAATTCAACTGAGGAATATTCAGTGGATGTTTCTGATGGGCATTTCCTAAAAGCTGAGCTGCTGGTTGAAGTCAGTGGAAAAATACAAACAAGATAAAGTACAACACATGAAGGGACTAATAACTGACATTAGTTTTGAGGAAGATGCACACAAAGAATATCAGTCAAAAAGGATTTCAGCCCCTCACACAATGATGATCATGCAACTTACAAACCATATCAAAATATTATCAGTCCTGTCCAATTTAAAAATTGGACATGAGAGCTGCATTTCAAAACCTTGATATTTTCCAGCTATTTTTAGAGACGTAACCTTCATTTGCTGCATTTGTCTAATCACGAGTAGAGTACGTAATGATTCACAAACCAGAGATCTTAAAATACCTTTGAGCACCTTGTTTCCATCACAAGACAGAAATGTAGAATAGAAAGGTTTGGGTTGGAAGAGACCTTTGAGATCACCCATTCCACCACCTCACCCCTGCCATGGCAGGGACACCTCCCACTGTCCCAGGCTGCTCCCAGCCCCAGTGTCCAGCCTGGCCTTGGGCACTGCCAGGGATCCAGGGGCAGCCCCAGCTGCTCTGGGCACCCTGGGCCAGGGCCTGCCCACCCTCCCAGGGAGGAATGACCTTGAAGGGTTTCCCCAGAGGCTCCATCATATTGTTGTTTGGGGTTTGTTTGTTTTTTGCTTTTTTATCTTTTACTTTGGGTAATCTACTGAGCAAGGGCTGCCTCCTTTTCCTCTGCAACATTCTCACAGAAATATTTATTTCAGTACCGCTACTGCCAGTCTTTTCTGACACAGGTCTGTGCCAGTCTTTCCTTTCCTTACACTAAAAAATAATTTCTTTGTTCCAGTTAATTACCACATATTGGGACTTCTTGTTTTCCAGTTCTGGAGCGAGAAGCAAGGAGTTGTCCAAGGACGTGAACAAACCTGGAGAGAAGTTAGTTTTGGTGGTCATGGCAAGGTGAGAGCAAGTGTCACTTCTCAGGGTGGTGACACCATTGTGGTGAACCTTCCTCCTTGCACACTTCATCTGAACAGGGACAGGCAATTAATCCTCCCAACAGGGGATGAATACCTTGTCAGACAAGCACCAAAAGCAGATGAGTGGGTAACTCTCTCTGACAGAGCTGTCCTTCACTGTCACTGAGGGGAGACACCGGGTTTCTAACTGTGGGTCCACACTTCCACTTCCCCTACAACACCATCAAAATAGTCACCAAATGACAATAGTACAAATCTCACATGAAAAAAGCAACAGGTCTCACATTTCTGCAGTTAGAAGAGTTTAGAGATTCCCCCTGTAATATCAGTTGGACCTTTCAGTTCATTTGAGCTTCAGCAAACAACATCAAGCTTATCTACCACCCCCCTGCACCGAAGTCAGTACCAAAAAAGCATCTCAAAGTCTGACTGTTGCAGTGAAATTACAGTCAGGCGAGTGGAAGATAAATACAATTGTTATTAAATTGCCTGCATGAGCAGTGATCTTACACGTGGTAACCAGTTGCATGGGGAAGCTTTAATCCTTTTAGACTGGAGAACCAGCCAAAGCAGATCTCGCAGCTTCTGAAAGAAATTGTTGGGAACTGTTGATAGGACATTTTCTTACAGATGCTAATTCTGAGAGAGAAAAACACAAACATGTTTTAAACTCAGAAAGAGGGGCTGGTATTCCTTGGTAAGTAAAATGTCACGTGAACATTGTAAGGGGCTCTATGTTCCTGTGGGAAGAACACCTACAGGGCATTGGAGCATCAATAGCACATAGAAGTGATTTATTCAAGGATATTTTTCTTAAAAAAAAAAATAAAATCCAGGAATTATAGACCATAGAAGAATCTGTGGGTTGCCCAGAGAAGCTGTGGCTGCTCCATCCCTGGAAGTGTCCAAGGCCAGGGGCTTGGAGCAGCCTGGGACAGTGGAAGGTGTCCCTGCCATGGCAGGGGTGGGATGGGAGGAGATTTGGTGTCCACCCAACCCAAACCATCCTGTGACTCTGGGAAATGCTGAACACAAGGGTGGCACCTCAAAGCAGGGTCACACCTGCTTGTCTGAGATCTGTCCCCTGTGCACGGGAGAGCAGTCATCCCCCTCACACGGGGCACACCTGGAGGGGTGAGAACCAGCCCACGGCATTTGGGCAAACAGTAAACATCTCGTTAGATCCCATGCATGTGCAGCTGGAAACTGAACGCCTCACACAGCTGGGGATGCTGCCCCAGTGCTCCCACCTTGGCTCCCTGGGGCAATCCCCTCGTTTGGGAACCTCTGAACTCCACAGGGTACCCAGAAAGGAGCCTGCTGTGTATTAGAGCATGTGGGACCTTGAAAACTCCCATTTTACAGGAAACCTCTGAATCCTTGAAGACCCCAGCCTGCTGTCCTGCAGTGACACATGATGCTGCTGCTCCACAGGAACACTTGGCTTCAATGCACAACTAAATTGGCCTAAATCTTCAAGGGTTTTTTATGGGATTTTCTGTTGGGGGCACAAGCTCTTGAAAAATCCCTTTACCTGGACTGAATGAGGCAAAGCATCTGTTCCTCAGCATGGATGCATCTCCCCTCTGAATGGACAGCTGCTACCACTCAGGCTAGTACCTGATTTTAAGAAAAAGCAGGTATGACTGGTCATTGTATCATGCTTTTCCTGGAACAGATTTTCTTTGAGGCTACTTAGGTAATTAAATCCTAATTACAAGCAGTATTTGTAAACCAGAGGGCGACATTCATGGCAATTACAAATGGATCAGTGGCAAGGAAGTGCTGGAAGAAGACTTGCTTCGTATT
Organism: Platysteira castanea; assembly: GCA_013397175.1. Lineage (NCBI taxonomy): Eukaryota > Metazoa > Chordata > Aves > Passeriformes > Platysteira > Platysteira castanea. The sequence continues at coordinate 354,894 of VYXC01007438.1, read as the reverse complement.
TGTTTACACAAAACAAAAAGTATTTGAGGGTGATTTTATTTAAGGTTACATAAGAAAATACATTGGGATTGAAAGCAATGACATCATTCCACTAATTAAAGCAGGGATTATTTCAGCTAGTTTTGAGCTCAGCATTGTGTTTAGAATTTTATAGCACAGCAGTAATGGAGAAACCAATTCACTGACATTTCAGGAAGAGAAAGTGGATGGGAAAGATCCATAACTTAGGTAAATCATCTTAAAGCAGCACTTTCAGTGCTCCTTTTTCAAATCTAGTTGTCCAGTACGGCATTCTCACTGAAGCCTGAGTTCTCTGTGGCATCAGCACAGTCACACAATACCATTCCTTTAACATGGTCTAAGAAGATTTTATCCTAGTGAGGCAGAAAGAAATAGTAGATCAAAAGTCAATAAATACGTCCCTCCATAGCTTCATTTGACTTTCAGCAAGCCAGAGTCACGAGCTCCAGCCCCAAAGCAGCAGCCAGAACTAAATGACTGAATTCTCAGAATGCATCTTATTAAACTAAAGCAGCATATGTTCTTAATTTCTTAGTAAAACATTTGGTTAATCTAAATAAATGAATGACACAAGGGGAAAAGCAAACAGACGTGAATGAAAAGAAAAACAACAACAAAAACTTAAAGGAGGCAGAAGTCACAAAAAAATTAAAGGGCTGAATTGCTCAAATAGTACCAGAAATAAAATCACTCACAGGATTAGGCAAGAGAAAGCATTACAGCCTAGAGAAAATTAAGCAGGATATATATTTGATACTGTAAAAGGCTAAACCAAAACAAGCAACTGGAGTAGCTGCACTTGCCTCACCAGCGTGGGAGGCGGGAGCTTGGCAGGGAGGGAGGCAGCGTTTTTATCACACTTGGGTTTCGAGCACCTGCTGGGAAAGGCCCTGCAGTGCCCCTGGAGCTGCTGCTGGCACCTGCAGCATCGGCAGGAGCCTTGAGCTGCTCTGAAAGGTGCAGCCCTGCCCTGCCAGGATGGCCAAGCCTTGACTTCACTGCGGCACGAGCGCTGCTCCTGCTTGCCCTGGGCCACTGCAGGGGATCACAGAATCGGGGTGCTTTGGGTTGGAAGGGACCCCAAAGCCCACCCAGTGCCACCCCTGCCATGGCAGGGACACCTCCCACTGTCCCAGGCTGCTCCCAGCCCCAGTGTCCAGCCTGGCCTTGGGCACTGCCAGGGATCCAGGGGCAGCCACAGCTGCTCTGGGCACCCTGGGCCAGGGCCTGCCCACCCTCCCAGGGAACAATTCCTGCCCAAGATCCCATCTATCCCTGCCCTCTGGCAGTGGAAGCCATTCCCTGTGTCCTGTCCCTCCAGCCCTTGTCCCCAGTCCCTCTCCAGCTCTCCTGGAGCCCCTTTAGGCCCTGGCAGGGGCTCTGAGCTCTCCCTGGAGCTTCTCCTCTCCAGGTGAGCCCCCCAGCTCTCCCAGCCTGGCTCCAGAGCAGAGGGGCTCCAGCCCTGGAGCAGCTCCGGGGCCTCCTCTGGGCTCTCTCCAGCAGCTCCAGGTCCCTCTGCTGCTGGCCCCTGGGCTGGAAGCAACTGTGCAGGTGGGGCCCCACCTAAGTGGGGCAGAATTCCCCCCATTCCCTGCTGCCCACGCTGGGGGACCAGCCCAGCACATGGTGGGGCTCTGGGCTGCCAGGGCACGTGTCGGGCGTGTCCAGCACCCTCAAGTCCTTCTTCCCAAGGCTGCCCACCACCAGCCTGTGTTTGGCTCTGGGACTGCCCTGACCCAGGTGCTGTGCTTTGTGCTTGGCCTTGTTGAACCTCGTGAGGTTCCCACAGCCCCACCTCTCCAGCCTGTCCAGGTCCCTCGGGATGCCCCATCCCTTCCCTCCAGAGCCTGGCCCCACCACACAGCTCAGTGCCACCGTCAGTCCTGCTGGCCGTGTCTCCCAGGCACTGCACAGCCCCAGCCCCTGAGGATGCCCCTCCTCACGGGGTTCCACTTGGGCACAGAGGCCTTGGACACAGCTCTCTGTGTGCCACCATCCAGCCAGTTCCATATCCACTGAGTGCTCCCGCCATCCAATCCCTCTCTTCTAACAGGATTGAGTTAACTGTGGTGCTGTTAAAAGACTTTGAAAAGCTGGCTCAGAGTCATTACTATTCGCATCTTTAAAAATAGAATCAGCAGTATTTACAGAAACACTAATGATAGGAAAATATGTGAAATTTCCCTCTTATGTAATGGTTATTGAAAGAATTATGTGTTCTGTTAGGGGAACTTTTAAAAATAAACAGGCTTTTCTCTGTAGGCTTTCTTCTCGATGAAGAAGGCATGTGAATTTTGGGAATCACAGTAATATTCCCTTCATCATCTTAAACATGTTGCAATTACAGCCATTATATTCAGGATAGGGCTTTTAAAGGAATTTAATATCATGGTATCTTGCCCCCCTTGTTTCTAGGCCCAAATTAGGAGTTTCTCACAATATTTGCCTCCTTTGCAGTTTTGTGATAATTGGTGGTATTTTTGTTTAGAAACCGCTTCATCAGCTCCCGGAGACCAGATAACCATGAAGAACATAATGCTGCTTCAGGCAGTTCTATTTCTATTTACACTGGTTTTGTTCAGGATAACTTCGCTGATACTGGGGAACCTGATCCTGATTTACAGCAATGAAAGGAGAAAATTGTCACCATTCTGTGCCACCAGAAACACGACAGAATGGGAATTGTAATAGCTCCCAGTAGGGTACGGCATAATGAGGTAAACTCCAGGATCCGTGCTGCTTAATTGAAATGTGAGATTAACAGTGCAAGTTTAAATATTATCTTCAGTTTCCCTCATACTAATTTTGACACGATATAAAATACGCAGCTCACGATGCTTGGGAATGAGAACAATCAGTCATTCTTCAAAGAAGACTCATTCACTTGCAGAACTGAGGCATTTGAGAAAAGTGGGATGAAATAATAACTGATACAAATACTTTGATTAAAATACTAATCCAGAAATTTAATAAAGAATTTATTTGGCTTTATCATGTCTCCCAGTTAAATGAATGCACATTGACTTTCCCATTGAATGTCAGTGGATTTTGATGGTGGTTCTGACTGGACAGAGAACGAGTTTGGCTTAGCACACGCAATTCTGTAAGGCTGGAGATGGTTTCATGGCTGGAGAAGTGAAAGAAAACTCTAACCTCTTTAAATCTGTGAGAAAAGAGTGAATACACAAAAGTAAACGTGGATGGGAAAAGACAAACTCCTCGGAGGGTCCGAGTGGTGGCCGCGCCCTTTGCCGGGCTGTGCTCCCAGCCGGGGGCAGCCCCGCGGTGCCAGCCCGGGCTGCAGCAGCGCTGCCCCAGCGCCCGGCCCGCGGGCTGGCACAGCCGCACTGCCCGGGCCGGCGATCCTCCAGCACCGCCAGCCTCGGGGCGCTGCAGGTGTGGAGCCAGCCCCGCGGGCTGGCACAGCCGCACTGCCCGGGCCGGCGATCCTCCAGCACCGCCAGCCTCGGGGCGCTGCAGGTGTGGAGCCAGCCCCGCGGGCTGGCACAGCCGCACTGCCCGGGCCGGCGATCCTCCAGCACCGCCAGCCTCGGGGCGCTGCAGGTGTGGAGCCAGCCCCGCGGGCTGGCACAGCCGCACTGCCCGGGCCGGCGATCCTCCAGCACCGCCAGCCTCGGGGTGCTCCAGGCGCGGATCCAGCCCCGCGGGCGAGCAGCAGCTCCCAGCCCGCAGCCCCGCGGCTCCCGGCACGGGCGGTGCCCGCAGGCAGGGGCTGGGGCACTGGCCGGGCTGGGGCACTGGCCGGGCTCGGGCACTGCCGGGGCTGGGGCACTGCGCGCTGCTCGCCACAGCGGGCCTGCTCTCCATGAGGGTTTTCTCCTGCTTTCCCCAGAAGGAACAGAACCTTCTCGCAGCTTGTTTGTCTTTTGTGATTTAAGCAAACCATCCAATCTGCTGTACGTTCACAGCTGCCAGGACTGACAGACATGCAGAGAGTATCCCCGGGACTTCCACTGGTAAAATGCCTGATTGTCTCTTCGTAAAATATAAAACACAAAAACAAGACTGGAAAACAAAGAGGAAAAACTGAAAAAAAAAGGAGTAATGAATTCTCAGTGTTTTCAAGGACAGCCTGTTCTCAATGACCCCTTTGGCCACCCAGATTGCACGTTTGCCCCTTAGAGGTGCAGTCAGAGCTACAGCCAAAGATGTTTGAGGAATAAATTACTGTGAAAGTCAGCTTTTATTTAAACTCCCTCATTTCAAACACAAAGTGGTTCTCTGTTTCCCTGGAGACCGGGATATGTAAGAAGGCAGAATTTTCTCTCCATTTCCCTTTCCTACACTGGACCACTGTAGAGCAGGTTTTGGATTTTCCTTTTTCCCTCCTGCAGAACTGGCATTAATTATGACAGCTCATTTTCCTCAGGTGATTTTAGCTGTGTCACGGAGAGGAGTGACCTGTGCTGAGACTCCCGACATGCAGACGTTGCTGAGGGGATTGACACCTTTCACTGTATGTTCCTCACTGGGTTTGAAATTGGTGTCAGACACGAGTCCCCAATGAACAGAAAGGGAGCCACTTTTCAAGTTCTTGAAGCAGAAAGTTATTACAATTAAAATGAATATAATTCTGCTACAGAAATAATGCAGCACTAAAAAAAACCAAAACGAACTTAAAAGATCTTTGATTTGTCTCCTATTTGACTCCTCTTTAGGAAGGCAAAACCACTTACTACGCTGCTCAGTGAAGAATAAACTGAGCAAACCCTGTGTTGCACTGTCTGCCTCTGCACAAGGAAAGGAATTAGGAGATGGAGTGGTACAAAACCCCCTCTGGCATGAGGACAAACACACCTTTATATCCCAGTCCTGTTCCTATACTATCTTGAAAATTTATTGGGAAAAGACTGACTCTGTGCTCTGGATTTCATTGTCCAAATATTAGTGGAGAATGAGAAAGACATGACAACTGACTGAAGCTGTTTAATGGCATCTTTCATACTTTTCCTACAGAATGTAAAGGCAGTAGAAGGAAGGAGGAAAGCTTATAGCTCAGAGATTCACAGTGTATTTAAACACAAATCTATGCCTAAACAAAGCTAAAATTACTGTCTTGTATAAGTGTTCTATCTTTTTATTTGAGAGCAAATTATTTCTGATTTTTCAAAGAAATATTCTTTGAGAACTATTCTTTGCCTTTGGAAAACTGTTCTTAAATGATACCCTTCCATTGTAATCCTTTTACAACTTCCTGGCTCTTTGAAATGATGATTGCCTCCTCGCACACATTCTGTGAAGAGCACAATAACTGACGTATCCATTTCAAAACATGCTGTGAAAGAAAACAGCATCAATTTTAAATGAAAGCTTGGGAAACAGCATCTCAGGAACCATGAAAGTGCTGCTGGCATAGCAGCTGTGCTCTACTGGCTCAAGGGCTGTCCCTTGCCATGACATTTCTGATGTGGTCTGCTGGCAGTGAGAGTTATTTCTGAGAGATGCTTTTCATTAGCCATTCCACGAGACATTCCAGTTCAGCAAGCCATGAAAACCAAAGTCACGAGCATGTTCCAGCTCAACATTCTCACGGGCTTTAGCAAGACCAAGTGCTGGTGCTATGCCTGGACTGGGGCAACCCCTGGTATCAGCCCAGGCTGGGGTGTGAGCAGGTCGAGAGCAGCCCTGGGGGAAGGCCCTGGGGTGCTGGTGGGTGAGAGCTGGCCATGCCCCAGCTGTGTGTGCTGGGAGCCAGAACCCCATGTGCTGGGGTGATCCCCCAGCGTGGGAAGCAGGGGAGAGGGGGATTCTGCCCCGCTCAGGTGAGACCCCACCTGCAGAGCTGCCTCCAGCCCTGGGGACGCCGCACATCGGCCTTTTGGAGCAAGTCCAGAGGAGGCCATGGAGATGGTTTGAGGGATGAAGCACCCGTCCCATCAGGAAAGGTTGAGAGAGTTGGGATTGGCCAGCATGGAAAATAAAAAGCTTTGTGGCGACCTTATCGCGGGGTTCCAGTGCCTGGAGGGGGCCTACAAGAAGGATGAAGAGAGACTGTTTACAAGTGCCTGGAGTGACAGGACAAGGGGGAACGGCTTCTAGCGGCTTCCGATATCGGTAGCGAGCCCTAGGGACCGCCGCAGGATGAGCGGTGTGCGCTGGCAGAGATACCGCCGAGCGCCGGGCAAAGGCTGGGCTGCACCACAGCCCGGCAGCTCATCCTGCCGCTGCGATCTTTGCGTACGAGGTTAAAATAACGGGGCTGCTGCGGGAGCCCAGCCGAGCTGCGGTGAGAGCGCCCGGAGGGAGAGGAGCGGCGGGGCCGGTGCGGGGCCGGGGACACCGGGCCGGGCGGGGCTCAGCGCGGGGAGCTGCGGGGGCCGCGGCTCCGCCACCGCCCGCAGCAG
>VYXC01007438.1:317240-348037 GCA_013397175.1 Platysteira castanea | reverse complement strand
CCTGCCCTGCCCTGCCCTGCCCTGCCCTGCCCTGCCCTGCCCTGCCCCGGTGGTGCCCTTGCCGCGGTGCCCCGGGGTGCCCAGCCCGGGATGCCCAGCTCCGCGGTGCCCTGTCCCGGGGTGCCGAGCTGCCCCCGCCCGGCACTGGACCCACAGCGGTGCCCCGCGGGGTGCTGCGGGCGGGGGGCCGTGCCCGGGTGCGGGGGTCGGGCCGGGCGTTGCCTTTCCGCAGGACGCGGAGACTCTGCCCTCGGACACCCCACGGACACCCCACGGACACGGGGCGGCCGCCGTTAAAACAAGGGGGGACTGAGAAGGGGGCCGTGAGGAAACAGTTCAGCAGCAAAGTTTCAGTCTGTGCACAGACAGCGCCGGTTGTACCAAGGAAGGGCCGAGTGCCGCCGGCCCTCAACACCCGAACACTGTCAGTGCAGAAAGCTTGCTTTGGGGTTTTTCCCAAAATACAAGTTGGGTTTTGCTTTGGTTTTTTAATATACCATGAAATACCACCGTTGCATTAGAAATCTAGGGTGCAGAGTGAAATTTCAGAGGACCAAAGTAAGGAAACTTTGAGTGTAGGTGAGGGAAGAGTCGGGGGAGCCATCGGGCCAGCAGCCGGGTGCTGGGTGGCCGGGGCAGTCCTGGATGCTGCGTTGGCCCTGTGGCACCAATCGAGCACACCCAAAAATCCTTGGTGGGGGGGGGTTGGTGCTGGAATTGTGCACTGGATAAACCTGGAGTTAGATGTGTTAGTTTGAGTCTGAGTGCAGTGATGTGTGGGTCAGGGTCTGCTGGAATTCCCTCCGTGCGGGGACCAGACCTGTCTGTGCTGCTCTGGCAGCTGACAGGGGTTAAATCAGGCAAACTTCTCCTGGCACAGGAGCTGGTTGATTTCTCCAACACGTTTTTATTAGCAATTCACACTGAGCAAGCTGAGTAAAGACACTTAAATTGGAGGCTTTGCTGCAATTTCATTCTGAAAGCAAAATTTCTTTCTGAGAAGCTTTTAATTCTGCCCTGAGCCTGTGTGCAGCCAGCCAGGGCGAGTGAGCTCTGCAGGTGAATGACTAGTGACAGGAGCCTGGGAACACCTCATTAGGTACTTTCAAGCAGCGCTTTTGCTATGTCCCAATTATTGGGACATCACTTCCTTGGTATCTCCTGCTTTTCCATAATTCCTTGTTAGAGTGTGCTCAGAGCAATTACAGTTGTTCCAGTGAACTCATATTTACTGTCATGGCACGGTTGCCATGGCAATCTCTTAAGACATCCCAATAACTTCCTTAGATAGAGAAGCCAGCTGATACTCGGGTTTGTGTGTGACATAATGTGGAAGAGTTACTAGTGACAACAATCTAATGAGAAATCAATTAAAAATATAAAAAGGAAAAAGACAGTTTGGAAATTCTGCCCATAGGTGGTTCCTGGTGATGGATCTCTGCACAAGGATGCGCCTGACTGCTGAAATCCAGCAGATAGTCCCTGTTAATTTGTCAGGGTGCATGTAAACAGAAGGTTAATGTTTATTGTAGTGAGTAGTAACACAGCTAGTATTTTCCCTCTGATAAATCCAACTCCAAATCGTTGCAGACCTTACAGTCTTCATCCCTGACTTCCTGGGGACTGGTTTTGGGACTTCACTTAGTCACCAGTTCCCGTCACACCGCTGTGGCTGAGCCAGCTCACGGGGGGTGTCCTGGGGGTGGGCAGTAACGTGTTTGCTCCCTCTTGGTGTAGAACACCTGGCCCCAGAGGGTTATCCACTGTTCACCCTCCATTAAGAATTGCCGTTTCTCCTCAGCCTGCATCCCCAGCCCCAGCTGCCTGCTGTTGGGGCTCTGCTGGATAAAGGCAGGAGTTCAGTGTCACACCGCTCTCTGGGAGGGCCATGGCTGCTGGCGTCCTTGTTGGTGGGACCTGTGGGTTGAGCTCTCCGAGTCTGTGACTCCAAGGGTAAACTTAGTATTCCAGAGTATGTGCTAAGGATCTTCTCTCAACCCTCTCCACTTTTTCAGCATCTTTTCTGTCAGTGCTGGGGCTGGGCATGTTCTTTGGCAGAGATGGAAGCTGGTGCTGGTGCAGCCGGTGTGTGGGGCTGGCCCCTGGTGCTCCCAGGGCCAGGGTGGTGCAGAGCTGTGCTGTGGAGAGCCATGCCCAAGGGACAGCTATGCTGCTCCCTCCTTGCTTCCCTTCCTGGGTGCTGTGGTGTCCCCACGCTCCCAGTTTTCCCCGGGTTTAGGTAACTCTCCTTGGCTGTGCAGCCGGCTGTGCCTGGTCCTGTGTTGGGCACCCTGCATCTGTCTGACCCCCGTGGGGTGCCCTGCCTGGCTGCAGCGGGCACGCTGTGCTGCTCCGTGTCTGCACACGCAGCCTGGGAGATATTCCTGGGCGTTTCAGAACTGGGACTCAGCTAACAGGAAAGCTGACTGTGAAAGGGCAGTGTGCTTCCAGGGAGCGCTGGTATGGGGCAGATGGGTTTCTCTGGCTGCGGGAGCCACTGCTCCAGCTGGTTCCAGTCCCACAGAAAACCAGGCAAGCTGCACATCCATTGTCTGAGAGGGAGCTCCAGTCTGTCCAGCTGGAGACACTGCCCAGGGATGCCTTTTTGAGAGCTTGGTTTTGGCGAGGTGCGTTGAATGGAGGGGAAGGAGGAAAAACAAAGTAAGGGAGAAAGTATGGGAAGAAGAAAACAAGGCAAAAGAACAGAAAGGCTGCAGGGTTGAGCACCTGGAGTTACGGTGTGCTGGAGTAACGTGGGCTCGGTGGACTGAGGTGAACTGTAGTGGGCTTGTGTATTCTGCATTACCACCGTGGGCTGTTTTCCATCAGGAAAAATGCGCCCATGTCTGCAGGGGCTTTTCAGGGTTTGTTATTTGTACCTGTAAGGATCTTTTAAAAACTCCTCACTCAGGGAGCAGATTTGTTCTCCAGCCCCATGAAAGGGTGGTCAGTGCCTGTCTGCTGGCTGAGAGATGTCTCTGTGCAGGGCACGGGGCACGGAGGTGTCTCACAGAATCACAGAATCATTTGGGCTGGAAAAAATCTCCCAGCCCATCGAGTCCAGCCTGTGCCCCATCCCCACCTTGTCCCCAGCCCAGAGCACTCAGTGCCACCTCCAGGAATTCCCTGGACACCTCCAGGGATGGGCACTCCAAACCTCCCTGGGCAGTTCCAAGGCCTGAGCACCCTTTCCATGGGGAAATTCCTGCTGCTGCCCACCCTGAGCCTCCCCTGGCCCAGCCTGAGGCCGTTCCCTCTGCTCCTGTCCCTGTTCCCTGGGAGCAGAGCCCGACCCCCCCTGAGCCCCCTCCTGTCAGGGAGTTGGAGAGAGAGAAGGCACAGAAGTCATGAGTCTTGTTCGTCATTTGGGCAGGAATTATGCTGTCATTCCGGGAAACAGCCAAGCAAGTTTTATTGACACCTCTCTCCTTTTTAAAAAGGTTTTATTAGTTTTTTTTTTTAATTTAATTTTTATACTAAGTGAGGAAAACTTGTTATCGTGAGACCAATGTGAATGTTTCAACCTAGATTTTTTGAAAATGCTTACAGAGCTGTTGGACTTGGGCAGCAGGGCTGAGCAGGAGGAAATACAGGGCACACTTAATGCTATTAGTATTGCCCACAGTTGTGTTACATGAGAGAGTGGGAAAACCACAGCATGATTTATCTCTCTATGCAATTATGTCTGAAGAGGAATTTCAAGAGTGCATTTTGGATGTGGTTTCTCCTGAATCAAAGTGGTTTACTAAAAAAACTGTGTGTAAATATACATGAGAATCTGTGAAGCCATCTGCTGCTTTTCGCTTTGTTGTGCATCCCCTCGCTGACATGAGGCGAGTGGTCCAGGGTTCCTGTCCGTGTCCTGATGCTGAATAAGTTTTTCAGCTGATGTACAAGGTTTTAATGCTGCAGCCGAGTGACTTTCATCACGATTAGCATTTTGTCTCAATCACTTTTCCCCCCATCCCTTGTTTGACTCTCTGCCAGAATGCAGATGGTGTTTCGTAAGGGGGTCAGGTGCAGGCTCTTGTGTTTAGCCTACTTGCATGAAAATCAACTTTTAAACACAAGTTTCCAGTTCTACAGCTCAGGGGTGGAGCTATCCCAGTGCACCAGCCTGACTCTGAGAAGCGTGTGCTCGGGTTAGCCTGGGTCAGGTGAAGTGTCCGTGGGTGTCGTGTGGGCTGTGCCCTCTCGGGGAACGAGCTCGGACAATGCTGGGAAGAGGCACCAGGCTGGGGGCTGAGATGAACCGCAGGGGCAGCCGGCAGCCTCGGGGCTGCGAGGGTGCGCGGTGCCGTGGTCACCGTGCCCTGCGGCTGCGTGTGTTGGTCGGTGTGGGGCTGAGAGGTCTCAGAGCCGCTCAGCGATCGCCTGCTGAGAGCTTCCGAGCGGAGAGACTCGGGTCTGTGAAATGTGCTCGTGTGGAAAGCCAGGAAGCTCCGGCACGCCTCGGTGCCGCCTCTCTGGCTGTGCCGGGGGCTGCAGGGCCCGGCTCTGGGGCCGCGCCGGGCCCGGCGGCTCTGGGGGCCCGCGCTGCCTCCCCGCCCGGCATGGCACCGTCCCCATGGAAACGGGCGAGAAGCTGCAAAACCTGGGGGAACTGCTTAAAATAATACCCATTTTCATATCAAGCCGCGTGTTGGCAGGCGGGGGGTCACACCGCGAGCGAGAGCGGGACAGGAGCACCGCGTTTGCGGAGTGCGGTGTGCGGGACGGAGCCGTGCGGGGCCCCGCCGGGCCCGGCTCCCCTCAGCATCCTTCAGCCGCCTTTCTCCCAGCCGGCCCGGTTCCCCTCAGCACCCTGCAGCCGCCTCTCTCCCGGCGGGGCCCGGTTCCCCTCAGCACCCTGCAGCCGCCTCTCCCCGGCAGGGCCCGGCTCCCCTCAGCACCCTGCAGCCGCCTCTCCCCCGGCGGGGCCCGGCTCCCCTCAGCACCCTGCAGCCGCCTCTCCCCGGCCAGGCCGGCTCCCCTCAGCACCCTGCAGCCGCCTCTCCCCGGCCGGGCCGGCTGGCTGCTGGGTGCAGCTGCGGGCAGGCTCCCGGACCCTCCGGCCTTGTCATCCCCATCCTGTGGAATTCAGGGGTTCAGTCCTCGCAGACTGGCAAGCTGTTCGTGTTCCTGCTTTTCCTTCCTCTGTCCTGCTCCGATAGCAGTGAGATGTCCAACATTCTCCACAGCCCTCAGCAGTAGTTTTTAAGCTTGGGATTCTTCCCCATAACTTTTTGTTCCTGGGGTTGGGACCTTCAGGGAAACAAGGGCATGCTGGCAGACATTCGGAGGTTCGGGGCAACAGGGACACAGAAGGATGGGGAGCAAAGCCTGACCTCCCTTGTCCCGTGTCCTTTACCTCTGCAGGGACCCAAACCCTTCTGGCCAGGAATGTGACAAGTCTGGGGACATCCTGCTGTGCTGCTGGGAGAGGGACCTGGGAGATGGACCCAGGGACCAGGAAAATTTCTCTTTCTCTCTCCTGAGGTGATCAGAGCCATAAACCAAGTGCTGGTCTTGGGGCAGCCAGCGAGGCCTGGCTGTGTCCCCTGGTCCCTGTGGGCCAGGGCTGCCCCTTGGTGTTATCCCTGCTCCTGCTGCTGCTGGCCATGCTCCTCCTGCCTTGGCTGCTCCTCACAGAACCCGACTCTGCCACCTCAGCTGGGCAGGGCTTTCAAGCCCTTTTATTGGAAATCTGTGGGCTAGTATCCAGTAAGGCAGTTGTGAAATCCCAAATACTGCTTATCTGGGGTCAGATACAGATGTGTTCAGCTTCCATGCTCTGCACACCACGGACTAAAGTATTCCCCGCTCAGGCTGCAAGGAGAACTTTTCCCATAGCCTGACTTTCATGGCTGTGGGTTGGGAGCACAGATGCCTTTCCCTGATATTTAAAAACAAGGAAAAAAAGCCTTTCTGTATTATCAAAGTGGTAGCTAAGTAAGTAAGCGGCGGGAGGAGGGAGTGGGAATTGCAAGGAGGTGTCAGCAAAGCTGTGTTTAGCATCGTTGGCGGGGCTTTGTTTCTGCTGCCCCTGGATCTGTGATGTTTTGCCTGGGCTTTGCCCAGGGACCTTCCATGGGCTCTCTGCCCCGGCCTCCTGGCAGAGCCATTCCAGCCAAGAATGGAAAACTTTTCTAGGCATTAAGCTTTCCAGTGGGTCATGTAATGCAGAAATAGGTTAAATCCTGGGCATTCAACAATTTCAAGTCATGGAGGTGTGTGGTACCATATGCAATACTGGGGTTACTGGCTCTGAACTGGTTAATGACTGTGCTGCCCCTCTCCACACTGGTGGCCATGGTCCCTTTGCAGTAGTGCTGGCTGAAATCTGAAGAAAAGCCATTCTCGAGTCTGTGGGAGATCTGAGGAGAGGATATCAGGGTGAAATGAGCCCTCAGGGCAGCTGAGACTGTTCACATGGAGCTAGAGTAACAAAAAATAAACAAACACAACAGCAATTTGAGGGACATTTGATGGATAGGGAGGGACAAGGGCAATCAAGGAAAAGTCATTGGAAGTACCATTCAAGTGAAATATTAAATCAGATTAACACTTGGTGTGTTCTGTGGAGGCCACAGTCCTCATGACTAGCTTGGAATGGGCTTCCTGTGGGCTGGGAATAACATGCAGGAGCATGTCTGGGGATCTGCCCACCTTCCTCCCCTTGTCCCCAGTGCTGGCATGGTGACCTTCCCAGCTCGGCTGGCATCCCCCTGGTGCTGCAGCTCTGCCTGCTGGGGTTTGAGCCCCAGGGTGTGGAGCTGGTGGTGCTGGGTCGCTTGCAGAGCCCAGCACTGGCAGCGGCCGGCCGGGAGAGCTGTGCTGTCAGCGCTGGCTGCCGAGGCAGCACAAGGTCACCCACCTCGCGCCGTGCCTGGTGGGTGTCAGTGAGCGGCACTTGACAAGAAAAACCTTCCCAGAAATGAAAAAAGCTGCTCTTTCTGCAGTTTGGTACTTTCACCACCTGAAACTGGGGTGCTGAAGTGGTGAAACAGCTGGCTGGGTTCTTGGTGTGTCGCACTGTGGGAGGAGGGGTGTGGAGCTGGTGTGTGCCCAGGGGCCCACTCAGGGCTGGGAAGAGCCTCTGTTTCCTTCTAAATATTGCTTTGTTTCTTGTGGGAATGCCTGAAATGGAGTGTTGCTCACTCACAGTGGTGTTGTACCCTGGGTCAGGACTTGGCTTTCCACTCACTGTGGACACAGGTGAGTCTCAATGAGCATGGCCCAGCTGGACTCGGACACGGACGTTGCTGAGCCCGTTGTTCATGGCAGCCTGGGATGTAAAAGCAGGTTTGACTTTTCCCACTCTTCTCAGTGGAGCCGCTCTCCAGTTCCGAAGGCAGGGTCCCTCAGCAGCCTGGGGAGCCTCTCACAGCTGTGGGGGTTGTTAAGGTGCAGCTTCCTCCACCCTACCACACGCCCTGTCCCGAGCCACCCCACTAATCATCGCCAGCAACTTCCTGCGCTGGGATGTGGCCACGAGTCCCAGAGCAGCACAGGGAGCCGTGGCAGGCTCCGAGGGCTGGCAGGGTGTACCTCCGGGATGTGGTGTGTGCCAGCCCCTGCACAGCTGCGTGCCGGGGAGGGGATTCGCGCGGGCTGGGCCCTGCTTTGGTGTTCACCTCCTGAGGTACAGAGTGTTGGGGCAGCCTGTGAGCCGCTCAGCTTCTCCACACTACAGAAAAGTGTCAGTGTCCTCTTTCCCTCTCCCACTGTTCTTCAGGAATGAAATTGCTTTTGGTGACAGTTATGGAAAATTAAAAGTGCTTCGGATGTGTGGGAACAGCCGTCTCTGAGCACTGCCAGGCAGTGAGGTGTGACAGTGTGCGAGTGTTGATGTGTTCATTTACATCTCAGGTGGTGTTCAGGGGCTCCCCAGTACCTGGGAGCAGTGAGGAGATGCAGGCACTGAATGATGTTCAGAATTTCGTGGCTTGCCTGTTTGCCTGTGCCCATGAATCCTTATGGGCTGATGGTTAGCCCTGCTGTGTAATTAAATTAAATTAAATTAAATTAAACTGCAATGTAATGTCTTTATAGCTTTGCTGATGTTTCTGGAAGCTGATAATTTCATTTATTTTTCCAGAAAATACCCTTATATGGTTCTGGTGGCTCCAGCAGAGGGCTGGTGGGCTCCTGAGGCTGATGATGCCTGAGTGGCTCTCAGAGTAACCTGCAAAGGGCTGTCCCAACACAGAGTTACCTTATTGTCCAAGGTTTGCATTTGGTTACAGCTGAGCTGCCCAAAGATACAAGTGATATTTTATATATTCATGGGTAATATGTGCATTGGAGCGCTGGAGAAAGTGCCCGGAGTAGCTCTGAAGCAGAATGAGGAGGACAGGAGTGAGGCTGTGGAAGCACTGCAGGTACTGGTGTGTCACTTTGGGTCTCCCATTCCTGCCTGAGCTATCTTTGCTCAGGAAAAAAATTTGTTTCTCCTTTCCTTTATTTCTCCTGACCATAACCCACCTCCTACCCTCCAACAAAGAAACAACCCAAACAAAATGCACAACACAAGTTGCCGTCACTGCTTACAGTACTGGGGTATGATTTGTGTCCTGGGATTTTAGAGGGATCCCATGGTGGCAACAAAAGGCCATCATGTGAGTATTTCAGATATCCAGGATGGGGGAAAAAAGCAAAGGAACAGGGAAACTTGGTAGAAACTTGGAAGAAACTTAGAGTAACTTGTTGGAGTTACTTGTTTAGGAGCTCAAGAGCCGAGACACTTCCCAGCATCAGCAGCGAACAGCACTGGTGTGTAGGTGGGACACTCAGCGTAAGGCACATGCTGGTTCCCTGAAGAATTCCTGTGTTTTTGATTCTGGTATCTGACAAAGGTCAGAAAGGTGGGCTGGGCAGGGCTTGGGCTAAAGCTCAGGTTCCTCCTCTGAGCAAGCAGTTCTCCATGAGTTTTAGGAGCTCCTCTTGCCCCTGGTGCTGGCTGGACACCACTTTACCTGCACAGCTCGGTGCGTTTCACTGTCAGAGGGATACAGGTCATCTCCTGTAGGAGAGATGGGGCACGTTAAACTGCCTGGTGAAACAAATGTCACAGAATCCACGGGAAAGCTACGTACTGCACGTTGGCTTTTTGTGTACTGGTTCCCAGTCTTAATGGGAACTGGCAGGCAAGACCAGCGAGCAGGGAACACAGAAAATGATACACATTATGTTTGCATTGTTTGCACTGTTGGAAAATGTGTTTTATGCTTCGCAGAAAATAGGCCCAAAGCTTGGTCCCAAATAATTTGCACTCTAAAAGCTCAATGCTGCATATGGTAAGCACATGAATAATTCATACACATGCAAACAGGCCCCATGATTTCGTATTCAAGCCTGATTCTAGATTTGCACAGAACTTTGAACTGCCATGGGTTAGTGGCTCGTCCAGCACAGAAGAGGCTTGGCAGGACCTTCAGCCGAGGATGAAACAATCCCCTCTCCTGACAGTGCTGGCTGTGCATCTCCTTCAGGGCTGGGAGCTTCCCTGTCATCCCTGCCCGGATGGACTGGCCAGTGGCTCTGACAGTGTCCAGAGCTCAATGCCTCCTGTGCCTCCTGAGCCTGACCTTGATGCGCTTCGTTTCCTTGCATACACTGTTTCTCCTGTAACCAGTACCAAAGATTTTGGGGAGAGCTGGTGTGTCCATGCTATTGCTGTGAGCTCAGCACAAAGCTCTGAGCTCCCCAAAGTGCAGACAATACCTGTCCAAGGAGTGGGCTGATGCTGCGGGAAGGGGTGTGGGTACAGCAGCAGTGGGCAGTAATGGGGAGCTGGGCAGGGGGCTTGGGGTCTCTGCCCTGGTGTGTGAGTGTGCCTGGCTGACCCCTCCAACAGGCACTGCCCATTGGCTCATCCTGGGGCTTCTGGAGTAACTCAGGAGTGCTGAGGTTTAGGTACAGCTGTACAGACAGCACAGGCAGGAGTTCTGGGTGAAGCTGAAGGGGAAAGAGGTGCTCACATCGGGGTGCTGGCGGTGGCACTGTATGATGCTGCTCGGACATCCTGGCTGGCCGTGGCTCTCCGTCCTCTGCCTGCAGCTCCTTCAGGAGCCAGACCCATGGGCCATGTGGCAGCTGCCTCAACCTGTCAGTTCCTGCTCGAGCACCAGCACAGGGGCTTGGCCGTGGTCCCTCAGTAGTGCCTTCGGAAGCAGTGACAGCCCAGCAGCCCTGTGGCCACTCTGGGGCAGCGAGTGCGGGCACCAGGGGCACGGCAGCTGCTGCTGCTCTGCTCCACTGGGTTTTACTCCACGTTAAATGCCACAGCAGGAGCATCGCAAGCAGGTGTCAAAACAAGCACAGCTGCAGCGAGGCAAACTTAGGGATTGATTAATGAATAGTTTCAGCCTGTTGTGTGTTTCTCTACATGGCTTTCTGATGTAAAGATCAATCTGTGAATTTATTTAAAAAATAGCAGGTTTCTTTTAACTAGAACAAATTGCTTCTATTTATCAAAAGGCTGAGTAACATCAACAAACAGTTCAGTCTCTGGTTTCCCCTCAGCACTACTTGGGAAATTATTTTAGTTAGTGCTTCTTCTGGCCTTGGTTTGGATTTTTCCATGCTCTTAGCTTGGCATCTCCAAAGGCACCCTTGCCACCCCCACTGCTCTCTCCAGAGGCCACTCTCCTCCTCCTGCTCTCTGTGCTCAACTGGGGTTTTTCCACTGCCAGCTCCTCTCTCGCCCTCTTGCCGGGGCTGCACAGGGATTATTCCCTGGGGTTTGCTCTGCGGGGTGTCCCAGGGCGGATGGCAGTGGGCAGGTGGGTGGCCCTGGTGCCCAGTGGTTGGTGTTGGTGGTGGGGACGCTGAGCTAACACAGCCCCAGGGACGTGCTCAGGCCCCACAAACCGTCTGTTCTCAGGCAGCGGTGCCCCGAGGAGCTGTGCAGTGGGAGGAGGGGGCTCTCCCAAGGGCTGGCTTTACCCTCCCTGCAGCCCCCCATGGTGCCCACCACAGCTGGAGGGGAGGGCAATGCCCCTGCTCTGCATGCTGCTGCAAGACCTGGCTCCCCTTCTCCCTGTGCCTGGGTTCTCTGTCAGGAGATGTTCTTTCCAGAGTGACTTGCACATCACTGTGCTCCAGAGAATTTCTTATCACAGAAGTAGGATGTCTGCTTTCCCCAGAGAATTTGAACTTGGTGAATAATTCTGTTTGACATCTGCTGTGAATTTGGGTCTGCTCTCTTTCTGTGGAGTTGAAATGAATCCTGAGTGGTTATGGCCGTGTGTCCTGCAGGTGCCAGGTGGGTCAGCTCAGTCCCTGCAATGCTCGGGCACTTGGGTGCATCGGTGTGGTCTGACCATGGAGTCAATCTGTTCTGACACTTCCAAAAGAAAGAACAGGCTTGTTGTTGACTACAGGGAGCACCAAAGGGGATCGCTCCTCCTACCTAGGGTCAAGCAAAATATCTTCAGGCATTCATCACTCTCTTGTGGTTCTTTTTTCCTTCCCAGATTTACTGTCATTGCCAGCATGTGTGAGTGATACCCTCTCATTCATACTGCCTTGCTCCTAATTTTTTCTTCTTTGCCAAAAGAGCCTCTTCCACCGCCAGAGCTGTGGGAAATGCCTGCCCAACTCAATGTGTGGCAGAACACAGACCTGCATGTGGGGACACCGGTGGGCTCAGAGACACCGAACCCCCTCTTGGTGCTGCCTTGGTGTTGGTGCTCACCCCCCTTGGAGCCGGTGGCTCTCGGAGCCAGTTTCGGTGCTTAGCCTGAACCCCCGGTGAGCTGCTGCCCCTGTGTCTCCCCTCTTCAGCTGTTTGTCACAGGAGTGAGGGTCAGTGGAGAAGCAGCATTTCCACAGCTGTGAAAATGCTGCTGCAGCAGCTCTGCTGAGCAGCACATCCACTGATCCCAGCCAAAGGTATTTTGGGAGCATGTCTGCTGCTCATGAGCCTCTGGGACAAAGATAGGACCATGAGCCTGAAATAGCACCCTGGAGCCTGCACACCCCACCAGTGGCTGCTCTTGAGAGGGAAATCCAGAGTTTGTTTTCAAGTCATCATCGCTGTGTTGACAAGGCTGTCGTGAGGAAAACGGTCTCAGCTGGGAATGTCTGAATTAACTCCAAGTGCAGGGTACACACACAGACAGTGTGCGCTGCTCACCGCCCCGTGTGGGTACAGAAAGGACTCCTTGCCTTTTGAAACAGGTATAGCACACAGAATCACAGAATCATTTGGGCTGGAAAAGCCCTCCCAGCCCATCGAGTCCAAGCTGTGCCCCATCGTCACCTTGTCCCCAGCCCAGAGCACTGAGTGCCACCTCCAGGCCTTCCATGGACACCTCCAGGGATGGGCACTCCAAACCTCCCTGGGCAGCCCCTGCCGAGGCCTGAGCACCCTTGCCATGGGGAAATTCCTGCTGGTGTCCACCCTGAGCCTCCCCTGGCCCAGCCTACTGAGCTGCCTGTTGAGGGAGAAAAGCTGTTGAGCTGCCTTAACTGCCTGGTGAGGGAGACACGGGGTTCTGCTGTGGCTCAGTGCCTACTCCCTTTCCAAGCTGTCTGCTGAGGGGCTCCTTGGGGCTGCTGTGTGTGAGGACAGCCGTGGCAGCGGTGGGTGCTCCAGGGCAGTGGACGTGCTGGGGGTGCCGTGCCCAGGGCCCCTCCCTGCGGGCACAGCGCGGCCGGTCTGCTCCCAGGCCACGGGGGAGTTCCTGGTGGAGGGTGTGCACTCATTAACGTGCACGTGTTAAAAACCACAACCCCAAAACAGACATGGCTGTATTTTCATGGTGCTGATCCATCCAGTTGCTGAGAAATGAGCATAGCTGCCAGTTCACCACTTTTCCGGGAGATTTTTTCTATTATTTTTGGTTTTGGTGCTCCAGTGGCGTGGAATGCTGCAGCAGAGACCATCCTTCAGTGCTGTAATTGCAGTGTGTGCAGAGGTGCTGGAGGTCTAGAAAATAAGGAAAGGGCATTTCAAAATGAAATGTCTCTTGTGTTGCATCTCTTGCAGCTCAAATGCTGGTGCACAGTTTGACTTTTTGGTGTATTTTCCCAGCGTTCTGGTAGTTGTCACCACCCCCAGTGACCCAGCAGGAGGAACAAGACTGTCTTTCATGGCCCGCAATAAATTTGCTGGTGTGGCAAGTAGTAAAAGCCTCTTTTGACTGAAAACCAGAAGCAGCTGATTGTAGAAAATATTTTTGGGCCCTCTATGTTACAAAGAGTTCTTGTCCCAGGGCTGTTACATATTGAATCTGCAGGAAACTCCAGTGCTTCTGAATTGATTTGGGTAAAGCAGTGATGATCAGGAGGCCTAAAATAAATGATAGAACATGTGATATCAAATAGAATGAGGGAGGTTGTTCCCCAAAAGACTGGTGTTTATCTCAGACCTCCTAAATCCTCTCATGTTATTTTTAAAAAAAGGTAATGCTGAATTCTGTTTTGTTATCAACAGTTTTTAAGTTCTCACTTTAAAATGCTCGTGTGTGATCCATCACACACTGGTTGCTGCTGTGAGCCCAGCAATTTTGTCACAATACCTCACTGTTTGTTGCTGCACAGAACACAAAGGTTAACAAGAAGTGGGCAGCTCCTTCTCCTCTCTGCCCTGAGCAGCCTTTGTGGCTCTCCTTGGGCGCACAGAAAAGATACACCAGGTCTGAGGCCTTCAGTTACCTGTGGTGACTGGGTTTAACGTGGCTCTTTCTTGGAAAAGTGTTCTTAATTATTAATATTGCTGGTTTTTCCATTAATTAATGTTTTATATCTTCCAAAGACAGTGTCAGGGTCTTCCCAAGTGTTGTGGCACTGAGGTTAGCCATGGTCTGTCCATGTCGAATGTCCTTGTAAGCCGTTTCCCGATCTTTTAATACAAAGCCCTGTTGTTTTCCCTTCTCCGAGGTGGCTCCCTCTCTGCAGGACGCAGCGGTGCGGCCGCAGGAGGGCGGGATCCTGTTACAGCAGGGTAAAGTGCATTGGATGTCGCGTTAGCAACTGGCGCATCTGTGCGCTGCCCCGTGCTGCTCGTTGTTATCGGTATTTCCATAGCGACGGGGGGGTCAGGGCCCGGGGCCCTGGTGGCGGCGCGGGGGCCAGGGCAGGGTCCCCTCTGCCACCGCCGCCCCGGCTCCGCGGGGACAGGGCCGGGCTCTCCCTCGGCACAGCTCCAGCACCGCTCTGCCCATCTCGTGTGAGGCTGCTCACTCGGTTTGCTCTCATTTTCCCTGACCAGACTGCAGCACTCCGTAACTTTCTGTGCCACACCTACTCGGAATGCGATCCCTGAGCCATCCCAGCCCTGTCTCCACGCGTGGCCCTACCAGCGCCTACCAATGGGAGCCAGCTGGGCAGGAACATCTCCTGCTTTCGTTGGTGTGCGCCTTGACAAAGTGTGAGCGTCCCTATTGCTCCCTGAGCTCATCAGCCTGTGAGTGCTAATACAACCTGACAGCTCTTAAAAAAACCCAACTGGAGAATCTGTTCTCCCGCAGTCTCGGGGCGCTGTTTTCCACAGGTTGGCTGTTGCTATATAAAGAAGTAGTCTGTTGTTTCTAAATTTACCTTGTTAATGTCACAGAGCATAAAGAAAAATAGCAACAATAAACCGGCATTTCAGGCAGGGAGTGGTGCAGGAGCGGGCAGTGGTGGCCGTGCCCAGCTGGCTGGGGGCTCTGTGTTTGCTCCTCTCTCTGTTTCAGTACCCAAGGCTGTGGGGTCAGCTGTGTGTGCCTGTCTGCACCCAGACTCCCTGCTCTGGGTGCCTGACAGCTGGCTCGGGCTTTGAGGAAAACACGACATTGTCAGATTTTTTTAAAGGAACAAGAAGGTGAGCGAAGTGCTGCTGAGGTTGCAGTGGGGCGTGGGATGTGGCCTTTCCACAGGCAGGCAGGAGCAGAGCTGTGTGCCAATGGGGGAGCTGAAAGCCCCCTCCAGGCTTTGGGAGAGCCACCCTCGGGTTTCATTAGCTCAAAGATTGTTGTCAATCTCCTTGGCCTTGGCAAAATGTGGATACGGGCATCATTCTGCCCAGAGCTATGGGTGTCTGACCAGAGAGCCTCTTCCCTGCCACCACCAGCAGCCTTCTCACTGGGTGGGGAAAGGTCAGATCTGTAACTGCAGTCATGGATAATCATCAAACGTAGGAAATCACCTATGGTGCCGCAGTTACAGGCACATTTGCAAAAGAAGTAATTTTTTTTTTTAGGTTAGGGATGTAACATGGATGTACCTATCTGGACAGCTTCCCTTTATGGCCCCCAGGTGCCCCCAGCTTGTCTCACACTGGTGTTCCTCACAAGGATCTGCCGTCGGGAGTGAGACTGGGGCTGTTCTGACTGACCCTAGATCAGATTTCCCATGTGTGACCCAAGTGGCAGCTCCATTACCCAGGTTTGTTTTTAAACCTTTTTGTGAAGCCCCACTGCTTGCAAGTTCTTTGTGTCTCAACACGATGCAAATTCAGCACAAGGTTTGCTGCAAAGTAGGTCTCAACGCAGCAGCATTCATTGGCGTTGGGCTCGAGTAGAGCTGTACAGTGTTGTCAGATCCGTGCCCTACATAGCTGAATTCCTTCCTGCAGGTGCTTCCAGGGGGGATGTTTGGTACATCAGGATGTGGTACGGCTCTGCCTGCAGATGAACTCCTAATTGTTTTGTTGGCTCTGAGCACACAGAGGTGTTTGCCCAGGTGGTCCCAGCACCGCCCAGCAGCAATGCTCTTGCTTAGGCCGTGCTGGTTTGTCCTTGGTCATGAGTGCCCTTTTGGGTCACCAAGTCCTCTCTTTAGGCCCGTGAGTGTCCAGGTGTTACAGCTGCCAGTTTGACTGATGAGGTGGAAGTGACCCGTTTGTGCAGGGACCACCTGCTGCCCTGGGCTGGGAGCCCCCACCTGTGCTGTGCCCCCACGCTGGACTTGTGCTCCCCACACCTGGCACCAGGAGCAGGTGAGGTGTCCTGGTAGGGACCCCTGCAGCCGCTGTGCTGGGACATGAACTGGGGGAAGAGACAGATGGAACGGGAAAATGATACCTAATTCTTCTGATGGAGCTTCTGCTTCTTTTAGACTGATCACTTCCTGTTGTTTTAAACTCATCCCTCTCTGTTGGTCCCTCTGGCGCTGAGGCTCTCCCAGTGCAGTGCCGTGGCTGCCCACTGCACATCAAACCTCTGTGTGTCCAGCCGTGGTGGTCGGAGTTGCCTCGGGTGGTGTTGAGGGATCAGTGTGCCCCAGGCAGGGAGACACACACAGATCCTCCACTTTTTCCCCTCTGGGAGCCCGGGGGCTGCCCTGGTGCAGTGTGACCAGCGGGTCAGCACCAGGGAGGTGTGTTTGGTGCCACACAGACCCAACAACCTGGCCGAGATCAGCTCCTAATTACACACACTGTGTTTGGAGGGCGGCGAGATGCCATTGAGAGGCACTCTGCTGCGGCTGCTTGGGTGATGCTAATGACTGGCACTTAATTAAAAAGCAAAGATCTCTTTGAGGGACACTAGTGAGGGCACAGGGTGGCTTGTTGGGTTGATCTAGTTACCATTCCTGTCTGACCCCACGTGGCTCTGCCCCACGGCTGTTCCATCCCCGATGGAACTCGAGATGTGCAAGAGGCACCAGCAGCTGCTCCCAGCCTGGCCATCGTCACTCATCACCCAACCCTGCCACCCCCTGTGCCTCCTTCCATCCGCCACATCCACCACCCAACACTTGCATTTTTCCGTTTCCACTGCAAATCTATATCAGCAAATGAGCAAAATAAACGTTGCTTGTTTGTTTTGACAATTACAGCAGAGATTTAATTACACTGCTTCCTCATATACTGCTGAATGTCATGTGGTGTGTTAGGCGTAAACAAAGATGTTCTGCTAACGTGAGATATGGTTATTAAAGACACACTGTCAGCCTGCAGCCTCGTCTCCGAAACTGGTGTCAGCTGGAGCCCAGCTTCCAGCATCTGTATTCTCGGGTCCATGTGCTGTGTGTGAGGAAGAGGCAGATGCTGAGCAGAGATGTCACCGAGAGTGACTGAGTGAGCTGTGGGGAAGCGAGCAAGGAAACAGAAAAGTAAGAAAAGACAGAAAACCACATCTGTGTCTTCAATGATTTTGAGGCAGCAGCTTCAGGTATCATAGCAGGAATACAATATTTCAGTCTTTGAGTAAGTTCTCTGTTCAAAACAGTGGGGATCCTCAATTGCCATCATGAAAAGCACCCGATTTTCCTGCTCATCACTTATTGCCTTTGAAGAATCTGTCTTGAAGCCTGAGCCTATTGTGTTGTGTGAAAGCAGCTGTAGCATTGTCTGGCAATGGTAAATTGGCAATGACTTCGCATTTCATAATTAGTTAACAAGAATCATTTACAATGCACATGTCTCTCAAACTCCATTGAAATGTGCGGCACACGTTTGACATTATTAATTAAAAACAGGAACTTCAAACGCTCTCTGGCAACAGCTCCTATTTCCCCTCATTCCACTGGGCCATTGACAGGGACCAGGCTGGGTTAAGGCAAGGGTTTGAAATTCTTTCTGAAAAATACTTTGGGACTCCAGGGTTATTCAGGAGGGCAGAAGAGACCATTGACTGTGTTTCAGATCCCTCCAACCCTTATCCTTAAGCTCCTGAACAGGGCTCTGTGAGCTCCCCCTGCCCCCAGTGAAGGTCAGTCTCTCAATTACATCTTGTCAGAAAACCTCTCAAAGAGGTAATTCGAGGGAGAAATTATTTCTAGAGATTCTTGTCAAATTGCAGAAAGCCTTTAATTACATGAGTGTCCATTACTTAATGGCAATTATGGAGAGAAAATCCTTACTTCTGAAAGAGGGGGAAGGTCCACTTTCCTAAGGAAAATTTAGTTTTTAAAATAGTAAGATAAAGATGGATTATTCTGCTCCAGAACTGAAACCTGAAAGAAATGAATGTGTATCCTGGGAGGGATTTGATTTGGAAAGAGAGCAGGCCTGGTTCCGTGTGCTGTGGGAGCAGCCCCGCCGCAGAGCCGCCCTCGCAGCTTCTCCCCGCCCTGGCGCGGAGCTGACGGACCCCTCAGTGCTTTTGGGGTGCCAGCCCAGACCTGGCTCTGGCTTTGCCGTGCTTCCCCAGCCATTCGGAGCATTTCCAACATCTTCCAGTCAGCCTTGAAAGGAGCTGTGTGACCAGAGGGGTGCCAGGAGGGCAGCGGTGGGAGGGTGCAGAGCCCAGCTGGGGAAGCCGTGCGGGTTTGGGCCCTGCTGGCCACCCCAGGGCTTGTCCCAGCCTTATCCCTGCCTCACTGCAGGGCCTGGTTTGGCAGTGAGTAAGAAAACATGGCCCAGCCCTGCTGGTTTAGAACCAGAAGAGTGTTTTTGAGATTTGCCTTACGTCTTTGGGGTATTTTTATCGTCTGCCTCATTCGAACGGTCTCAACTGAGTCATCTCATCCCTAGTTTAGATTTATGCTCCCTCTACGCCTACTCCAGCAGGACCCAAATCCTCCTGGCACAGCCTGCTGCTGGCCTCGCTGGAGTCATGGAAGTCTGGCATTAAATTATGTGGGCACTAGGTCGGGGAGTTATGAATATTGATACATTTTATTTAGCAGCTTTCTGAATTTAATGAGTGTCCATAATACAGTAATTCATAATTTATCATGAATAAAGACAATAGATTAGGTTGCAGTTTAATTATTGCTTATTTTTGTAGCTGTTGTGGGGTTTGTGTAGCAAAATACAGATAGGAAAAGCAATCTTCCTTAAATTCCAGCCTTTCCTTTCTGCAGGATTAGGGGAATAGCTGTACCCCTTCCAGTGGCACTGCTCATGGGACAAATGACAGGACTCTTGGCTTAGCAGGAACCTTGTCTGGTTTTGAAACTCCAATTATCATTATTCCAATGCCCTGGTAATAGAGAATCAGGGATTCACTGACACACGTTTTGTGCTTGCATTGACTGGCATTCTGTGACAGGAGGAGAGGGAACAGCCTCAGGCTGGGCCAGGGGAGGCTCAGGGTGGACAGCAGCAGGAATTTCCCCATGGAAAGGGTGCTCAGGCCTTGGAAGGGGCTGCCCAGGGAGGTTTGGAGTGCCCATCCCTGGAGGTGTCCCAGGAATTCCTGGAGGTGGCACTGAGTGCTCTGGGCTGGGGACAAGGTGGGGATGGGGCACAGCCTGGCCTGGATGGGCTGGGAGGGCTTTTCCAACCTCAGTGACTCTGGAATTCTGTGATTTTCCTTCCACAGACACTTGGCTTCTGCTTATTTAATGAACAAAACCCCTCCACGTGGGACAATGGACAGCTGCTCCGCTCGTTTAATTCCAAATGGTGAATATGGTATTTATGAGATAGGGATCCAAATATGGTCCATCTGGTACGAGTTACTCAGCTGTTCACTTCACGGAGAAGAGAACGTTTCCATATCTCTCCCGTGATGTTCACATGAAGAGCTGAGTCTTTTAAAGCTGTTTAATGTTTTTCTTTGCTGAGGAGTTGCGTACACATGAGAAATTCCACTAAATCTTGCACGTTGTGTTCCTGAAACAGCAGGGCTGCCCAGGTGTGTCAGGTTCTGGAGTGCAGCCGGGGCTCTCACAGCCGTGTGTGCTGCCGTGGCTCAGGTGGCCTCTCTGTCCCACCTGCCCGTGACCAGCCAGCTCTGGCGGGAGCACGGGTCCAACGCCTCTATTCCAGTCACCGTGCTGTCTGTGAAGGTGCCAGATGTGTTGAAATTGGGCAAAGCCAGGCAGAGCCATCGTGCTGTGAGTGCAGCCGGGCTCAGGGCAGCTGTGGGAGCTGGGTTCTGGTTCTGCTCCTGCCTGGGGAGGTGTTGGCTGATCCCGGGGAGTGTTGGGGGAACCAGCCCATTCCCCCAGTGTCTCCTGGGCTGGCTCCGAATGTCTGGCAGCTCCTCTGGGGTCGGCTGAAGTTCTAGTGCTGGACGCCATGGTTAGAGATGGATGGTACAAAAAGCTTTAGTAGGTGGAGGAGGAGCTTTTTGCCAGAGATTTTAATTTTGCATTGAGCATAAGGGGAGCGGAAGGAGTCAGGCATACTCAGGAGAGAGTGAGGAACTGTCCAGAAATAATGTCCTGTCTTTCCCTCTGAAAGCTTTGAGAGTTTCTGATTGATTTCAAGGGAAGCAGCACTGGAGACTGAAATGAAGAAAGTTGCAGAAGATGTGGTAGGTCAGAGATGAGATGGTTTGAAGGATTGGTGATCTGAGAGCTGCTAAGAATAGAGCACACCAGAGACAGAGCAGAGTGTCAGGCAGTCTGAGGGGATGGATGCTCCTGCAGCTGCAGCATCTCTGGCAGTGGCAGCAGCAGCAGCAGAGATGAGGGGTTTGGGGGAAACTGGTTAGAGAGCAGCTCTGCAAGAATAGAAGTTGTGCCTGGAACTGGGGTGCTTGGTCCATAATAAAGCCTTGACATGGCAGCAGCTTGGGGAGGGACTGGAGGTGGACCCTGTCCAGTGACCTTGACCTGGGAAGGTTGGCCTTTGGTCTGGGGCCAGGCGATAGTGCCAGAGGGAGGGAAACACCTTTTTCTCCATCTCCATCAGCAGCCAAACAAGCAGGAGATGGTGTAATAAACAGGAAGAAAACAGTGGTTGGAGGTTGTGGAAGGTCTCTGATGGCATGGACAGCCAGATCCGTGGGGCAGGCTCCCAGGGCCAGCACCACATGCGGAGCTCTGGGGACCACGGGGTCTCCTCATGGTGGATATGCCCAGCTAGGTAAACAAAACCCTTTGCAGGTGTATCTGTGACTTAATGCTTTTCCATAAAATATTTATTATTCCGTTCTAGAAACTAATTTCCACTGAAAATGATTTCTTAAGAATTCTTGATCACCTCAATTAGAAAGAAGAACAATTCCAGAACACTCAGAAGTGCAGTGGCAAATGGGAATAAAAGCCTTTGGTTTCCTGTGCTGCCTGGCAGTCGGGGTGTGCTGCGAGCAACTGCTGCAATTGCCATTTCCATAACACACACGCACACACATTAAATTTTGATTCACATCTCTGACATCTAGAAAATTGCTCCTTAACAAAAGGAACATTATAGGCATGCTACAAAATACAGGCTTGGTCTGGCCACATTTTGGATAACGCTATCCTATTCTTTAGAAAATTGGTTTTATTGCTGATAATTGGGCTAAAAGGAAGACTATTTAATCCTGGCCAACCCAACTTTCTGGGACATTAAGTTCTAATAGACAGATATAAACTGGTCTTAATAGATGAGTCTGACATCATCTGGCTGCTTATTAACTATTAAACCTTGTTTCAGTAATTCTCTTGGCAGCTCTGTGTGTGTTGCCATAGTTTCTTTGTTAACAGAACAAGACATTAATGCATTTTGAGTACTTCTTGCCCAAAAGACATGAAAAAACACCTTATGTTTAAAGATGCAAGCTGGCAGCTGTTCCGGGCGGCGGGCAGAGCCGCGGCGGCCCCACGGCTGGTGGCACTCGGGGCGTGGGTGTGTGCCCTGGAACGGCCCCGGGAGCCTCTCTCGTGTCACCTGGGCTTTGCTCACCTCGGGAAGTGATCTCAGAAATGTAGGGGCCTTTTAGTGAGCAGTGGCAGGGCCACCCGAGTGGAGATTCCCAGCGCTGTGAGGTGTGTTTGGCTGGGGACACTCGGGGGCCCTTGGGGACACCGTCCCCAGGGCTGGGCAGGATGGGGCTCAGCAGGTTCCTGGCTCAGGGACCATTCCCCAGTTTTCTCCTGGGAGATGAGCCGTATCCTTTCCATTCCCTCTCCTTGCTGGCACCTGGCATCCTCTTGAGAGCTGTCGCCTGAGGGGACTGTGGGCACTGTGACCTCCACGGCCACACTGGCCTGGGCTGGAGCTGTTGGAGGACTTTCAGTAAATATGAGTAACATCTAATTTGTTTCTTATCTCTGGGACAGATCAAACTGGAGGATAAATAGGCTGAAATCAACTCCTCTCTCTCAGCTGGCAGCCGTCAGCTTCAGCCTGAACTTACTGAGGGAAAATCTGTGGGAGATCTGCACAGTAGTGAAAGGCTTCTCTAAGTAATTACAGGCTTAAGGGAAGTTGTAGCATTGGATAGTGACAAGTGGTATTTATTCCATATTTTGTTCAATATTGTAAATTACATATTTATTTAAAAAAAAAATAGCAGGCATCAGCTGGACCAGCATCTCCTCCCGCACTGGGGATGCAGCAGCCGCTGCCTGTGGACTCCCCAGCTCCTGCCAGAGCCAGTGGAGTCAGCCAGCAATTAACACGGCAGTTTTAAAAGGAAAAACAAATGCCTACATATATGCAAAGTCAACCTTGGTTTGCCTAAAGCAGCTGGGAAGGGCCTTCTGTGGAGAGGTTCCCGTCTGGGGATGATTCAGTGTCAGCACTTGGTTCCGTTACCCTTGGAGATGCTTGCAGAAATTCCAAACAGGTAGCTGAGACACCCGTATTGTTTACAGAAAAAGGCTGAAATGTTGCTTTGCTGGGTGGGATTTGGGCTTCTCTGGTGTGGATGAGCAGCTCTGCTGGGCAGGTGTGGGGCTGTATCCCAGGAGGGTGGGAAGCACTCGGGGCAGGGAGGTTCTCCTGTGCTCAGCGCAGTGCTGTGCCCAAGCCCTGGTTCCACAGGCTGTCTCTGTTCCTGCTGGAATTGGGGTGCAGCTGGGTGGTGAGTGGTGCTGCTCGGGCAGGGTGGGAGGGGGGCACCATTCACTCCGTGCTTGTTTTGATCCCCGGCGCCAGGCGCTGACAGGCTGCATTCTGCGCGGGGATAAGCACAGCTCGAGGGCTAACAGTTTAAATACCTCCTGGAAAACCAGCCCACAAAGAGGGGGAAAAGGCAAGAAAAAGAGGAATTTTTGGAAACGCAGAACTATTTTTCCTGTGTTTTTTTCCCCACAGGCCCCATGAGTATCGTTTGTGCTGGGATGAGGCTGGGGTAGGACGCCGGTTTTAAAGCTGGAAGGGACAAAGCAGGTTGTGCTCGCAGAGCTTTTCCAGCAAGGGTGTATCTATGTGCCTGTCAGACACTGATCTCCATCCTTACCGTGAGCACAACACTTGGCCCCTCCTCTGGCAGCAAATCCCTTCCTCCCAGTGATTGATTACGGTGTAAATGTACATATTCTCCATTGTATGAAGATATATATATATCCATTATAATGACTTTTTGATATTTCTGGATACTAGTAGGCTAATTTAAGAAACATTTAGTCTTTCTTTCTATGTTTCTTGATCAAAAGGAAGCAGATCTTGAACAACTTTTTCTCCATGAGGTAGAAAAGTAGAATTTGCCTTTAGGGAATAAAAAGAGAACACTTTCTGTTCATTAAATCTAACTGGAAAGTGCTCAAGATGTCAAGTGTGAAAACAGAGGCTGAGAGAAGGGAAAGGTTTTGATTTCATTCAGTTGATTGTACACTTCATCAGAAATTTGTTGAATTTGATATTTCTCACTGCTGTTCATAATGAGACGCATGACAAAAGATGTGGCCCAGCTGTAGGGAAACCAGATGGAACATGAGGAGATGGAGGAGGGATTTGGGGCAGTGTCACAGGCAGGTGAGAGGACTGGATAGCCCCACAGTGTTGTCCCCACCTGCTTGTTGAGACTGTCTCCTCCCCTCCTTTTTTTTCTTGAGGGGAATTGCACTAGTTAGAGCAGAGGCGGGGCTTCACTGTCTTTTTCAGTATTTCAGAGTTATATTTCTGATGTTTCATAGGAGTTTATTCCTTTGTCTATTTACTTTGGTGCTTTTGGCATCAGTTAGATGCTGGGTTTGAGGGTTTTCCTATTTTTGGGGGTGAGTCAAGGTGTGGCTTCCCTCTGCACTCTCCTGGCAGGCAAACGGGGTTCCTGCCTCCACGGCAAGGCTGGAGAGGCTGCTGGGTGGGAGGGAGAGCCGTGAGCTGGCGGTGCTGTGGGTTAGGAGCTCTGGTTCGCTGATAACCGGGGTGGGACGGGCTGGGCCAGCCCCGCACAGCCCCGCGCGGCCCCAGCTGCCAGGGCTGCCCCGGTTCGTGAACAGCTCTGATTGCGGCGTGCGGGCTGCGAGTGTCAGCTGCCACACGGGGACATCGTCACGGGAGGGGCTGCTGTAAATCCGGCGCATCAGCAGCCGCATAATCGGGAGGATGAATGGCGGTGACATGTAGCCGGGAGCCCATCAGCTCCAGATCGCACCATTTGCTCGTCCCTCACCGTCACACTGATCGCGGGCTTTTCCTAAAGCCTCTTCATTTCGGCTTCCCGTGGCCTCCCTGCCGCGCCGGCAGCGCTGGGGAGAGGGTCCCGGTGGGTCCCGGACAGCTCCCGGCACCGGGCTCTGCCGGCTGGGGCGGCTGCTGCCCCGGGATGTGGGGCCTGGTGGCAGCCCGGATACGGACACGGTGACCCTGGGCATCTTCTCGGTCACACACAGCTGTGCTCCACCCGGACATGGACACGGTGACCCTGGGCATCTTCTCGGTCACACACAGCCGTGCTCCACCCGGACATGGACATGGTGACCCTGGGCATCTTCTCGGTCACACACAGCCGTGCTTCATCCGGACATGGACACGGTGATCCCGGGCACCTCCTCCCTCACACACAGCCGTGTTCCACCCGGACACTGAGATCCTGGCATAGAAGCGTTCCTTCCTTTCTTTCCCTGGAAATAAAATTGCACAACTTTATTTACTAAGATCTGTTGGATGAATATCAACCATCTCCACTGGTGGACCTGCACATTTCTTTAGACCTCAGGCACGGTCCAGCATCATTGCACCAGTGCTGGTATTGGATCTGGGAATTGCCTTGTTCTGCTCTGTGAGGTCTAAGACAGCTACAGAATGTACAGGATATACTGGGTGTCCTTATGCTTACTGCAGTCACACTTCCAGAATAGACAGTGATGCTTTCATGTTATTATTCATTAATACTAGGTAATCTATATTCACATATACATTCCAAGCATTAAGAGGATCCTTATTTTCCAGTTGATTGGTATTCCAAGGACATTTCATTATAGCAGACTTGTTCGGAGATGCTGGAACACCCCCAGTTTTGTTTTCCATGTAACAGCCAGTGGTGATGGCAGCAGCTCTGGCCACCTTCTGTGCCAGACCAGCCACTGCCGGCAGGGACCAACACCTTTGTGGGAAGCAGGAGTGAGCCTTAAAGAATTATTAGAAAAGAAAGGGGCTAATTTAATAATGAAGAGTTTGACTGGCTCTTTGCAGTAGTGTGGCAATAGGTGTCACCTGCTGTGGCAGAGCCATTCCTGTAAGCACCGGAGTCACTTACCTCAACTGCAAAAGGATCTTTTCCAACTTTGCCTTGCTGGTGTAGAAAAGTGAAAAGGATTTTACATGGATGAGTACATCTCAATCAGCGTATTTCCAGCAGGAGCTGGTGCCAGTTTGTTACAGTAGTTGAGTGGGAGGAAAGAAATGTGAATTTGTAAGTGAAACAAAACAGGAGAAGAGGAATAAGTACAGGTAGGGGATGGGGAAGGAGAGAGAGTTTAACGTTGGGATCTGGCATAACCTGTATTTTCCTTTCGTGTGTGATTCCGTGATAATTTCATGATGTGAATTCTCTGCTTTGAGAAATGACAGAAGCATGAAATAGAGGTTTTCCAGAGACAGAAGGCGGGTGGCTTCTGAACAGGCATGAGCTTTTGCAGTCTGAAGTGATGTCCTGGGCAATATCTGATGAATCTGATCTTGAGGATCTGCAGCCCGTCCTTCAGCAGTGCTGTAGAAATGGTTACAACCAAGTTGCTTGTGAAAAGGATTTGGTTTTGAAGCTACTTTAGGGATGGAAGTGCCTCTGTACTGGCAGGAGACATCATCTGGTGGGGAACTCGATCCCCAGGTGCCCTCCTGGGCGGCTCCCTGGCATCCGGCAGCGATGCCCTCGGCTGGGGCGGGTGGCGGGGGGCAGGAGGGGCTCCGGGCCCACGTGTGGGTTCTGCTGGGTGTCCCTGGCAGGTGCTGCAGTGAGGGAGCACAATTCCCCCCCAGCTGCCCGGAATGCTCCTTGCGTGCCAGGCCGAGAGTGGATGGGTTTTGGAGATGCAGATTTGCTGGCACGCGAAGTGGGAGTCTGGAGATCCAGAAATAGCTCCTGTGTCATCTGCACGGGGAGGAACCTCGGAACCTCCGTGGGGCGGGAGCGGGGCGGTGCCGCTGCCCCTCCCGGGGCTCCCAGCCCCGCAGTCCCGTCCTTTCCACAGTGGGGAGGCTGTGGGAATGCTCGTGTCCTGCCAGGGTGGAGGTGGTGTGCAGGGACAGGGGTGGTTGGGCTTGTGGGCAGCACCAACATCCTTCTGGGGAGAGCATCCTGCCGTTCCTGTCTGCCTGCTGCTTGGGGATCGCTCTGGTGGGAGGGAGCAGAACGGGACCGGCCAGAGCAGTTCGGGACGTGCAGGCCCCTGTGAGAGGGTTTTCTGCCCTGGGCAAAGCTGTTAGCCTCATCTGTGCTGTTAAGTTTCCAAAATGACACCCATCCACAATTCCTGAACCTTTGCTGAAGGAAAAAACAGCCAAGATTTAGAAAAACTGGAATTTTAGCAACAACCCTTTCCCCACTGACTTCAAGGGAATCATCCTGCTGACCCCATCCCTGGGGCCGGGCACACACCCCCACACACACGTGTGCCTGTGGGAAGGTGTACTCTGGGGCACCTGGTGTGGAACAGATCTGTGAGCTCTGCCCCAGAGATGGGCATCTCACCAGAAAGGATCCTACGGGATCCCTGCCGAGGTGTCCACATCAGCTGGCAGGAGGGGTTCTGGGGTTTATAGCTTCACACCTGTCACAGGACATTCACTTTCTTTCTTGCAACTACAACCATAAAGGGATATTTTGTGGGTGACAAAGTTTTGAGAAAAAAAATAAACTCCTGTTGGCACAAGTGCTGGGAAGCAGGTCAGCTGCCATGAGGAGGAGTGGGCTGGGCTGACTGAGGAAGAGCACAGGAGTCTGCTGCTGCTTTTCTGCCCGTGCGCAGGAGCTGGGGCTGTGGCTGGGGCCCAGATGGGTGCACAGCTGCTGGGGCGGGCCCCTGAGTTTGGAGTCATCCTTTAATCAGCAGTATCTTGCTCCCCATTTAGTGGTTTGAAGTATTTCTTTTTGCAGACTGGCAGGGCAGCTCAGCAGTTTCTCAGCGCAGGATTCCCTGGCGCTGTTGCCAAACGGGCACTGCTGCACAGTGCTCACAGAGCCCAGCCTGTCACAGAGAGCTCCATCAGCTCTTGGGCACACGCTGATCCTGCCTCGCTCTTCTCAGTGGCTTCAGCCCTGCAGATGTTTGCTCACGTGGGCCTTTGGTCCGTGACCAGAGGTGTCTGCTGAGCTTCCAGGAGCACAGTGTGCTCTGGCTCCTCCCTGCCAGCGGCACGGCCACGGTGTGCCCACTGTCAGCTCCTCGTGTCCGGTGTGCCTGCGGGAGACACGCCACCAGGGCACGGGCACAGGGTGCTCAGAGCCCATCCCAGCCCTTCCCAGCCCTGCCTGCTCTGGAGTGCAGCTGTGACTGCACTCCTGCATCTGCTGGCCAGGATAGAAAGGCTCACACAAGGTCTGGGAGTGCCCACGGAAATACTGCGTGGGTGTTAACATCACTACGAAGACTTTATATTGGGTATCAGGGAAAATTTCTCCATGGAAAGGGATGTCCATCCCTGCCACAGGCTGCTCAGGGCAGTGCTGGAGTCCCCATCCCTGGAGGGATTTAAAGCCTTGTGGATGTGGCACCTGGGGACATGGGGCAGTGGTGGCCTTGGCGGTGCTGGAGGCGCGATTGGACGCGACTGGGGGCTTTTCCAACCTAAACAATTCTGTGACTCTGTGGGCAGCACTTTCCTGAGCTTTTTTCCTTTCTCCAGCAAACATTATCCGATTTTGCAGACTCACAGGAGTGAGTTGTCTCGCAGAGCCTGGGTGCGCAGCGTGGCTTCTGGAACATTTTGTTTTCAGTTTAGACAACACTGAAAAAGTTGCACTTGGCCCCCCAGGAGTCCTAATTAGCTCCATCAGCAAATGTGCACAGGAATCATTAAATGCGTGTGGTTGGGTTAAGCTAAGGAGGAAGGAACATCAAGAGCCACCTGACTGCACGTAATTAAGTTTAAAGCACGAAGAGTTAATCCTGCTGTGAATTAGAATTTGTGCCATTTGAGTGTGAACTTCTCAGTACATGGGTGTTAAAAGTTGGTGGGAATTAGCGTAAGCTGTTATTGAGCCGAACAATCGGAACAAGCGCAATGCTGGAATACGATTGGGAGCAATACTATTATTAGCACTCATGTTCCTGAGTTGGTAATGATCCCTTCGACCTGCCATGGGAACAAATGATGCAGTAATTAATCCTCTGCATATGGCAGGGCAGCTGCATTCTGTGATCAGCATCCCTCTCTCATGGCGTGAATCACAAACAAACAGCATCCCAGAGCAGAGTCAGGCTGGAGGGGCTGGGCTTTGCGGGGCTGGGACCCTGCTGGAGGGTGCTGAGCTGTGCCACTGGGTCTGGCCTAAGGCAGGGCCCTGGTGCTTCACCAAACTGAGCACCCAGCTGTGCAATGGGGTGGCACTTCCCAGAGCCTTACTGGGGGAATCTGTGTCTCCTTAAAGTCAGTCAGGAAAGTCTCCTGTGGATTCCACAGGGCCAAAATATCCCCAAGCTCTGCCTCTGACTTTGTGCATAGAGGACCTCTGCTCATTGTTTTTGCTTTTCCTTCTCCTGGGAGCTGCAGGCACTGCCCCACGAGCAGCAGCCTCTCCAGCCTGGGGGTAATTCTGCTCCAACACGTCCGCACAGTTCCTGTGGGGAACGAGAGCCCCTGTGTTGCTCCCGTGGGTGGCACAGCACAGGGACCCCGGGCACTGCAGAATGGGCTGTTCAACGAGCAGCACAGAGAGACAGGCAGTGCAATTCACTCTGGGTCAGAGGTGGCACCAGGAACAGAGCACAGGCCTGGTGGCTGTCCATGTCCTCCATGGCATCGTCGAGGTGCTGTGGTCCCCTCCATCCTCCCTTGCACCTCCCACACTCAGTTTCCTTCCCTCCCCTGCCTTCGTGATGGGATTAGTCTTGATTTTCCTCTGTCTCATCAGTTCTAGTGATGGTATCGAACATTTCCAACCCTGGCAGTGTCCAAGGCCAGGTTGGACACGGCTTGGAGCAACCTTGTCTAGTGGAAGGTGTTCCTGCCCATGGCAGAGGATTGGAACTGGATGAGCTTTAAGGTCCCTTCCAACAGAAACCAGTCTGTGATTCTTTGAATCTATTAAAGGTCTCCTGCTTTGTGCTTTGGTGTCATGTGCCACTTGTTTCCCCTGGGCTGAATCCCGTTCCCAGAGCCTGGAGGCACCAGTGTGGTCTCCAAGTGATCCAACGCTGGCACTGCCTGTGCAAAGCACAACAGGAGCACAAAGCTTGAACAGGGCCCTTGTTCTGTGGTTCCCAGTGAGGAAAAATCTCTGTGGGCCCAACAGACAGCAGCAGCCTGGGCATATCCTGGCTGACAGCTTGCTGGGAACAGGCCTCGGCCAATTGTGTTTTGTTTGGGGATGCCTAAAACCAGAAAATTAAATGTGCCAGCAAGAAGGGTGGTTTTTTGGGGAAGGGTTTAATGTCACATTAAAATATGTTTATTTTGGAGATATTTAGGTAGAGAAAATGAAAAGAAGGAAAACTACAACCTGGTCCCCCTTTCAAGGCAGGTGCAAACCCCACTTGGCCAAGGGCAGTGGTGGCTGGGCTCCAGGCAGGATGGAGTTTACCCAAGCAAGGGTAGTGGCGATGGAAAACTGGGGTTATTTCCTTTGCAGTTATCATTAAAGCTTTGCTTGAGTCTACAGGAACACCAGACAGAAGTTGATCTGTTAATATTTTCACTGGGTACAGTATATTAAAAATGGAAAGTCAGGGCACATGGTGGAGACTGTGGGAACAGCATAAAAAATGCAGACGGTTTAAATTTGGCCCATCCTCATGTGGAGCAGAGCTTAAAAATGGAAACTGGGGAGGGGAGCACATGAAGTGTATGGTAATTCTTCTATGGGATGAACATGACCTATTTCTGTAAGTCATTCTTGGCTGCCAGCTCTAAGAAATGAAAATGTATTTTCTGAGCAGTGAATAATTTAGCAACTTTGAAGTGATTAACATAGAGGAGAGGGTGGAGCATGGAAGGTGGAGTGCTTTTGGAGTGAGACACGCTCCTGGGCAGGATGGCAGCACAAACCCCTTGCATCCTTCCAGTTCTGTGAATTCACTCAGAGAAGGTTCCTGCTGAGACAAGGGCCAAGGTTTAGGCTTGCCTCGTCCTCAGGGCACAGATGAACTGAAGACCTCAGGGTGAGGAGCAGTTGTGTCAGATCCTCAGAGGGGCTTTTTAATGGAACGACTTCTGTTTAAATTGTGGATTGAAATGATTTAAAGAATTAACTTCTTGTTTAAAGGTTTCCCTTGTACAGTCAGGACCACAAGGTGAGCCAAGCTCATGGAAATAAGCAGATTTATTTCTGATATAAACCCTGTATTTAACATTTATTTATTTTTTTATCTATTTATTTAACACTGCACATCGGGGACGCTCAGTAGAACTATTACTGTGCCATAAATGTTAAAAAAACCTGTCCTTGTCATATTAGACAGGACTGAACCGTGGTTACTGCTTTAAAATGGTGCCAGAACGGCACAGCTCGATCTGCCCCTCACCCAGGTGATGTGTGCTTCATTGGCACAGGCAGAATTAAGCCTTGGATCAAACACTAAAGCAGAGGGTGGAGGGATGGATGGATGGATGGATGGATGGATGGATGGATGGATGGATGGATGGATGGATGGATGGATGGATAAGGGATGGA
>VYXC01007438.1:263306-301278 GCA_013397175.1 Platysteira castanea | reverse complement strand
TGGCCTGTGGCAGAGGTGGTTGATGTCCCCAGGGTGGCTGGCCTGAGGCAGAGGTGAGCCATGCCCTGCAGTGGCTGGCTGGACGGGCTGCACCTCAGCGTCCGGCAGCAGCTCTGCTCGGTCTGGGAGCAGAAACCGTGCCAGGGGGCCCACAGGGCAGCTCCTCCATTGGTGCAGGGAGGGAGAGCTCGCTGTGGCTTGTGCCAGCAGGATTGTTTCTCACCCGAACCCCTGTGTGTGCATCGAGGCTCAATAGCAGTTGGCTGCTCAGGTTCTTCCTGGCTCTTAGATGAGAGTTTTTTCAGCATTAGATTCTACAATAAAATCCACCCACACCGCCCCTGCTTCCCCTCCCCTCCTGAACCCAAAAGAGATCTCATTTTGAGGTCTTTGATTAAGGAAACTGTTTTATGGATCAACATATGCTGCCTGTTGAGTGGCAGATGTGCCTGAGTGCAGCCCTGACCCTCTGTCAGAAGGACCAGCCTCGCACTGTGTGAGGGGACAGAGAGCTGCAAGCGCTGCAGGAGCGGGAGGAAGAGGAGCTGCAGTGGGAGCAGGGGAGGATGGAGCTGGGTCAGGGTGACCTGGCCTTGAAGAAACACTGGAATAGGCTACCCGGGGAGGTGGTGGAGTCCCCATCCCTGCCTGGTGGTGTTCAAGGAATGACAGGACGTGGCACTCAGCGCTCTGCTCTGGCTGGCAGGGTGGCGTTTGGTCAAAGATTGGACCTCGGTCTTGGAGGTCTTTTCCTACTGAAAGACTTCTGTGATTCTGTGAGACGTAGCCTAAATGCATCACTGAGTTCTAGGAACATCCATCTGTAAGGACAAAGAGCAGAATGTTTTGGCATTGATCAGATTAATAATTGGAAATGTGATTATTGTTCTGTTAGCACTGCCCTCAGGACAACCTCTGGTTCTGCTGTGTGCCGCTGGCAGAGCCTCCTCCTGCCCTCAGCACGGCCCACACGGCCACGCCAGACTGCAGCTCTCACATGGCCAACATTAAAAACCTTCACTTTCGAAGTAAAAAATCCATCCTTTGTCACTAATGATAATTATAAATTTCTCAGAGGCTGAAATGTGACCAGCATTTGGATCTTGTTTTTGTTCTGACAAGCCATCATAGCACACACCCCCACCAGCTCGTAAATGGAACTGAGGGATGGAAGATTCCAGCATCAGATGCAGCTTTTGGCAACAATGAAATTGAAACTGTGTTGGACATCGAGGTCATCTACAGGTCCTTGGAAGCTGCAGCTTGTGAGTTTGAGATGTTGTGTTAATGCTCACGGATGGATAATCCAATTACAAACCACTTAATGTCATAAATGATACGGAGCAATGGCCTCGGTTCCTATGAAATTATGAATATGTCAGCATGATAGAGCAAATAGAGTTTATTAAGGAAAATACTGCCTGGGTTTGTCCAGAGCATTGTGGGTGTATCCTGTTTTCACTCTGGGCAGCACCATCAGTCAGTGGTGTCTGTGGAAAGAGACTTTCTCCTCTACACAAGATGTTTTTCTGGTGTGCATCTAAAGTTTGTGAATTCCTGTTGAAGTGTCTGTGCACTGCTGAGAACTGACCTGAATCTCATGGGAGCTGTATGGACACAGCTCAGTAAGGCTGGATACAGTTCTGCTCTGGTTTGTCTGTGGTGAAGGCAGGAGCTGCCCACAAGCCACCACAAGGCCATTGGGATTTCCTGTGCCTCACAGTGGATCAAAGATGGAACATGAAAAATTGAAGCAGAAACTGATGCAACTGGTGCACAGCTACAATAGAAACGAGCGTTGTGACAAGGGATTTGACATAATTTTGCTGCAGTTGGAGGGATCTGCAGCCTGTGTGGGGCACCTGGAGTGAGTGGCAGTGCTGAGACAGGGCCTTTGTGTGGGCCAGGCTTGCTGGGAAGTGTCCAGTGATGAGCACACCAGGTGCTTTTATTCCTCCCAGTTTTGCTGCCAGCCTTTCTCCTTTGAAATGGCCTCTTTTCCTCTCTTCTGAGGTGGTGATTTGCCCTCTTTCCCAGGTGAACGGTGCTGGTGGGCTGTGGAGACAGGCAAGAAGAGGATGTGGGAAGAACGGCTGTGGGGCAGAGCTTTAGAGGCGGGTCAGAAAGGTTGTGTGGAGGGTTGGGTGTCTCACCCAGCTGAGGAGGTCCCGTGCTCGGAGCTCCCACACCCGGGCGTGGGCTCAGTCCCCAGGGCCGTGTTTGGGAGTGGGGCCTGCAGAGCCCTGCTCCCAGAACCAGAGACTGCCCAGGGAGCTGTGCCCTGCCCTGCTCCACACCACCTCCTCTGCCCAAAATGGGCAGGTTGATTGGGGAGGAAGAGGCAGAAGTGGGTATTTCTCATGGACCCCCTCTTTTTGTCTCTGTTGAGGTATCTCTGTGCTCAACACCGCTCTCAGCACTGGGGATGCGGAGGATGGGCCGAGGGAAAGCTCAGGCTGCTCAGGCTGTCACTGCAAAGGGCTCCCGAGAAAATGGCCAGGAAACACAGAGCATGTTTGAGAGCAGCAAAGGTGTTAGGGTGTGGTTTTTGGTGGGTTTGGGTTCCTTCCCCCGGCTCTTTCCATCAGTGATGCTCTTGCCAAGGCCAGGGTGAGGGGTGAGGGCCCTCAGGTGCAACACAGCGAGGGTCACCTGCTCAAAAGGGCTGAACATTGTTGTTTATGTAATGTGCATAGCAAAATCATGTCTGATTCAATAGTTCCATGAAATTAAAATATCAGGAGTGAAAATGTTGATGAATTCTAAATTTAGTGCTTTCCATTTTCATACCAACTGGCCATTTTGTTCTCTGAAATAAAACTCTAACTACAGGATCACTTTGACAATTGCAAATTGGCTTTTCTTATTTTCTCTTAGTACTTTTTTATTCTTACTGACCCACCACATTTGGGATAGACTGTATTTAATATGTATGATCAGGGATTCTACCTCCCTTCAGAAAACACTCTGGACTGTAAGTCCATGAGATTTTTTAAAAAGAAGGAAAAGCATGGCAAGAAACCATATTTATTGAACAGAAGCCTTTTGTGTCTCTGCTTTCCACCCTCACCTCCCGTTTACTTACTATTTATGTCCAAAATCCATCGAGATTCCTTCTGTTCCTGTCGTTCTCTCACGGAGTTGCAGTAAGATTGTTGTGCCATATTATTACTTTTGATCTAAAAATTCTTTTTAAAAGTAAGTGCTAAAAATTCCTCTCAACAAAGGGCAATGCAGTATGAAATACTTATCTGCTCATGTACAGCGAGTGGTGCAGTTAAGCCAAACCCCACTGAAGGTTACCTAACACCAGCCCATTGTCCCTGGCTGAGCTGGACACGTGCTGTTTGCCAGCACACAGGAGCTTTGGCCACCTCTCTCCCCATGCTGGGATCGTGCCCCCGTGTGCCCTTCACAGAGGTGTGGGTGCCTGCTGCACCCCCGGGCTCTCAGATCAGCTCTGCTCTGCTCTGCAACTCGATTTTAGCCCCTGCTACTGTCTTTGGGCTTGTCAGAGAGACTAGGATTGTTGCCCAGAGCAGCTGTGGGTGCCCCTGGATCCCTGGCAGTGCCCAAGGCCAGGCTGGACACTGGGGCTGGGAGCAGCCTGGGACAGTGGGAGCTGTCCCTGCCATGGCAGGGGATGGGATTTAGGGTCCCTCCCAACCCAAGGCATTCTATGATTCTGTGATTCTAAGATTCGCAGGGTGCTCCTGGGCAGAGGAGTCCTGGAAATACAGAGAAATAGAAAGCATATTTCTTTATCTTGGTAGCTTGATATGGTGAAGTGCTGTTGGGTAGGTGTGAGAGAAAGGCTTGTGAAGGCTCCTTGGGGACGGGCTGCCCTTGTCTGGCGTGGGGAGGAAGGAGAGGAGACCAGCCGGGAGGAGCAGGGGGTTTGTCTGTGTCCAGGCACACCAGAGCCCCCGTGCCCCCACTCTGGAAGGGATCTCCACCTCCCCAGCCTCTGCAGCTGCTCCTCCAGGGCCGATCCCTTTGTGCAGCCTGGTGCTAAACACCCACTCAAGGGAGCAAGCTGCTGCCAGGGGAAAATTAAGCGTTTGGCTGCAAGTGGCATTGATTCCTCCGGAGGGTTTTGCAGTGTGAAACACGAGCATCCCCTCCTCTCCTGGCTGAGAAGAAAGACCTGTGTTTATTTCCTTCAGCACAGAAGGGAGGCTCTGGTGCCCGGGGGTGTGTTGTGGCAGCAGCACAAACGAGGACATTGGGGCCACTTGGGTCTCACTGGGGCCAGTGCCCGTCAGGGCCGGATCACGGTGAGTGATGAGGCTTTTCAGAATAGCACAGCGAGCGTTCTTGCCTTGGGGTCAGGGAACTTCAACATCCATTTACGTTCAGAGATTAAATAAGGCCCTCCAATCTTCATTGGAAGTAATTAGATTTCTTTCTGTTCCCAATATCTGTCAAATATATAGCTAGAAAAATATGATTTTGCCTCTTTAACAAGCCTATCACAGAATGTAGTCTTGGCCATAAGGAGACATGGCTCCAAATACTAGACGTAACTCAAGATGTGTGTCACCTACAGGAAACCATTGCACAATTTATTCAGAAAACACTTGTTAGCTGTGGTTGTGCACAGGGGTCCAGGTCCTCCTGTAAATCTGTGGAGTGCTGCTGAGCTGGAGGAAATGCTGGATCCAGGTTTGGATCCATCCAAAAGGCAGAAAGATGGGTCACAGTGTCTTCGGGGATCTCTGCAGGTTGGTCTGAGTTTTCATCATTCTACTTTAATTATTGAAAAAGAAAAGCCCAGCAGAGATCTCTGAGCATGTGATTAAAGCCAGACAAAAATGTAGCTGCCTAACAGCCTTTCCGTAGGAAGTGTGACAGCTCCAGAACACGTCTCCTGGGCTGTCCTCCTCCCTGCAGAGCAGAGGCACAGCCCATCCCCTCCAGAACCTCCCCAGGGGCGGCTCCTCCACGGCCTCGAGGCCAGCAAATCCACACCGTGCCACACCAGAGATGTGCTCGAGGCTGTGGCCAAAGGATGATCCCAAATGTCTGCATTTTTGTTTTAACACTGAGTAGAGACACCAGGTCTGGGGTGTCTGGCTGCTGGCGAGGCCGCACAGCCGGCGTGTCGGGGGAGAGCTGGAGAACCAGCAGAAGTAAAAGCAAAGAGAAAAGCTCCTCTTTCCTTTTTGTTCTTAGGCTTCTCTGCTGTCACTTCAGTCTCTCCTTGTTTATTTGGATTAGTGTCTCTCCTGAGGACAAGAAGTCTACGTGTGTTTTGGAGCTGCAAGTCAAATAATCCCCCATATCCAAACTCAATTACAGAAACATCTTCTTAATGTCTGATGGGACCTTATTTTCTCAGCGTGACATTAAAGGGAAATGCTTACTCTGAACCACCTTAAATTGCATTAAATCACAGGATTCAGGCCTTGCAGATAACATTCTGCATCCCCTTCCATGATTTCTTGCAGGGAAATTAGGAAATGTTCCCTGTTAGACACCAGCTGGAAGGCCCTGGCTCCCTGTTTGCAGGGTACCAATGAGGAGAGCTTTTCCCAACATCGTTTCAGTGTGCTGCTTGTCCCATTTGTGTGAGCAAGGCAGAATAAGGCTCATTCTGGGAAAAAAACAAACCCCAAAGCCAGGGACAAGCTTTGCTTTGCCAGTGTTTTGAGGCACTCCAGCTGCACCTGCATGTGTGGTTTCCTTTGCTGGTGCACAGAGTGCTGGGCACACCCAGAGGAGGTGCAGATCCACAGGGGTCTGCTGAGCCTCAGGGAGGTCTGTGGACCTGCACGGGAGAAGCACAGGAACACACTCTTAGGATTCCAGACTGAAGCTGTTGAGATTGCCCAGAGCAGCTGGGGCTGCCCCTGGCTGGGAGCAGCCTGGGACAGTGGGAGGTGTCCCTGCCATGGCAGGGGTGGAGTTGGATGATCTTTAAGATCCCCTCCAACCCAGACCAGTCTGGGATTTTAGGATCCTCTGATATACAGCACACTGAGAACAGCAGGTGCTATTTTGGGTCAGAAGACTTTTTTGGCTCTAGCATAAGCAACTGAGAAAGAGATTTTTTATGGAAGTGTTGACACGACCTGGAAACACCAACAGGCTTGCTGTGAATAAAAGTTTCATCAGCTGCTGTTACAACTTGGCTGCAGCAAACAGCAGTGCTGCATAAAAGAGATTTTAATGATTTATGGTGTTCTGACAAATGAGTCCATCAATCTTGAGGAAAAGCACAGCTTTTCAGCAGGGAAGAACTAAAGTTGTAAGGCTCCATGAAAAATATCCTAAGGACTGAAAAGTGGCAAGGTGTTTGGAAACAGAAACAAAATCAGCACTTAAAGATGTGAAGGCAGATTTGTCGAGCTGATAACCTCGTACTTAGAGCATTGCTCCTGAGGGTCGCACTTGTTTGGCTACCACTGCAACTTCAGAGGTTTAGATGGGATACTGGGAAGGAATTGTTCCCTGGGAGGGGGCGGAGCCCTGGCACAGAGTGCCCAGAGCAGCTGTGGCTGCCCCTGGATCCCTGGCAGTGCCCAAGGCCAGGCTGGACACCGGGGCTGGGAGCAGCCTGGGACAGTGGGAGGTGTCCCTGCCCATGGCAGGGGTGGCACTGGATGAGCTTTAAGGTCCCTTTGAGCCCAAACCCTTCTGTGAGCTGGATGGACAGGCTGAGCAGTGCTGTTGTCACAGCCAGCAGCTGTCACATGTTGGTGGGATGAGCTTTAGTCGCTGGCACACAGGAAAGGTGGCCGTGGAGTGGCAGCAGATGCCCTGGTCCTGCAAATGGGGCTTTGTGTGCTGGAGATAATGCCTGGGAGAAACCCTGGCGGAGACGCTGCTC
Organism: Platysteira castanea; assembly: GCA_013397175.1. Classification (NCBI taxonomy): domain Eukaryota; kingdom Metazoa; phylum Chordata; class Aves; order Passeriformes; genus Platysteira; species Platysteira castanea. Next base: position 294,446 of record VYXC01007438.1, on the reverse strand, counting down.
AGAGCTGTTCCAGGACAAAGTGCTGCTTAAATGAGCTGTGTAGTCAAGCAGTGCAGGGTTTTGATTGACTCAAAGTGTGTTTTCACTCAGGATCAGAGTTCCAGTTACGTGTCCTCGCTTGCGCGGGGCGAGTGTCGCGGTCAGGGCTGGCTGTGTGCAGCTGCAGCCCCGGCCCAGGACTTTGCCTGGTGCCACGGGTCCCTCTGAGTTTCACCAGACCCACTGCCCTCTGAGGGTAGGTCTGAAAGGATCCACTCTGCCCAGAGCTCCCTCCCCAGGACCAGCCCTGACGGGATGGAGAGGACAGGCTCCTGCAGATGTCCGTGTCTCCAGCCTCTCGTGCTCGTGGCACCAAGCTCTGGGGCAGCATCCAGGGAGGGGGAGCCCCTTCGGGGGACCAGCAGCACCCTTGAGGGGCTGTATCCTCTTCTGGTCCTGCTCTTGTAGGGGAGCTGCTCCTGGGGGGTTCTGTGGGAGATGCTTCCAGCAGAGCTTCATCCAGCTGTTCCCGTGGCTCCTGTGCTTGATGAATCCCTGATACTGTAATTATATCACTGCAGACACACCTGCCAGGCAGCTTTAAGCTTTGTTCTCTTGGCTATGCCTAAAAAGAAATTGGATTAGCTGATTTTTCCTTAATATTTGTAGGAATTGTAGAACAAACTATTATGAACTTTTTGATTACTAGTATTACATAGATGCTAATTACCAGGGAAGGGTTGTATTTGAATTGCCAACAGCACCATCATAATACAGGACTGACACAAAGATGCATTTAAATGCCAGGGAAGTAGTTCTGTGTCCTGTGCAGCTGTGGCCATGTCCAGAACAGAGTGATCCCTGTTTGCAGCTTCCCTGATGGCAGCTGAGAGTTTAAATGATTTTTTTTTTAAACAGATAATTGGCAAGATTCTGCCAGCAGTTCTTGGTACAAGAGCAAAGCAGAGGGGTCCTGGGGTAGCTGGGTGACAGGGATTTCCCTCCAGCAACTTTCTAAAGGATGAAAACCCTGGGAAAAGTGAAAGATGTGTTGGTGTAATAGCTGAGCCATTCAAGGAGAACTTGGCTGAAGGAGATGAACTTGTTAGAAGTCAGTACTGAGGTTATTTTTTTGGCAGTGCATAGGTGCAGTAAAGCCCTTCTCACCTGCTTTACTCTTTGCTCAACAAGCTCAGGAAACCAGTGAACACAATCGTCCAGCCTGTCCTTGCCCTTGCAGTCTGTCTCCAAAGTAAAATTTAGTGTTCAAAAATAAAATCAGTTGTGAAAAAAGCTTGAGCTGTTTCTACATCATGGTAAGTGCCTTCTCACTGCTTCTGGTCCTTCACAGTGAAAAACTTAATTCTTCCTGCTCCAGAGGCTGCAAATCTGTTTCCTCAACACCCTTCCTGAGGCTGCTGCCGTGCATCCCCTGTAGCAGAGACTTCTTCCCCAGGCAGTCCCAAAGCCTGCTGATGCTTCTGGGTGCCACGGGCAACTTTATGTTAATGCTCTGCATTTCAAATTTCAACCTTTCTGGTAAGATGGCAGTTCTGTAGATACTGGGGAAAACAGGGAGGGATAAATACCCAGCAGAAGCTGGAGGAGAAATCAATATATGTGGGCAAGGTGCAACCACTGCAAATAAGCATTTTTATAAACTAGGGCAGTGTCTGGCCACTGTTCAGAACTGAGTGGGATTAAGGTGTTTGATGTAGGTGTGTAGTGTTGGCTGACTCTAAGCCTTGACTCTGCTCTAAAAACACAAGAAGTGAAATCCAGGCTTGTGCAGTGAAATGTCCCAGCGGCTCTGAGCCGAAGCCAGCAGTGTCTGTGTGAGCAAGGATTACAGGGCACCGGTCTCGTCTTACAGAGGCAGAAGCCAAAGAAGGAGAAATTCAAGAAGGAAACCCACTGCTCCCAGTTCAGACCCGAAAGACAGATCCCTGAGTCAGCTGTGGGTTTGTGCACCAGCCGTGACGGTGACGTCCCTCGGGGGGCACGAGCACCCTCACTTTGGCTGACCTCTGCATGTGCAGAAGGAAACAAGGTCATTGTGCAGCCGGGGTAGAGCCATCCCCACTATTTACCAGCTGCATGGATCCTGCCCAGAATGCAGCCCAGAAGGCTTCTGTTTGAGCCCAGGAAAATTGTGCTGTCCCTGTACAACAAGACTGAGTCAGGACATGCTGTTAAATGACATGGTGACCTCTCATCTGAGTGGGGATTTCAGCCCGATGAATTCCCTCAGGATCAGCAGGGCAAAGAGTTACTGGATTTCTAAAGGAGAAAAGGCAAAGCCCACTTGAGGAAGTGCTCCAGGCTGGGAAGAGCACGGGTTCAGATGAGCTGCCAGCTCGGTGCCAGTACCGGTGCTGTCACTGTCCCGGCCCGGGAGGTGCTGCCTGCCCCTCTCGTGGCTGGGATCAGGGTGCGGGCTCCAGCCCTCCCTGCACACAACCCCTGTGGCAGCGGCGGAATGCTCGGCGTGGCTGGGACTCTCTGAGAGCTTTTATGTGCCGTGTCTTGAGCAATCCGCCCCCAGCTGCTGCCTGCCTTCTGCCTCGCAGGGCTGGCTCCGCTCCACTCCTTTTTCCTGATGGCTGTATTTAACCACCAAACATTCCCTTTGTGTGGCTGCATTGTGCAGAATGAGGACAGAGTCATTTCTGCTTCTTGCCTTGCTCCGCATCGCAGACTGGCCTGAAAATGAATTAATTTTTAAAATGCACTCTTGACTTGTGACCAAAGAGAAGTTTATTCCTTCCCCGGGTGCAGATACATGAATGGAGAACCACAAAAAGATACGTCTTGTGTCACTGACATTTTGGGGGGACACAAGCGCATTGACGCATTTGTGGAAGCAGGGACACCTTGGGTTTGGTCCCTGCCTGTGACGGGCACCGAGTGGCTGAGCCCAGCCGGGGCAGCAGCGGCACCAGGCCGGGCGTTGTTGATCCCGACCAAGAGCCGTGTAATGGGATCAGTACCTGCTGCTGGCTGTGGTGCGGACAGAGCGTCGCTGGAGCCCTCGGAGCGCCCCTGCCGCAGCTGCCCATCGGCCGGGGGGCTCGTTGTGCCCTCGGGCAGCCCCCGTGGGCACCCGGCAGCCCCCGCTCATTCCACGGGGCTCAGCTGCAGGAAGGACCTCTACACTGACATCCAGTTTCCCCCAGAAATCAGAGAACAAGCATTTTCAGAGTGCCCGGAACTGATGCTGCTGTGCGTGGAGGTGATGCTGTTCCACTGCAGAAAACTGTTTATTATAATTACAGAGTACATGAAGTTTTCATCATTTTCTCATTTATTATGCTGGGCTCCCATTTTCACTGTGGAGAAACAAGAAACAAATGACATCAGAATAGCATGCAATACTCATTAAGGTACAGCAAGTCACAACCTAAAAAATAAACCACCTAGAAATTAATGAGCTTCCAGCAATAATGTGGAATAAACTGACATCAGGAGAGAATGTTGCTCAGAGCTTTGTTTTCAGAGCAGTTCTACAGCAATGACCATGTTTTAAAGGAAAATTGTTAGGGCTTTGCAACTCAAAGAATTTACAATATATGAAGTTATTTTTGCCTGGTTTATTGAATGTACAACCAACTCAGCCTGCTCCAGGCAGGAGCTGGATCCTGCTGATGGTGTGCATTGTGGTAGGCCGGTTATTATTGTTAAGTTTGCATGAAGGAGGTTTTCCCTTATGTTTTGTACCTGGAACAGTCCCTGGCAGCAGGAGTCGATGGGCTTTGCTCGCCCATGGGCACCGGGGGGGTCCAGACCCAGGGAAACAGCTCAGGTCACTCTGCCCACGAAGTGCCCTGAAGGTGGGGACTGAGGTGTGCAGAGTTATTGCAACACCTGATTTTCAGCTCTCACCGTAATTGTAACGACGGCGGAAAATAACCGCGGTAATTCCTGTGCATCGCTAATTGCGGGGTTTATCAGGCTACCGATAACCACCCATTATTTTGTCAGCTCCTTGCGGCAGCGTGTCCTCGATGATATTATACTGAGCACCATTAGCGCTTGCACATGGTTATTAACGGCAGCGTTCAGAGGCGCGGGCTGTTCGCGGCTCCCACCTGTCTGCGGTTTCCTGCCATCCACAGAAATTCCCTTTCCTTGTTCCCTCGTGGTGTGAGCGGGACCCGCTCTCTCCGGGAGCCAGCCCGGGTGAGCCGCCCTGCGCCCCGGCCGCGGCGGTGGCCAGGCTGCCCAGGGGAGCGCATGCAGCTCATCAGCATGTCTGATGGTTAAAAGAGGGCAGACATAATTACAGTAGATGTAGACATGCCATTAGTTCATTTAAAAATAGTTACCGCGATAGCTAATTAGCTCTTTTAAAAACAGTCACCTTGGTAATTAAGGTGTCATTAGCGGAGCTGAGGGAGGCACCCGAGGCTGTGCCATGGGGAGCCCGTGCCAGCCCCGCGGGCTCCGTGCCCATCGGCAGAGCGGGGCTCCGGGGACAGTCTCGGGGTATCCCTCTGGGCCAGGTGTTTGTTGTTGTTGTAGCAAATTCGCATTTTAATCGCTTTCTGCTAACCCGGAGGGGATTATTTTCCCCTTGCAGAGCACAGCGCAGTGCGCGGTGGGTTAAGCCCGCCCTGCTGCGCGGGGCAGCAGCGGCTGCGGGAGGCGAGGCTGGAAGGGAACCCCGCGGTTCCATCCGGGGACAGCGAGCCCAAAGGTCTCTCGCACAGCTCCCAGAATTGCTGGGAAGGCTCTCCCTTTGGAAAGCTCTCCGCAGCCGGCCATCGCGCCCTGGAGGCGACTGCAGTGACCGATGGCCCGCGGGCTGGAGCAAAGCCCGCGCACTCCCCAGTCCGGCACGGCCCTGGGAGCGGGGATGCTGCTGTCCGTAGGTGCCAAGTCACGGCCTAGGGAAAGGCGATATTTGGGGAGGTGAGGTGCTGAGCAGAGTGGGTCTCAGCCCCTAAAGCAGCAAATGAGGATGTGGAGCGTGTTCCTGACTCTCTTTTCTCCACCGCAGGTGTGCATCGTGCAGAAGAGGGACACGGAGAAGATGTACGCCATGAAGTACATGAACAAGCAGCAGTGCATCGAAAGGGACGAGGTGCGCAATGTGTTCAGGGAGCTGGAGATCCTGCAGGAGATCGAGCACGTGTTCCTGGTCAATCTCTGGTGAGCAGCTCCCTCCCCTGCGCCTCCAGCGCTCGCAGGGCCACACACCTGATAATTCAAAGGGCTCTCATAACTTTTTCAGCAGCAGATCATTACAGATAGTGACATTTCAAGTTGCTCAATAATTCACTGTGTGAGCACTGGCAGAAACAGCCTCATTACTGAGCAACGTTTTAGGGTCTAATTCTAAAAAAACACTCCTCAACTCAGGTTGAACTTCTTAAAACTGAGAAAGTTTTATACCCAAAGCGATGGAAGTGGGTGATGTGTCACATTTGTTTTGTTGATCCATTGCTCCAGAATAGCCAATTGAGTTAATACTGATATTTTTCAGTTTTTTAGCAATTGCAAATGTGTTTCCCAACAAGTAATGAAATTCTGGATAGAACTTGCTCTCGTAGCAAACTCTTTCAGCTCATAGTTTTAGAATAAACCTGCATTTAAGATGGGAGCAGAAGTGAGTGATTCATAAGTATTATACAATCCCACATACTCTTTCCTTGGAACTGCAGTCACCAAATATAACAATGAGTGTTGTTTTGGTGTATCCCCACTGCTGTCAGTCTCCCGTGGGACCCACGGCAGATTTAGAGAGGCGGTTTACTCCACAGTAAATATAAATCTCTTTTTCTGGTTTATCTGGTTAAATTAGCAGTTGTGTTTTTCAATTCATCTTCAGGATAGGCTGAGATATTTTAAGCAGGTTTATGAGATTGTTTGCAATTGAAAATGTGAAGTTTCTCTGAAGTGTCTGGCTGACAGAGCCTGAGCTCTGCGCTGGTGGGCTGACACAGCACTGCTGCTCAGGGACAGTGACAGGGTGAGCAGGGGGACGTTCCCTGGGATACTCACCTCTTCCAGGGAAGCATTGCTTAGTGTGGGAATTGATTTAAAAAACAAGCCAGCATCTTGAGCTGGACTTGCTTGATTGTGAAGGTGCAAGCAGCAAAGCTGCATATTCAGTTTTGGGCCCATCACTGCAAGGACCTGGAGGGGTTGGAGCATGCCCAGGGCAGGGAACAGAGCTGGGAAGGGGCTGGAGCCCCAGGAGAGGCTGAGGGAGCTGGGAAGGGGCTCAGCCTGGAGAAAAGGAGGCTCAGGGGGGCCCTGGTGGCTCTGCACAAGTCCCTGACAGGAGGGGGCAGCCGGGGGGGTCGGGCTCTGCTGGCAGGGAACAGGGACAGGAGGAGAGGGAACGGCCTCAGGCTGGGCCAGGGGAGGCTCAAGGTGGATATCAGGGAATATTTTCTATCCAAAAGGGCTTGCCCAGCCCTGGCACAGCTGCCCAGGGCAGTGGTGGAGTCCCCATCCCTGGAGGGAATTCAAAGCCACATGGATGTGACAGCTGGGGACATGGGCCATTGGTGGCCTTGGCAGTGCTTGGAATGGTTGGACTCGATGGGCTGGGAGAGCTTTTCCAGTGCAAACGATTCTGGAATTCTGTGCCCATAGTGGGCCCATTTTCAGTTCTCACAGGAGCTGTGTAATTAGGAGAGGGGAGAAGCCTGGCTGGGTCTGTGAGCCCCGCGAGGCTCAGCTGCTCCCGGGTGCTGGTCCCGCAGGTATTCTTTCCAGGACGAGGAGGACATGTTCATGGTGGTGGACCTGCTCCTGGGAGGTGACCTGCGCTACCACCTGCAGCAAAACGTTCAGTTCACTGAGGAAACTGTCAAACTCTACATCTGTGAGATGGCGCTGGCTCTCGACTACCTGCGGAGTCAGCACATCATCCACAGGTAACTCCTCGGCCGGCAGGGCCTGGCGGGACCTGCCCCTGCTGGGTCTGGGGTTGTCTGTGCTGGTCCTGCCCCCCACCACTCAGAGGGAGTCTGATGTTTCACTGAGGGGCCAAACCTCCAGGGCAGGTGTCAAAGCCATCCAGGGCTTCACACAAATATCCCCAGTACTGCATTACTCATTTTCTTTGGGAATAAGGCCTGAACAAGCCTTATGCTTCCAGTTTTTCACCACGTTGCCCAGGAAAAGCATATTTCTAGTCCATCATAAAGGCACTTGCCTCATGTTAGAGTATTTTTGTTTTATTTGTTCCTAATTTTTGATAGATAAACAGTTGCAGGATTTTTGTCACTGAGTCTCATCCCTGGTCTGACTGAGATTCCATCTGCTGTAATCTTCCTTCTTTTCCCAGAGATGTAAAACCAGACAACATCCTCCTCGATGAACAAGGTAGGATCACTCTGCTCCTCTTTCTTTGCTCCCTCGTTCACTCCAGGGGCAGATTCTTTACAGTCCTGGGTACTGCACATCTTTTTACCTGGGGAAAGCGTGGGAAAAGCTGCTCTCCTTTTACTGGATCATGTTTGGCTGAACATCCCTGTGCTTTGTAATGCTGGGGAGGATCACTCAGCTGGCCTGTCCAGTGTGCTGTGGTCAGCACGGAGTGGGGGCCCTGCTTCAGCCCTGGGAATCTGGAGTCATTGCAGTTTAATGGCTTGGAACACCCTGGTCCAGTGGAAGCTTCATGGCAGGAGTTTGGAACGAGATGATCTTTAAGTCCCAACGCAAACATTCTGTGGTTCTGTGACAGTGCTTCCCTGTTGTCTTTTTCACTCCTGTAGCTTCTGGCTGGAGAAATTTGGCCAGTGCTGGAGCTGCTGGGGGTTACTGGCTGGTTCCAAGTGTGATTTAAAATCAAGACCCAAAGCTCCCTACCCTTTAATCACCTGGCCAGCCCAAATCCTGGGAAAGCTTTGGGATCTCTTATGGCTATTCTGTGGGATCTGACCCTGACCTGTGCTGCCTGTCTGTGCTACCCTGTCCAAAGGCAGAAACTTATGAAACAAATGTGTTCTGACTCTGCATTGCCACTGCGTTGCCATTAATTCCTTCTTAAAATGTGTCTTTATTTAAGGTCATGCCCATTTAACAGATTTTAATATTGCAACAATCATTAGGGACGGTGAAAGAGCGACTGCATTGGCTGGGACAAAGCCATACATGGGTAAGAAACAGCCGCTGCTCTCGTGCCTGTGTCACGTTTTGGGAGTGCTCAGCACACGCTGCCCGACGGGCCCTGCCCGGGGCAGGGGCACCGGGTTAATTTAGGACACTGATGCTCGTGTCCAAGCTGTTCAGCAGAGCCTGGCTGTGTGAGAGGGGGAGCTCCCAGTGTGAGGGCGGCGTGGTTGGCATGTCACACCATCCCATCCTGTCCCCTCCTGTCCTGCCCTCCACATTACATCCTGTCCAGTCCTCTCCATCCCGCCCTGCCCTCCTCATCCCGTCTGGCCTCCTCCTCCTGCCCTCCCCATCCCTCTCTGCTCTCCCTCTCTGGCTCCAGCCTTGGACTTGGTGTCTCCCGGGGTGCCCTGGTTCTGTCCTGTGCTGGGAGGGCTGTCCCTGCAGGTGGCTAACATTCCAGTTCCCAGTGAGGGCAGGCACACGACTGCTGCCGCTGCTGCTCCCCTGCCTCACGCAGCCTCCCCTCGGGCAGTCGTGCAGAAAAATCACCGTAAGCGTTGTGCGCTGACATGGAATAGAGAACAACAAATAACCTGTTGCGTGTTATCCCTTTCTGCTCAGCCCCGGAGATTTTCCATTCCTTCCTGAGCGGCGGGACGGGCTATTCCTTCGAGGTGGACTGGTGGTCTCTGGGAATCATGGCCTACGAGCTGCTGCGGGGCTGGGTAGGGCTCCGGCCGTGCTGGCCCTCGGATCGTGTGCTCTGGCTGACCCAGAGGGAGAGGGGCCTCCTCACCTGTGTGCTCTCGTCCCCAGAGGCCGTACGACATCCACTCCAGCAACCCCGTGGAGTCCCTGGTGCAGCTCTTCAGCACCGTCAGCGTCCAGTACTCCTCGGCCTGGTCCAAGGAAATGGTCGCGCTGCTGCGCAAGGTGAACTGTCCTTGTGGGCTGGGCTGGGCTGGAGGGCAGCTACTGTGAGGGCAGGACTGGCTGGGAAATGATCAGCATATTAATAAACAATGGATAATAAGAGTAATAATAATAATATACAAAAGACAGGCTGGGAGAGATAGGGATAATAAGCCTTGAGAAGAGAAGGTTCCAGGGAGAGCTCAGAGCCCCTTCTAAGGCCTAAAGGGGCTCCAGGAGAGCTGGAGAGGGACTGGGGACAAGGGATGGAGGGACAGGACACAGGGAATGGCATCCCAGTGCCAGAGGGCAGGGCTGGATGGGATCTTGGGCAGGAATTGTTCCCTGGGAGGGTGGGCAGGCCCGGGCCCAGGGTGCCCAGAGCAGCTGTGGCTGCCCCTGGATCCCTGGCAGTGCCCAAGGCCAGGCTGGACACTGGGGCTGGGAGCAGCCTGGGACAGTGGGAGGGGGCCCTGCCATGGCAGGGGTGGCACTGGATGAGCTTCCAGCCCAATCCTATCTGGGATTCTATGATTAATTGTGTGTGGTGTGTGTTTATTATCCCTGTGATAAGATACATGGTGTTTGATAGCAAGGGAAGCAAAAAGGCTGGTTTTGGTGTGACAGTCAGATTCCCAGCTGGGCTAGAATTGTGCCTTCCAGCATCCCATCCTCTCCATGATCACTGTCACCTGTAAGGGCAGCACCTCTGGCTGAGATGGCAGGTGAGGTGAATAGCATGTGCTGCACTGCAGCACTGGCAGCTCCCTCTCGCTGGTTCTTTGGGGCTGACGGGTCTGACGGGGTTGTGAGAGCTGTTGGGGGGTTCCAGGTCTATGGAATGCTCTGCTGCTTTCCTCGTGCTGCTGGAGAAAGCTGGGATGTGGTGGGGCAGGAGAAAGCTGGGATCTGGTTTAGCTCTGGCTTGCTTGAGAACTCAGAAAAGTAGCTGGTGAGTTTGCTGTAGGAAAGATGTACCCGGTGCTGGCAGCAAGTGCCTCTGAGTTAATGCTGGGTGGGTAATTTGCATAATTAGATTCAGTTTAATGAGGAGCAGCGTTGCCGGCAGAGGCTATGCCTGCGCATTCGGCAGGTTTGCATTGCCATCTGCTGGGCAGCCGGGCTTCCAGGGAACCCCAGGAATGGTGGGAATGCTCTTCTCCCCAGTGCTTTATCCCCAGTGTTTTCCCCCCGCAGCTGCTGACGGTGAACCCCGAGCACCGCTTCTCCTGCCTGGCGCACATCCAGGCCTCGGCGCACCTGTCGGGCGTGGTGTGGGGCGATGTGAGCGAGAAGCGCGTGGCGCCGGGCTTCGTCCCCAACGTGAGTACGAGCGATCCACCCCGGCCCCGAGCAGGGGCTGCTCCTCAGGCTGCGGGAACCACTGCCAGAGCAGAGGTTTTCTGAGGGGGAAATGGTTTCTGAGTCTCTGCTGTGCCTGACGTGTGTCGTGTCGTGTGTCCTGGCAGAAGGGCCGCCTGCACTGCGACCCCACCTTTGAGCTGGAGGAGATGATCCTGGAGTCAAGGCCCCTGCACAAGAAGAAGAAGAGGCTTGCAAAGAACAAGTCAAGGGATAACAGCAAAGACAGCTCCCAGTCTGTATGTGCTCCCTGGCGTAACATCCAGCTGGGAAAAGGCTGGATTTGGGCGGGTATTGCAGCTGTCACTGCCACACTGCAGGAGCCACAGGTTTATTTTGATGAAAACATTGGCCCGTTGGAGTCTTTTCAAGAACCAAGTGTTCCTCTTTGGGAAGTTTGACCAAACTTTCACAGCAATGGGTACTTTGGAAAGGGAAATGAGCAGCAGAGGTCGGGTTGAGCCTCTGTCCCTGCACAGCCCCAGGGCTGTGTGTGCCTGGGCACAAGGCAGCAGCTCCTGCGTGCCTTTGCAGGGACTCCACACCTGGGCTGTGTGCTGGGCTCTGCCCACGCTGGCTGCGCTTCCTTTGGGCTGACAGCACTCCCAACATACGGGATACATGGATAAATGCGTTATGTTTATGTCGGGAACAGTGTGATCTGTGTTTTAGGGAAAACTGCTGCCGGGGATGGCACAAGCCCCTGGTGAAAGGCAGCCAGCTCTGCTGCCTCCAGCTGCTGGGCCGAGGTTCAAGGGGTGGGCGCTCCCTCGCACATCTGGAGGCTCCTGCACACAGCTGGGAGTGCTGGGGGCTGCAGGCAGCAGTGAGATGCAAATGGAGCTGCTTATGCATGTTTTGTTTTTCGTCAATAGGAAAATGACTATCTCCAGGAATGCCTTGAAGCTATCCAGCAGGACTTTGTCATCTTCAACAGAGAGAAGTGAGTGTGTGGGGTGCTTTTTTTAGGGAAAAAATACTCCTTTTTCTGGCTTCCCTTGGGAATCAGTGCCAGTGCCTGACAGCCAGGAGCACCTTGCTGCCGGCTTAGCCCCAGGTGACTGGCGTCAGTGGAGGAGCTCAGGTGCTACTTGTGTAGGAAAAATGGTTCTGGTCACAAAGGGAGACAAGATCAGGGATTATTAACTGCCATTAAATAAAATATGCTGTAGAGAGACTCCTCGGATTGAACATGTGTGACACTGCTTCAGTTTCCTCGTGGCACCTCCTCACCCAGCCTGCTTTTAGCAGATGATATTTTGGGAAATGAAGGTGAGGAAGGTTGGACCCAGTGATTGTGCAGGTCTTTCCCAACCTTAATGATCCTATCAGTCTATTCTATGTGTTAAAGTCCCTGGTGGGAATAAGCAGGCAGTGGAAGTGCGGGAATAAAGGCCCTGCTCCCCCAAGGCTGTGTGGTCCGTGAGGCAGGCTCCGTGCAGGGGCCGGGCTGTGCCGTGGGTCCTCAGGCCGAGCTCTGGGTGGGCTGAAGCCCTGCGGGCTGTTTCGGGGCAGTTCCGAGCAGTTCCGCGTGGTTTGTGGGCTCNCGAGTTCCCACAGCCCTGCCCGCCCGGCACCGCGGCCGCCCGTCGCGGGAAGAGACGGCCTATGCAGCTTGGCAAGGGAGGAGAGCGACTGACTTGTCTTCTGTTTTAATGTCAAGTTGCTGATGGACACGTTTCTCATGCAGTGAGAGGACAGGGACAGAAGCCGTGTGCTGGGGTCCCGCGGGGAGAGAGGCGGAGCAGGGAGGAAGGCCGGAGAGGTGGTGTGGGTTCGGCTCTGGCGTTCCCCGTTCGCAGGTGCCGCTCTGGGGCTGGGCAGGCCCTGGGCAAACCCGAGCGGCCCCGGCACCGCTGGCGCCGGCCCCGGGAGCCTCCAGGGCCCTGCGGCACGTCCCGGGCACCTCCTTGTCCCTGCCTCACCTGTCAGTTCCTTTCCCGATCTGAGGCAAATAAATGGTTTTTGTGCACTCCATGGATTCTTCAGGGGCTGGGTAATGGTTCCATGTGTATTTGAGGTGCAGAATGCATTTAAAATATTTTCTTCCTTGATGTGGTTGCTGCGGGCAGTGAGGAGCTGTGGGATGGACTGAAGGGTCTGGCTCCATGTGCCCAGGTACCGAGGACTCTGTTTATCATGGGCTGAGGTGTTAGTGGAGGCAGAGTGGGTGGCCTGGCAAGGCTGCTTGGTTGTGAAAGACAGGAATATCACATTTCACCCTTTGATTTATTGTATTTTCAATGTAAAGTACAAGTACTGTATATAATTTGCCAATACCTGTCTTAACTTCTTAATAAGATGGGAAATCTTTCCTTGCTCCAGCTGTGGATGTTGCCTTTCTTGTTGCAGGGGCCTTCACTATATTGGTTGTTTAANCCCCCAAGGCTGTGTGGTCCGTGAGGCAGGCTCCGTGCAGGGGCCGGGCTGTGCCGTGGGTCCTCAGGCCGAGCTCTGGGTGGGCTGAAGCCCTGCGGGCTGTTTCGGGGCAGTTCCGAGCAGTTCCGCGTGGTTTGTGGGCTCTGACCAGCCCCGTGTGTGCGCGCTGCGAGGGCTCCTCAGTGTCCGTGGCTGTGCCGCAGGCCCTCCCGAGCGCTGAGGGGGCCGCGGCGGCTGCGGCCCGTCCTGCCCGCGCCGGGGGCCGCTCGGCCGGGCGCGGCTGTCTGACTCCTGCTTCCTCCGCTCCCACAGGCTAAAGAAGAGCCAAGAGCCGCCGAGCGAGNCGAGCGGCCCCGGCACCGCTGGCGCCGGCCCCGGGAGCCTCCAGGGCCCTGCGGCACGTCCCGGGCACCTCCTTGTCCCTGCCTCACCTGTCAGTTCCTTTCCCGATCTGAGGCAAATAAATGGTTTTTGTGCACTCCATGGATTCTTCAGGGGCTGGGTAATGGTTCCATGTGTATTTGAGGTGCAGAATGCATTTAAAATATTTTCTTCCTTGATGTGGTTGCTGCGGGCAGTGAGGAGCTGTGGGATGGACTGAAGGGTCTGGCTCCATGTGCCCAGGTACCGAGGACTCTGTTTATCATGGGCTGAGGTGTTAGTGGAGGCAGAGTGGGTGGCCTGGCAAGGCTGCTTGGTTGTGAAAGACAGGAATATCACATTTCACCCTTTGATTTATTGTATTTTCAATGTAAAGTACAAGTACTGTATATAATTTGCCAATACCTGTCTTAACTTCTTAATAAGATGGGAAATCTTTCCTTGCTCCAGCTGTGGATGTTGCCTTTCTTGTTGCAGGGGCCTTCACTATATTGGTTGTTTAACCTGCTGCAGAGTGGTTTTTGGTTGCTGTGGCTAAACGTGAGCCCTGCGGTGCCACACAACCGCTCTGGTGCCCCAGGGGTGTGGTGGGACTGCAGTCACCGTCAAACCATCAGCAGCTGTTCGCTCCCAGACACTGGGAGGCTGCAGTGTTTGCATCCTTACTGGATATTCCTAATGCAGAAATGGATGGGAGATGTTTTTAACAGATCACATTCTGTCAGCACCAGTTTTTGTTTCTGTGAATAAACCAGAAAGGCGGAATGATCTTACACAAGCAAGGACACGGTGCGTGTGTCTCCCACAGTTTTATGTGGGAATTAGTGTGTGGCTGAAATTGTACAGAGGCGTGTTTTTGTGGAAGTCCTGAGGGTGTGCAGGAGGAGGGCAGCCAAAGCTCTGGGTCCAGCTGCGTGGTTATTTTCAGGGCAGAGCCAGTGGATGCTGTCAGGCCTGGGGTCCCACCGGGGGTGCCTGGTGTCAGCCATGGGTCCTGCACACCCTGTGCCTCGTTAGGAGCTGGGTTAATGACACCTCGGGGGCTGTGGCCGTTCAGTGAGTGAGGGCTGAAATCAGCGTGTCCTCCTGCTCCTCCCAGCTCCAGGAGGGACCTACCCTGGCTCTGATCCCAGGCTGTGCTGGGGAAGCTGCCCTCTCTGCCCCCAATAACTTCCAGTCTCTTCACTGGGTACCAGGGAGGCCTGATTGCCTTCTCTCACCTGTCAGAGCTCACCTTTGTGTGCAGGTGAGCCGCGTGCTCTGGCCCCTTGCTGTGCTGAGCAGCCCCTGCTCTCCCCACGGGCAGCCTGGTCCTGTGCCTGGGGCTCTGCGCTCACCTCGTGTCTCCATCCCACATCTCTCAGCTGGAACACCAGCTCTATCCTGGTGCAGCAGGTGAGGGGCAAACCATGTATTTATCCAGGAGTTACGAATTACAGGTGATTTACTCCACTGGTGTGGGTAGGGTTTTACAGTGAATTCCATTTAGCAACTTCCTGTAAATAACAGCAAAATTTTGGACTGTCGGAATGACAAGGAGCATCACCGAGTTTTTGACCAACCCACCCCACAGATGAGCGATGGAGATCCATCCTACTCAGCCAGAAGCTCTCAGGCCAGGAGAGGTGCTGGCAGTTACAGGACGTGGGTAATTGATGTTTTCATCGCTTTCCTTAGGACAAGAGACGAGTGGGGCCTGAGGTGGGGGTTGGTGTGTGTGCAGAGGAGCTGGCTCACTTCTGAAACTGAGGTTTCTCAGCCCAAACCCTCTCCGTGTCAGTCATCTGTTCCCCTTGCAGCACTCCTCTTCTTCAGTGCATTGTGCAAAACAGCTCAGCAGCACCCGGCAGAAACCAGGAGAGCTTCTGGGGGATGCCCAGGAATGGCTCCTTCCCAGGGGAAACAATCCTGGCTGCCTGGGACAGGTCTTTCGAATCCAGCAGAGCATCTCCAGGGATGTACTGGGGACATTGCTGAACATGAATCGCTGAGAACAGCACCAGGCCACAGAGCTCTGAGATCATTGTGCTGAGTGGGAGAGACACCGTGAACACATCACTGAAGTGCTTGGTTTTGATCTTAAATAGTATTTGGACATAACCTCACCAGAGCCTGTCGGGGACAGGGTTTCATTGACACCTGTTTGCAGTCAGTCCCTGGAGAAGAAATGGCAAGAGCAATTGGAAAAGGGACAAATGATGGGAAACAGCTCGGTGTTGTTCTCATTGTCAGCACCCCTGTGGTGTGTGTCAGTGCTCTGGGGCCTCCTGTCCCCCCTGGGCCCCACTCTGGGCCCCTCTTGTGTCCCCATGTCCCTGCACTGAGCCTGTGCTGACTGAGCCCAGCTCGGTCCTGCTGGCCCTGCACATCTCTGTGCCTCCTGCCAGGGTGTCCCGTGTCCAGCTCACCCCATCCACAGTGGAGTCCTGGGCGTTGATCCTCTCTCCTCCCTGTGCCGCTCCCGGGGTGTTCCCTGTCCCTGGCCGATGGCACAGGCTGGGAGGGGATGGGGAGAAAGGTCTGGGCGTGTGGCAGGGTTGTGGTGCCCGTGCTGGTGCCCATATTGGTGCCATCGTTTTGGCTGAGCCCTGGCTACTGCTGCGGAGCAAACCTCACAGTGAAGCTGTGGCAGAGCCCTGGTCCCAAATCCCAGCTTGGAAGGTGTCGCTAACAGCTCCGGGTTACACCTCCACTACAGCCAGAACACAGGAATTTTCTGTACATAAATATTTAAATACCTGTATTTTTTTGTATGACAGATTTATACAGTGTGTGCCATTATCTGCTGTGAAAAGTCTACAGCACCTATAAATTATTCTCCTTTAATCACTTGCCATGAGATTGTTTTCTTATCTCTGTTGTGTTACGAAGTTTTGCAAAGTTGCATATTTTTAAGTGTTTGCATTGAATTCCACAGCCTTCACTGGGAATTTTGTGCAGAAGACAAATGCCAGGTCAGGTCCTGATGTTTCTTCTGTTGCCAATTCTCTATTACTCCAGAGCTTGCCAAAAAGAGTCTAAGAGTAATAAAATAATAGCAAAAATGCCAGTAATACGGACTTGACCCTGGACAGTGCTGAAATCCTGCTGCCTTGGGAGGGTATTTTTAAAAATTATTTCGGTGCAGATATATGTAAATATATCTTTGTATTTTATGTTAATACATTCCTGTAATTTTCTTGCATGACAATTTTACCAGGTCACAGAATATTTAAGTTATGACAAGGTTGTGTTTTTGCAGATACTGCCGGAAGCCATTGCACACGTGGAGTAATAAATGTGTATTTTTAACATTGCCAAGGATTTGGTGTCATTTCCAGGGTACTGAGATGCATGGAACCACGGAAGCATCCAAGTGCTGGAGTTCTGGAACCCAGCCAGAGTCTGGGCTCTGCCGGACAGCTCTGCCCTCCCCGGCCCCGGTTCCACCCGTGCTGGGGCTGGTGCCTGGGCTGGGCTGGGGGCACCGGGGGCAGGCAGAGGGGCCAGGGGATGGTGGCAGGACCCGACCCCGCTGTGGCAGGGAGGGCACAAAGCCACGGCTCACAGGGGTTTGGTATTCCCCCACAGCCCTGGATTTTGTATCCTAACCTCAATAAAAGCAGCCCCTGGAAGTGTCAGGAGATCTCTGCTTTTTCTCTTTGATGCTCCCTCAGTGCAGGACTGATTTCTCTCGCTCAGTGCAATGTGCAGCTACAAAAGCTGCTCCTCACTTCAAAGGAGCTGTGAAGGCAGGAGATGAATCCATGTCTGAGCCTGGCCTCGCCCCTGTGCACAGCCCGGCACCGCCACTGTGCTCCCGGGTGTCCCCGAAGGACCAGGGGCACCCACTGAGCTGGGTTGTTCACTACAGGGGGAGAAGGTGAAGGTCACAGAGCGAGGGCAGCTTCCCACACACGGCTCTGAAATACAGGCAGGAAAAGCTGAGGGACTGAAACGCCCGCAGCAGCCGGGAGTGCTCAGTGCCTGCCCCCCTGTGCCGTTATCCCTGTGCCTAAACCGTGGGAGCTGGAACTGGCTGGGGACAAACAGGGAACAGCCCTCCTGGGCTCATCAACCAGCCTCGTCTTTCCTACCTGCTCTGACTGATCCTGCTGCTGGTCAAGGTGCTGGATGTGAGGGAAATCACAGAACCACAGAATTCCAGAATGGTCTGCCTGAGAAGGGACACTAAAGATTATTCCACCCCCTGCCATGGGCAGGGACACCTCCCACTGTCCCAGGCTGCTCCAAGCCCTGTCCAGCCTGGCCTTGGGCACTGCCAGCGATCCAGGGGCAGCCACAGCTGCTCTGGGCACCCTGTGCCAGGGCCTGCCCACCCTGACAGGGAGGAATTTCTTCCCAGTATCCCATCTATCCCTGCCCTCTGGCAGTGGGAAGCCACGCAAAATAAAAATAAAGGAAAAAGACGCAGTGAGCATGGGAAGGCAGGGATAAGCACTGGGGTAGTTCAGGGCCTGTCTCCCAGCTCATTTGCTCCCTCAGGAGCACTGCTGCTCTGCAGGGAATAAAGGGGCCCATCCCTCAGGAGCACTGCTGCTCTGCAGGGAGTGAAGGGGTCCATCCCTGAGGAGCACTGCTGCTCTGCAGGGATTCGAGGGCTCCATCCCCACTCCAGGCACAAGTGTGGGGACCGAGGGCTCCTCCCTGGCGGCCGCGGTGCTGCAGAGCTGGGGCTGCGCCGTCGGTCAAGGGCACGGAGCGTCTCCTCGGTGTCCCTGACCCAGAGCCTGCAGGAAAGCTGTCCAAAGGAATTAGGGCCAGAGAGCGTGTGGGTGCCATGGGGGGGTTGTTTCCCGCAGGCTCTGGCTCCATTAGCAGGCAGCTGTGGGACTCAGCTCAGCCTCTCCTGGCACCGGGAGAGCTGCAGAGATGCTGCTGGCTCTGATCCCTGCGTTAGGAGGAGGCTGGGGCAGCTGTGCTGGCTCCGACAGCTCCCTGACAGAGGGAATAGATGCAAACCCTCCCTCTGTAAGGGAAGGACTGGCAGGGTTTGAGCCTTGGGCTGGTGCAGAGAGTGGAGGGACCTAAACCGGGTGATGTGGGAGAGGGAACGGTGTCTCTGGGTCCTCAGTGGCCCAGGGGCCTGGCACCAACCAGGCCAGCTGTGGGAAGAGGGACATTTACAGCACAGAGACCTCAGAACTTCCTTTGCTAAGTGTTTACAAGCTGAGGGTGTTGGGGTGTCCCTGTCCCCCCATGGATGTTAGGTTGAAGGGGATGTCACTGCCATCAGACTGTGGCTTCTATCTTTCCCATTCCTTATGGAGTTCCCACTGCTGTAATTTAAGCTCTATTCAGAAAGAAAAGAGGTCATAGAATCATGAACAGTTTGGTTTGGAAAGAACCTTAAAGCTCATCTCACCACACTCCCTGCCATGGCAGGGACACCTTCCACTAGATGTTAATTGCCTTGGTGCAACTGCAGGGAAAATCAGAAAATCAACAAACGAAATTAAGTTAAAATTAAATCTAAAACATCCGAACAAATGCATTCCCATATGCTTGATGCAGAAATAACTGCAGCATTAAGCTGTGAAATGTAGGTCATATCAGATAANAAAAAAAAAAAAAAAAAAAATCCAACAAAAAATGAAATCCCTCCCTGGTTTACATTTGTGGGTTCATTCCTAATTCATGGATTCGTGTATCTGGAGCTGCCATATGTGTGGTTCCAGCTCCCACTCACAAATCAGGTCCCTGCTTGTGCTGCCACAACTCCTGCTCCCCCTCTCGTGCCTGGCTCAGTCAGAGCTGGAGACTGAAGTCCAGCAGTGCCCACGGGCAATCTCTGTCTCACGGACACATCACGACCTCTGACCGGCACCGGAGCCAGCGTGGGCCCAGCAGGAACCCAGCCCCCAGCCCCGGAGTTGTGGGTTTGTCTGCAAACCAAGGGGCTCGGGGGCAGGCATCCGCGTGGCACCGAGCACGGCTGAGGAGAGGGGTGGGATTCTGCCCACACCATGGATGAGGAGCCTCCCCCCCTCCAAGGGGGGCACAGTAACCTGCAGGTCAGGATGGGACTGTACAAGCTTCACCAGGAAAAACTCAAAGGAAGTAAACAACAAAATGGACTCAGGTGGATCAACCACTTCCACCATTTCGTGGCTTCCAACCAAGTTTATTCCAAGCAAGGAGTAGACAGGAACGGAAAGCCATTCCTGGAGGTACATGCATGGCTTTACAGCCAGAGGTTCACTCTGTATACACACCTTTAAATATAATAACTGGGCTATAATAATCTTTATAAAAAAGTGTGTCGCATGCACCTGGCCTCCAAACGAGCCCTGCTATTGGGTATTGGACTCACACTCAGTTCCTGAAAAACTGTATAAATAACCTTTAAAAAACAAGGCTGACAGGAGGACACCGGCCCACGGCATGGCCGGGTCCTGGAGAGCCAACCCCACTCTGCCCCAGGACAGTGGCTGCACCCCTGAGCTGTGACCGCCGGGGGACAGACGGGCAGGGGCGGCCCACGGTGGCTCCGGGATCACGGCCAGGGCAGAGGCCACTGACTGGAAACCAGGGAAGTGCTCATCGGTTGGAAGTCCTTCGACGTGAGCGGGCAGCGGGTGCTGCTGGAAAAGAGCGTGATCCAGCCTGGATGTGCCTTCATTCCCGCCCCGGCCCCCGCCGGCCCGGCCCCAGCCGCAGCCCTGGGAACCTCACGGTGCGGCATGCACAGGGAAGGGCTTTCCAAGCAGCTACTGAAGGAATACCAACGGAGAATCCAAGCTGGGAGCGCTACCTCAGGGATCACTCTACTTGCTACCTACGAGGGAAGGGCTGGCGCAGCTGACGGCGCTCGCTCGCTCGTGCTCATGGCAGACCCGGCAGGGCCCGGCGCGGTGCCAGCAGCGTCAGGACAGCGAGGTGATGTTGGACCTCCCGCCCGGCGGGGCCATGATCTTCTGCGCCGTGCGCCGGGCAATGTGGTCGTCTGCCTGTGACCCTGGGGGAGAGCAGAGAGCGGGGCAGTCCCACTGCTATAAACGCTCCATAAACCATAAAACATTTCCTCACGGGGAAATACTAATAATTTCATTATTTCTCAATTTGGACACTCCACTAGCATAGCCCAGTTTGGAATGGCTGTATTTGCCTGAACTTCTTCATTTTTCATTGCTTCTTTCTGGAAAATGTTATAAATGGCTTTCCTATAAATGAATTTTGTATATAATAAAATGTGGGGCCTTGTAACATTTATCAAACAACATGGGGCCCATGTGATCCAACCAGCTAAAAAACCATTCCGAAAGTCATTTTAGGACAGAGCACTGGCTTTCCAAGCTCCTGACAGTTGCTGGGCAGGTTTCTGCAGAATGGGTGATGCTGAATCACTGCCTGCTCCGGCTGCTGGAAACAGAGCCCCCGCCAGGCTTTGTGCGCTGACACAAATACTGCAGAACATTCTAGAGCTTTCTGTGCTGCACTTGGTCCTTCGGCTGCTGCCACAGGACACACTGCTTTATTCCCGAGCAAGAACGAAGCTGGCACTGCTCAGCCCTGCCCAGGCACTCACCCGCCCAGATCCCTCCCGCCGGGGCCCCACGTACCGGACAGGCTGAAGCCCGACTGGTGCAGGTTGCGCACGGGCGCGGCCGCGGCTTTGCCGGCGCCGGGCGCGATCCTTGGGGCCGCGCTGGGCGCCACGGCCTTGACGCTCACCGGCACCTCGTGCACCGGCCCGTCGTACATGCCCCGGGGCACGCCGTGCACCTCGGCCAGCTGCGGGGAGCAGAGGGTCAGCCACGGCCGGGGGAATGGCCACCAGCTGTGCCAGGGGGGATCGGGCTGGATATGGGGGAGATTTGTTCAGAGAAAGGGCTGCCCAGCCCTGGCACAGCTGCCCAGGGTGGTGCTGGAGTGCCCATCCCCGGAGGGATTTCAAAGCCGTGTAGATGTGGCACTTGGGGACGTGGGGCAGCGGTGGCCTTGGCAGTGCTGGGAGAATGGTTGGAATCAATGGTCTTAAAAGGACTTTCAACCTGGCCTTGGACACCACCAGGGGTGGGGCATCTACAGCTTCTCTGGGTCCCATCCCCACCCTGGCACATCCCCATCCTGCCCTGCAGGCACCCCAGACACCCTGAGGCACACCAGAGTCACTCCTGCCTCTGCAGTTAACTTGGTTACTGATTCCTGCTGTGCCTTTGTGCAGGATGCAGAGCTACAGGTCTGCAATAGCACAGGGAAAAGGGAAGGAGGACAGAGCTGTTAAGAAGCTCTTTACATATTTGCATGTCTTTGTGTCTCTTTGAGAAGCTGTGCCAGCACACAGGAGGATTTATCTTGCTGTATTTCCAGTACCTACGGGACGTCCATCCCTCACCCTCCAATGGCTGCAGAGCAGACACTGGGAATGCAGCAACAGAAACTCCTCCAGCACAGCTAGGAGAGGAATTCCTCCCTCTACCTCAATACCAACCAAAAAAACCTTTTGCTAGAAGTCATGTTTTTGCTTTGTAACTGTCATTATTAGCTGTAATACTAGAAATTCTTGATTGAGGTGCCAGGCAGTTACATGACAACACACAGAAAGAAAAAGGGTTAATAATATTCCTGCTGCTGTTGCAGGTTTGCCATCACAGCAGCCCCAATACACTGAAGCAGAGAGATTGTGATCAAAACACAGGATTATGGCAAATAAAACTCTCCTTACCCTGTTTCTTGCCTTTATCCTTTTATAAACAAAGTCAGGGAATGTCTTCCTAGGCACGAAGCGACCCGAGCCCTGGGTGACACACAGATTTCCGTCTTCAAGGACAACTCTTCCCTGGCTGATGACCACGGTTGGGACCCCGTGGCACTCGGTGCCTTCAAATATGTTGTACTCCACATTCTAGAAAAAGCAAACCCCAATATTCAGTGCCTGCTGGATTTAAGGGAGGCCAACAATTTTTGCCCCCCATTTTTGTACACTGCTCCTTGTGCACCATCAGTGAGAACTAACCCCTTGTATTTCAAATGACAAGATTCCAATGGGAAACAAACTAGAATGGAGAAAATAAACCCTAAAAACAATCATATTAAACTACAGCAATAGTTTATTTAAATTAGTGTATTAAATTTCATTTATATTATTATATTATTTATATATTCTTTATAGAATATTTAAATTATCTATTATATTAAGAATAATACAATTATATATTAAGTGATAGAAATAGTTTTATACATATTAAACTGTAACTAATACACATTACAGTTTAGCAATAGTTCAATATTTAAGTTCAGCACTTACATTTTTCTAGTCCACAGCAAATACATTGACCTTAAGATTTCCATACCAGATGCCGACTGTCTTGGAGTGGTCACTCAGTACCAATCCCACCCTTTACAGCAACAAAAGGGTATTTTCCATGTATTTTTAAAAGCAGATGCAAGGTCCTTCATCACTTTACCCACACAGACAACTCCTCCCCTACTGAATGGTTTGATCTTGATAAGGACGTGCATTGCTTTCCAGATGATCTCTTCTGACTCTAAAACCAGCTCCAGAGAACGATTTTAAAAATATTTTACCAAATTGTGGGTTTTTGCTGAGATGATTTTTGTGGCCTTGGGGTTCCACACCACCAGGTCTGCGTCGGCGCCCACGGCCACGCGCCCCTTCCTGGGGTAGCAGTTGAAGATCTTGGCAGCGTTGGTGCTGGTCACCGCCACGAACCCGTTCTCATCCATCTTCCCCGGGACCTGGGCCAGGGAGGGGAGGAAGGGGCAGAGAGGGGCACAGCTCCGTGCCTGCTGCGGGCACGGTCCCTCCCTGTGGCCGGACCTGTGCTGTCCCCTGGCAGGAGCTGCCAGACACATCCCTGTGCCCACGTGGGGAGAGGCTCTGCACTGCCACAGGGCTGTGGGAACAGGGGGAGGGGGTGGGGGCCTGAGCCTTGTCCCTGTGGGCTGAAGGATATGGGAGACAGGTTTTATTTTCCTTGGACTCTAAAGCTTGAAGTCTCTGAAAAACGAGACCTTCACTGGTTGGCTCCAACTCCTGAACAGGCATCTCAGGGTCACTGAAGAGGGTTAAGCTCAGTGAAGAAAGACTAGAAGTGAACCTAACCAGTGCTATTTATCATCTTCATTTGTCAGCTTAAGAAAAATTCTATTTCTCTTTGAACAAAGCCCACCTAAGAGAGGTTTCAGGGTGGCTTGGCTCCCAAGCTCCTGCAGTCTGCACAGGGACACCTGCTCTGTGGGATGCAGGATAGGGCCCCCCAGGGATGCTGCCAACGGGGAAGTGTGCACTGGGGGGCAGGGACACATTCTGAGCCCAGCCTCAGATCAGAGCCCTGCTGCCTGGCAGGCACTGAGGTGACACGGAGCCTTGTCCCCACGGGTGGGGCCTGGGGTGAGCAGGCAGGGGGAAGCACGGCCACAGCCATGTCCCACAGGAGACACCCTCTCCCCACCCACCTCCCCAGGCCTCTGGTGAGCACGAGGGGATGGGAACACCTCAGCACCCTTGGGAAGAAGTGCTGGAGAGACTCCCTGGTGACTGTGAGCGAGAGGGGAGGGTGGTCCCTGCACAGCAGCCTTTGAAGACACTGGGAAGGCATTTGTGTGTCTCAGTCTCTCGTCAGCAGCTCTCTGAAGCTGCAGCAGTGTCTAGACAGTGTCACCTCCCTGGCTTGTCTGAGTTAACGAGGCTGTGACAGCCTCGAGCACAGGCACAGCTCACGTGTGCTCAGCACCTACCACGCACTTCTCCCAGACCACGCACATCCGCTCCTCGATGCCGTTGGTGCCCTCGGGGATGAGGGTGAAGCTGTCCTTGCCCACGGCCTTCTGCGCGGTGGTGAAGGTGCAGTGGGCACTGCCAGTGACCTGCAGGTCCCCACTGGGGCAGGGCAGGGGTCAGGGAGGGGGCACTGATGGCACCAATGGCACCCCCAGGCTGGCAAAGCCCCCCTTGCTGGGCAGACCACAGGGGCACCAATGGCTCGTGGGCCTGGGGCCCCACAGGCCTGGTGGGTGCTGTAAATGGCACCCGGGAGGGCGTGGGCGGGAGGCAGGCAGGGCAGGCGTGCTCAGGGGTGCCCAGGTGTGCCACGGACCCACCTGGACAGCAGCGTGCTGAGGTGATCTGGCGTGCTGGGGTCGGGGCTGATGGGCGGGGACGTGACGAAGGCGGCGGCTTTGGCCCAGTTCTTGCTCCAGTAGTGGGACCCGTCGGTGCCCAGGCTGGCGGTGATGGGCTCCCCGAACACCACGGTGCCTGCGGAGCAAGCCGGGAATGAGGGAGCGGCACGGACAGACACGGCCCCGCCACAATCACACAGGACAGCTTCCCTTCGTTCAGCATTCCCTGCACTTCAGATTCTCCTTAATCCTGCAGATTATCTCAGATGGCTGGGAGACGCTGTCAAAGCAGGTTCTGGATCTGTCTGTCATCTCCTTACACCAGGCACGCATTCCTACAAGCCCTTCTTTAAACCAAACCCGTGTCTGCCTGGCAGCCCCCAGGCTGGGGGAAGCGGTGACTGTGCTCCCCCTTCCACCCTGCTCCCCACAGGATTGATCCCAGCCCTTCCCACTCCACCCCCAGCCAGAATTTGGAGCTTGCTCCACATCTGC
Organism: Platysteira castanea; assembly: GCA_013397175.1. NCBI lineage: Eukaryota > Metazoa > Chordata > Aves > Passeriformes > Platysteira > Platysteira castanea. The sequence goes on along the minus strand of VYXC01007438.1, from coordinate 269,777 downwards.
TTTTCATTCAGTTCACGCGTGGATCACGAGTGGATTATTCCCCCTTTCTCAGCTGTGTCTGCTGAGGTGCAGGTGCCAGTTTCCAGCACATCCCCTCCAATCTTCCCAGCTCCAAGCAATTAGCTCCAGCACCCCTGCCATGGAAACCAGCAGGAGCCTCAGCACCCTGAGAGCGTGGGGGAGCTCAGAAGACAAGGACTTCTCAGACCTCACGGCTAGAATGAGAATCCTGGCTGGATTTAGGGGCTCAGTTACTGTCTGTGCAGGCCACCACATTACCTTTCCTCTTGGCCTGAGCCAGGACGTCTGCGGCGCCCCTGCTCATGACCTTGGTGACATAGAGGGGACAGTTGGCCTGCCTGGCGATGGTGATGGCGCGGAACACGGCCTCGGCCTCCACCTGCGGGCACAAGAACAGGGCACAGGTGTGCCAGCCCCTCTGCACGGCGCGGCCCGGAGCTCAGTGCCAGGGCTGGCGGCGTTACCTCCTCGGGGCGGCTGAGGACGTGCCCCTCCGGCCCCGTGATCCCCAGCTCCAGCAGCCTCTTCTGCTCCTGGGTGGGCAAGGAGGAGTGAGAGAGCGGTCAGTGACGGGCACAGCCTGCCCGGAGCACCGTGGGACACAGCACTCCTTGTCCAGAGCCACCCGAGGGCGGGGGGCAATTCAGGAACCCACCCGAGCAGTGCCACGAGTCCCTGGGAACCCCCCTCACCACGGGGCCCCTTCCCAGAGACCTGTCCCGTGCTGCAGAAATGCTCCTGCATGGGAGCTGCTGTGTCCCAACAGCCCCCCTGGACCTTCCCACCCCTCAAACCACGGTTCTGGAGGAGGGCACTCACACCCCTCACAGCTCATCCCCAGGCTGCCCCAGCCCTAGGGCACGGCTGCAGCAAAGGGAGAGGTGTCCCCACCACCCGAGCCTGCTGGAGCTGCTCAGGAGCCCCTGGAGGAGGCAGGGACGGGCACAAGGATGTGAGACTGCCACTGGGGTGCAACAAGTGCCACCTCTCCCGAACATTCCTGTCCCTTTCCACTTCACCATGTGGCACAGAGGAAAGGGAACCCGTGGTGACAGATGCTGAGATGAGCTCTGGGATGTCCAAGGTCACTCACGTGGCACCTGAACGCAGATGTCCAGCCCACACCTCACCCTGTCCCCTCTGTGCTGCTCTGTATCACATAACCTCCCAGTCAGCTGGCACTAATGCAAGGACGTTATCCAACACCACGGAGCAGATCCCACAGGATCCTTTAAAGGGCCCTGCTCTTAGAGGATGCATATTTGTCTGTATTCTTGTCACAGATCTCCTCCAAGTTTGTCCCCAGGGCTCAAGTGTCAGCACACTGGCGGCTTAGAGAAACACTGCTGCAGCTCTGAGCTGCCTGGGGTCACGCTGTGCTCCACAGCCAGCTGAGGAACAGGCTTCTAGATAAAATCCCAGGAGGTGGGAATTAGCCTCTCTCCTGTTTGTTCAAATAAACCCATTTGAAGGATTGGATCTGGCTTTCAGTTCAGCCTTCCTCCCACACCAGACTGAACGCTGGTGTGACTGTGAGCTAAAGGAACTGCCAGTCTAACTCCACCTTGTGTATCTGACTGAGGCTGGAGCCAAGACTCCTTTTTCTATGGGTAAAAAGGAAAAAAAAGGCCCATGGGCAGAGGCTGCACCACCAAGGAGTTCCTGAGTGCTTGGCTGCAAAAGCCTCAAACCTCCTGATTTTCTCAAGTACTCCAGGCTCTTAAACAAGACAGATAATGGGATAAAGCATCACTTACGGCAGTCAGCCATCCCTTAGGAACCCCCAGAGTGCTTTTTGGGAACCCAAGCACATGTGAAGATCCATGAGGACACTGATGATCCCACAGGACACCCTGATCCTCCTGCACGTTCCTCTGCCTGCACACGCTGCTGCACAGGGTCCCATGAGCCCCCTCCCTCCAAGGCTTTGGGGCACCAGCTTCCCGGGCAGGGGCAGGGGCAGGGGCAGGGGCAGGGATTCTCCTCCCCCAGGGCCCTGGTCACCCTCAGGTTTCAGTGGACACAAGGACAGCACCTCCTCGATGATGTCCCCGTTCTCCGCGTGCACTTGGGCGATGGCCCCCAGGTCCCGAAGGATGCAGAAGATCTCGTACATCTGCCGAGACACGGTGGGTGCCCAGCGTCAGCCTGGCCAGCACCCACACCCGGGGTGAGGCTGTGGCTGTCCCTGCACGCTGCTGTCCTACCTGGCCATCAGTGCACTGCAGCTTGTCCTTGTAGGCCATGAACACCAGGAAGGAGTTCACACCTTGAAAAAAGAAAATGACATGGGTGGCTTTGTTCCTCTGAGAACTCACTGCCCTGGTGTGGGCTGGGCATGGGGGGTTGAGCCAGGGGCTTGTGCTGGTGAGGCTCAGACTGGAAGCGAAGCAAAGCCAAGGGCTGATGTGAGAAATGTCCCCACAAGCACTGACCCCAAAGCTTGGGAGTTGTCAAAGACAATAAACCCCTACTTTTTGGTGCACCTGAACCAAGAAAAGAAACCCCTGTGGTCTGTGTCTGGGTTTAGGTGCCCTCTGTGACTGGCTCCAAATGCACACTCAGCTGCCTCACTCCCAGGCTGGTTTTCCTCCAGTGGTGGCTTCAGTCTGTGGCTTATCCTCAAATTTGGACAAGCGCCTGGAGGGACAGGACACAGGGAATGGCTTCCCACTGCCAGAGGGCAGGGATGGATGGGATCTTGGGCAGGAATTGTTCCCTGGGAGAGTGGGCAGGCCCTGGCCCAGGGTGCCCAGAGCAGCTGTGGCTGCCCCTGGATCCCTGGCAGTGCCCAAGGCCAGGCTGGACACTGGGGCTGGGAGCAGCCTGGGACAGTGGGAGGTGTCCCTGCCCATGGCAGGGGGGGGATGGGATGAGGCCCTTTCCAATCCAAACCAGTCTGTGACTCTGTGAATTGCTGCTGTATTTTATAAGGATAGAGGCAATAAGCAATACCAAACCCTGATCAAATTACAGCTGTATTTCATACGTGTTCCAAGAACAGCTCCATTACTTCAGCCACTCTGCATTTTAATAGGAAATTCCCTGCAAATTTCTACGGTAATTGGCCAATTAAACCCTTGCTTGCAAGACTACAAATTACACTGAAGACATTTAGCTCAGCATTAGCATATCTGAAGGAAAATGTAGTTCCAAACATGGCAATAGGTATTAATGAATGCATGAATCCCTGCCACTGGTCTACTTTCCTGCTTTCCAGCAAGCCACGTCCCGCAGATACCTTGGGATGCACAGAAATTACAGGCACAACAGAATCTCTACGGAATGCTTAAAGCTCAGTTTTCTTCCGTAAGCCCTGTCTTGTAGGTTTTTATTTAAATGTTTTTTTTGTGCATCTGGCAGCTCCCGTCAGGGTGGCCAACCCTACTCCTTTAGTTTCCAAAATCCCTTTCCATGACCAGGCTGCCAGCCGCCCAGAGGCGAGGGCACAGGAACCCGGTGCCAGTGTCCCCCATGCTCACACAGCTCTCTCCTGGACACCAAGGACAGGGTGGCCCCACGCAGGAAGGAGCGTGGCCCCTCCCGTGTCCCCGTGGCACTGGGGGCCAGAGACAGCGGTGCCCAGGGCCCCGGCAGTGACCCCAACCCCGGTGATCCCTCTGCCCTTACCCTTGTCCTTGACCAGGGCCTCCAGCTCCTCCCTCAGGCTCTCGTGCCAGCGCGGGATGTCCACGCTCAGGCCGTAGTCGCAGCAGGCCTGGCTGTCAGCATGGCCACGCCACTGCTCGAAGGCGGCCACGAGGCCGCTGCCCGCGTCCGGGCACACGTGGTCAACTGCGGAGACACCTGGTGTTAGGGACGGGCAGGACACAGCTGGGCACCACGGGCACTTAGCCCCTGCCAGAGAGCCGCTGCTGTGGGAACGGGCATTGCAGTGCCAGCTCACCCCATAGAGCCTCTCAGAGACAAGGATAATGACTGTCCCAGGCAGAGACACAAATGCAACAAGCAAACCCCAAGTTACGGCTTTTTCATCTTTTTTCTCAGCCAGCACAGCACTGTGAGTGGCTGGTGACAAAGCTCACACTTCTGCTCCGGGGCACTTCCCACGGGCAGCCCCCACTGCCCATCACTTCCCCCAGCTCTGCTCCCATTCCCGGCAGCGCTGGCTGTGGGCTCGGCCGGGAGCTGTGCCAGGACTGTTGGGACTGGTCCTGCAGTCACACACTACAGAGGTTCTTGGGAATGGAACAGGAACCAAACAGGGCAAAATTGTTTTACACACTAACACAAAAATGGAGCCTGTACTTAAAGCTGAGAAACTCAAAATACCCCCCCCAATTGCAAAGCTGTTAAAAACACATTAAAAGGTGTTTAAAATGTTCTTCTGTTTTGCTCTCTGAGGAGGTAAGGCAGGAGCAGACACGTATTTTTAATATACATGTGTATTTTTAATATCAGCGTGCAGCAAGGGAAGGAGCTTCTACACGGTACACACCACCTTCAATTAGCTCTGTGATGCTCCCATTTCTCCTGCAGAAACTGACACTTCTGTGCTATGAAGGTAAACAAACATCCCTGCAGCGACTCACGGCCTGGAGTACTTTGCTAGGAAACTTAGAAGCCTGTTGGAATGTGCTCCCTCTTACTGATCATGGTGGTGCCTCCTGCCAGCGCTGCCTTGGTGCCTTGGAAGAAGCCGTCGGCCGAGCTCATGCCCATGGCGGGCGCCTGCAGCCGCGTGTGGACGTCGATGCCCCCCGGCATCACCAGCTGCCCGTAGGCATCGATGGTCCTCGTGCCAGCGGGAACTGCCAGGTTTTCCCCGATTTGTCTGGAAAGGAAATCAAGATCTCCTCTTAAGTGGCAAAAACTCTGAAGCAAGGATGCCAAAACAACCTCCGTTGCTCCTCCCCGGGCTGCCAGTGCTTTGCAAGTCTTTCCAGCTGCAGAACTACACCAGTGTAGCTCTTTCTTGATACTACTCTAAAATGCTGCCTTTGTTTTTTGAAAAGATTTCCAAGAAAAAAATGATGGGAAGGAACGTTGTTCAAATCCCAAGGCACTGTATCATTCTAAAAAATTACATTCTAAAAATTTTTAACTTACTTTATTAAACCATCCTCCACATAAACATCTGCATAAAACGACTGATCATCGTTGACAATTTTTCCTCCTTTGATTAGAAGCTGGTCACTCTAATGGGAAAAAAAACACAGTTTTTTAAAGATTCTTTTGTTTAGACTCCACTTTACTCATTCCGAACTTTGTTTAAATCTAGGATTAATATTTTCCCTCTAATCACTCAAGTTCAGTGACTATCCAGACTATTCTACAGCTGCATTTGCAAGGGGAACCATATGAAATTGTCACTTGGAGGAGCACAGGTCTCTGAAGGGGGGCAGGAGCCAGGGGTGCATCGCTGAGCCTGGCAGCCCTGGGTACCCCCAGCTCCGAGGGCTGAGCCGTGTTCCTGCCTCCTCCCTCGGCTCCGAGACTGCTCAGTGCATCGCATTAACCTGGTAATTTATTGCCATTCATTAGTTTTCACAGTCTCGTCAGAGGCAGATAAAGCCTCGAGGACTTGCCTCACTTCAAAGCCAGACACTGGCACAGTTTTCAGATTTGGAGAATCTTTACCCAGAATCTTTAACTAGAAAATTTAAGAAGCGGCAGCACTGATGTCTATGTGGAGCTGCAGCCTAATTTCAGAGGATTCCTTTCCTGCTCTCTGGTGTTGCTTGAAAAATTACTTCCAGTGTTGAAATGGGCAACACAAAGAGCACGGCCTGGGCACAAAACCAGCCAAGGGACGCCCATGCACGTGGCAGCACAGCCTGGAGATGCTGCAGGACAAAGCGCTGGGTCCTGAGGCAAAACTGCCTAGAAACACTTTGGGGCTTGTTTAAAGGAGCATCGCTGGCATATAAAAGGAAAATTAAAGAACTGCATTCCTTTTTTTTTTGAACTGTCAAGGATTTATAGTGTCTTTATTGTCTTCCCGTGTCCCGTAACATCAATCAAAAGAAGCCTCAGTGCTGCTGCCCCGTGGGAGAGCCTGACGGCCCCTCCCCTTGCGGGGCCCATCTTCACCCCATCTCCATCCTTACCGCATCCTCATCCTCATCCTCATCCTCATCCTCATCCTCATCCTCATCCTCATCCTCATCCTCACTCCGTCCTCACCCTCATCCTCACCCCATCCCCACCCCAGCTCCAGCCCCTCACACCCAGGATCCGCTTCCGCAGCCCAGTAACGCGGCTGGTCCCAGGCTCCCGCACCCACCGGGCTTCTCCCGAGGGAGCTCTGCCACGAGCCAGCAGAAGGAGAAAAAAACAAAACACAAGGCATCGCAATCGAGGGATTTGTCCCGACTCCTGCTGGGAAGCGTAGGCGCCGGGAGGAGGGAATCCCCTCCCACGCAGCCCGGCCGCGGAGCTCCGCAGGGGCGGCAGCGCCGGGGCAGTCGCGGGGGGAGCGGGGAGTGC
>VYXC01007438.1:241227-255800 GCA_013397175.1 Platysteira castanea | reverse complement strand
GGACAGTTCAGCGGGCACAGTTCAGGACGGACAGTTCAGCGGGCACAGTTCAGGATGGACAGTGCAGCAGGACGGGTGCCCGGTCAAGCCGAAGCGGGGGAGCTGAGGCAGGAAATGCAGGCTGACACCTCGGCCTCCCCAGCACCTGCTCCCGGGAAGGGCACGGGGGTGACATCGGGGGGACCCCAGCCCTGATCCCACCCCGGAGGAACGCGGGGCCTCAGGGGATGGCACTGCTCCATCCTGCTGGAACACCCTGCTCGTGCCTGGACCACCTCACCACCGCAGCTTTTAGGAGACACAGCTACAGAGAGCTCTCCCAGAACTGGGCACTTCATGAATTTACAGCCGCCAGAATTCTCCCGGTACATTTAAGGGAGGGAGAAAAGTGGCTTTGATTTGTTGACGTGAGTATTTCACAATCCCCTTCCAGGACCACGACAGCGCTGCCAACACGCTGGCCCCTCCGGGCCCTCGGTGACAGCCCCGACACTGCCCTCACCCATCTGCTGTACCCGGGGGTGCTCACTGCCTCCCTGTTTGTAACAAGGAGCAAAGTGCCCCCGGGGCAATGTGTCTGCAGAAAAAGCCACTGACAGAACAGCATCTCCTCCGTCTGCCTCTCCAGATCTGCGTGAGGCCGGGACAGCCTCAGTGGCTTGGACACGTTCTCCTCTCCTGGGGGAGGTTTCTCCGGGATTTCTGCTGACCTGGCAGTGCAGACGTATCACTGGGCACCCCAAGCCTCTCCATGGCAGGGGACATTTACACAAACATTAATTTACAAACAGAATGCATTCTTTTAAAAGAGCTAACTTTATAACAGATTTTTCCAGCTAATCAATTCTTCAGGCTAACACTGATAAATTACAAAAATACGTGTCCTTATTATTTGCAAGAGCTCAGCAAGACCCAAATTAAGGGGGAGAACTCTTCAGCTGTGATGAGAACTGAACCTGCTCTGCCCAGGAGTGCTTTAGGGAATGAATGGTGAAATGAATGATTCAAAACCAGCTTGGTGGAGCAGGCTTTTACCCTGCCAGTCCCAGCTCTGTACAGAGTTAGGTGGAGTTCACTTTCTGAGAGCAAGCTGAGGATGGGAGGTGCTGGAGTCTTAAGGGGGAAGGACACAGGACACCAAATTCCTGCTGCTGCACAAATTTACACTCCAAAAAAGCTCTTCTCTACTTCCCACAGAAAGAGGAACACCCATATAAATGATTCAAGGGGAGGCTGGACAGGGCTTGGAGCAACCTGGGACAGTGGAAGGTGTCCCTGCCCATGGCAGGGGGTGGAATGGGATGGCCCTGAAGGTCCCTCCCAACCCAAACCGTTCTGGGAATGTGGGATTCTGTGCTGTGTGTGGCAGCCCCACAGCAACACAGGAATGGGAGTTTCTCAGTTGTAGAGAGGATAAAGGAAAGGCTGGTCCCACGTCCTGCCCTTGGGACGTGCCAGGGCAGCACAACCAAAAGTTCCTGCTGTAATAAACCAGGAGTTTTGCTCAGAAGGAAAACCCCAGCAGGTCTGTGTCAGTGTTTTCCCGTGGGATTTGGCAAAAGCATTAAGGAGCAGCCTCTGAACAGCCAGAGATGTCTGGGATGAGCCGTGGGGTGAGCGAGCTCCCAGCCGTGCTCAGACCTGGCTGAAGCCGTCCTTCAGCACCCGCCACGCTCCTGCTGCCCCAGGGCCTCCATCTCAGCCCGTCTCATCCATAAATTCAGGCTGACATTGTCATTTCCGTGCACTTCAGTCTGCAACAGCCCCGCAGACAGCGGAGCAGAAACGCCGTGCAGACACCCCACGCTTTTATACAAATTGACAATTATGAACCCACTGGAAACCTCTTCATTATGGCTGAGCCCAATCCTGCTCTTCACCGAGAGAAAGAAACCTGCAAGATTTACAGCACAGTAAAAGGGAGTAAAAGCTTTTGAGTCGATCCCTCTGTGCCTTCCCAGGAATTCCTTTGCTCACCGGGAGTCTCCTTGATGGCCTGAATTTCCCCCATACTTCACTTTAAACAAGGATGTTTGGGGTCACCCTGCTCAGCAGAGACTTGCCAATTAGCATTCTAATGATGGAGCTCATTAGTGCCCCTGTGAAGGAAGTAATTTCCAGAGTGCCTGAGCACACACACAGGGCTGCTGATGCAGCCTTACAGGGAATTTCAGCTCCAGTAGCTCTCACCTCCCCTGTGGATCCTTTCTGGAAGGAAGGAAAATACCTCAAGAACCCCACCCTCTGCTGACAGCTGGAGCACACCAGGAACACAAAACAATTTGCTTACTGTCCAAGTGATCAATATGCAAAGTCATTTAAAGAAAAGGAATTATCTACAGAACTGAGAGGCTCACAGGGACAGACCCTGCTCCGGTGTTGAAGGACGTTCCCCTTGGGGAAATGCCACCATCCCACCACACCTGCTATCCCTGGTTAAATAAAAACATCAAGCTCTGAACTCTTTAAACTGGTATTTCTAATTGCTGCCTACAGTAGGATATACGTTATATATTTTTAATTAAAAATCTTAAGGCCATTTCTAAAGAGAATTTACATTGTTGTAAGAAATACAAGGGTTAGAGGAGGATGGGCCCACCATGAACCTAAAGCTGGCTTGCTGCTGGTGACCATGGCTGGCATTTTGGGGGAGAGGCATCTCCCCGTGACCCCAGAGCACATTCAGCTCCACAGACACCAGTTAAACATGGCAACCTGCTTTTAGAATCATGGAATACAGACTGGTTTGGGTGGGAAGGGACTGCAAAGATCACGTAGTTCCAACCCTCTGCCATGGTCTTCCCCCCATCCTTCTATCACTGGAAAAATTGTAAATCATAATTTAATATTAATATTATCAGTGTCTTAATCCACATTGATGTAATTAAACTGCAGTTACACGACTGTCTTTTGTTACCAACAGGAAATCCTTACATGGGTCTGAGTGGATCCCCCAGACAAGACCCCTCTTCATGGAGGGAGTGTTCCCTTGTCAGGGATCATTGGTCATTGCAATCCTGCCTGTGTCAGGCAGCCCAGGGTAACACCTCGTGTGCATTTATCAGAAGGAATTTGGTTCCAGAGGAGGCTGGGTGGCAGCTGGGCACCCCCTCCTGCCCCGCGGGTGCAGGACACGGAGGCTCCGAGCTCTCCTTGTTCCCGGGGGGGCACACAGAGAAATCCAACCTGGCAACAACACCCGGGGGTTCTTTTAGGATTGGATGGACCTGGACTCGTGCTGCTGAATTCCTGAAGTGTTCCAGGACAAGGCATTCCAGTCCAAGCTGGGGCATCAAGCACAGCTTTTGCTGATGCACACCTGGGCTTCAGCACGCTCCAGATGCTATTTCCTTTGAATAAACAAGTATCAAATGGAGCCACAACAAATGCTGGGGGGTTTAATTAAACTAAGATAATCAGGGCAGAAAAAAAAATGGATGCTCAAGCCTCTTCTATAAATGTAAGAGTTAATATCTTACATTTCTCTTAGGTAACTGACAACTTATTTATTTGGACACAGGCAAGTGCTACCCAACCCTCCCATCCAGTCTCCAAAATGAAACACACACTAAAAAATAACTAAAATACCATCCTAAACCTGCTTGAGACAATAAGATGGCCTGCAAAGCAGCAGTGTCTGGTCCTCCAGGACTCACAGTTCCCAGTTTCCTTCGGCTGCAGCACCCTCCAGTGGGGTNTGCTTGAGACAATAAGATGGCCTGCAAAGCAGCAGTGTCTGGTCCTCCAGGACTCACAGTTCCCAGTTTCCCTTGGCTGCAGCACCCTCCAGTGGGGTGCCCCTTGATGGGTTCTCTGCTGTGGGGCACCCCCGGGTGCCCACCACCCCTGCCTGGGTGCCCACCACCCCTGTCTGGGTGCTGTCCACTTCGACCCACGGGAGAGCTTCATCTTGTAGTGGAATTACAATTTGATGCTGAATTAACACATAAATATGGCGTGTAAATAACACTTTTATAACACACGTGCAACTGCAGCTTTCTCTGCCACTGTCCCCATCATGTTTATCTCTCAAGTAAGTCATTATCAGCACAAATTAGAAAAAAAGTGAGTGAAATTGTGAATTAAAATACTTTTCTGATGACTATTTGTCTCTCCTATGCAAAATGAAAAATATTTTCATCTCCTGCATTTAAAACATGTTTTTGTAAAAGCAGTGTGACTGCTTGCTGTCCAAACAAATCTGACAGTGCCTTTGATTACCTCCCAATAATTTTGTGTTGAGTGACCACTGATCTAAAACATAAAGTCAGCATTTGTTATTATATCACACTGAAATTTAACACCTAAATTACTGCAGTAAAATAGCAATAATTACATAATCTTTACATAAAGACCCTGGTAACTTCAATACCAAATTCAGTATTTCCTCTGCTATCATCTCAAGTATTTTAACCCAAGTGAGAGACCCCAGCAGGTGAAGGAGCTCCAGAGTACACAGAATCCCAGGATAAAGGGGTTCCCAGCTGATCAGCCCATCTTACCTGCCCGGAGCTCTGATCCCTTCCTGCCCCGTGCTCCCAGGGAACGGCGCCGTGGGACCTCGTGGGGCTGCTGACAGGGCCTGGCTCCTGGCCCTGCTCCTGGCCCTGCTCCTGGCCTTGCCCCACAGCATTTCCCTGCTCGGCTGCGGGTCCCACGTGGTACATCACACTCTGGAATTTCTTCTGGATTCTCCCCTCTTCACCTGTTTTTCTCGAGGATGCCTTTTCCTTCCCGGTTCCTGCGCCAGCCTCCCGGGCTCGGGCTCTGGGGGATTGTGCTCCCTTTCCCCAAGGTGAGGACATTTTCCAGGTGACAACATCTTCCAGGAGACACCACCTTCTGTTCCCTCTTGCTGCCTCTCCCAGCCCAGTGCAAGTGGATCAGGGATAATCTGGTTTAGTTCACTCTTCTCCAGGTTGAAGGTTTTGCTGGGACAGTGTTAAGCCTTTTGTCATTGTTCAGGGACAGCCAATTATAAATAATTGCATCATTTTTCTCACCATGGTTTACTGACATCTCAAAAAAATATTACAGCTTGATTTCCTGAATGTAGCTTTACGTTTTTTCCTAAAACTGGGCTCATGGGATATTCAACGAAGCATGGGACATACCCTGTGTAACGAAGAAACACCTTGGAACAAACCACTTCATTTTCATTCATACTCATCTTATTGTGAGCTACTCCTCTGGAACTCTTCCTAAAATCTTCTTTCAGGACAGGTTTTTAAAGAACTGCAGATAACAAACATGAACGTGTGGCATACAAACAGGACATGGGCACTTCTACACAGAAGCAATTTGCCACCTGCTTAGCAGGGAACCAGAATAAATTCAGTGTATCTGAATTAGTTAGGGTGCTCCTGCCGCAGGGCCCGGGGCTTGTCCAGCAGCAGAGCCCCGGGAGGTTTGCTCCAGCAGCAGGGCCAGCACCCCGGGAGGAGCCTGTGGCTGCAGGAGGGGGACGAGCAGAGGTTTTGGCTTCCTTTGTCGGCTTCGTTCTGTCCTTTCCAAACAAAGCTCCCTCGGGCATCTCCGTGGTGCAGGGACTGCCTGGCCCAGCCCCGGGGAAAGGGTCCCACAGGCTGCAGCTCCCACGGCCAGCAGCAAAGGACGAGACAGATGTGGGGGGTGGAAGGGGCAAAGTCTCTGTGTGGGTCTCGGGAGGCAGGGCTGAACTCCTGGGAAGAACAGCAGGGGCAGCTGGAGCGTCCTCAGGAGGCTGAAACAAGGCGGAGAAACAGGAATCAGAGAAAAGCCCACCTGGGCAAAAATAACATTCACAAAACTTCCGTGAGGTCCTATCTGTAACTATCTGCTGAACTGCCCGACTGACAAAAAAGGATTTGTGATATGTTCCATTTCTGTTGGTTAGTGGGGAGTGTTTCCCTCCATGCCATCCACGCTCTGGTCATTTCTGGCAGCACACACAGAAATAGGGCAATTTATCCCCTATTTGCCTGGGAAAAAGGGGGATTTAGGGAGTACCTGGGGCCCTATGGCACAATGCCTGCAGGAACACACCCTAATAAATGCCATGTTCCCCCAAATCCACCTGGTTCCTGTCCTGGAGGCAGGACAGGCTCCCTGGCTGTGCAGGGAGAGGGGCTGAGGGTTTCCATGGACCCCCAGTAAGGATCAGCTGGAGCAACCCCTGATGCAGTCAGAGGAATAACCCTGCACTGGGGGTTCTCCCTGGCTTGCTTTTAAGACTGCTTAATTTTCCCTTGTCCTTCCCTCCAAAGAAGGAAATTCTGTTTGACAAATTTTTGCCTGTTGGTGCCCAGGTTTCACTTTTTTTAAAAGGATTTGGAGATTTCCATTTTTGGGTTGTCTGGGATGCCCAAGAGACCCTCCAATCCTGCAGATACAGCAAGAGGAAGGCTCTGATGCTCCATGAGAAGGAGAGACCAGAGGAGACCTGAGGGCTTACCTTGTGCATGTGGCCTGAAGGACTATGACCAAAGAATGAAAGCTAAAGAGAAAAATAAAAACAAAAATAAAAACTGAAAAGGGGAGGGAAGAGAGGGAAAAATGGAAGAGAAGAAAGAGATTAAGAGTTTACAGTGTGTTTAGCTGAGAAATAAGCTGTGGTTACAGACAGAGTGCAACAAAGCTCTCAGGTGAGAAGAAACATGGAGTGTGAAGTACAGTCCGAGTGCTCGGGGCTCAGCTCGGCTCACGAGGGCTCCTGTGTCCCTTGGACTGGTGGCAGTGATCCCCTGCCCCTCTGAGCCCACAGCCACGGGCTCAGGGGAAATGGGGGGGAAAACATCAGCTCAATTCTTCTGACACCTCAGAACACCCAAGCCCAGCCCTGCCGAGGTTTGGGCTCAGTCTCAGGCACCAGCCCAGCTCAGCCCCTGTCGTGCCTGGCCACGGGCATCTCATGGAAAGGGGTGGGTTCAGTTCTGGGCTAAAACACCACAGTTTGGGCTGGCTGGAGAAAGCTCAGGGACACGAGCCATGGCTGCAGGTGAGGGGGGAGAGCAAAGCCCCTGGTTCCTGCTGGGAAAGGCTGCTCCGTGCAGGGCATGCCAGGGCTGGGGTGGCAGGGAGGGAGCAGAACTCCCAGCTCCTGCCCCAGAGCTCCTGCAGACCCCAGCCCTCGGCTCTGTCCCTCCCAGGGCCGTGGGCTCCCGGCCCTGCCGAGCCCCACGTGTGGGACGGGGAACAGGGAGGAAGAACTCCTTTAACCAGTTCACCTTCCCTCCTCACAGGGACTGCTGCCAATGCCACCTGCTCTCCTGGAGCTGTCCCCCTTTCTCACTGCACTCCACACACGAGCTCTCTCTGAGGCTGTTTCCTTGGCCCGGGTGAAATGGAGAATGGTCATGTGCACACACAGCAGCTGTTCCGTCTGCATGACCTTACCTTTTCCTCTAACTCTTTTATTTGTCTTTTTTGGCCTTCAATTCTTTCTTCTAGCTCTTTAATTCTCTGTCAGATTTCAAATAAAAAAATATTTATTAACCAACCAAATACAGATGTACCCAGAAGATGTATTAGTTTGGGGGATATAAATCGTATGTGCTGTGCTTCCACCAAAAATAAATCGAGTATGAAGCTGTAGGTGAGTCCTCTGTGATCGTCACCGTGCGTGACAAAGTCAGGAAGAGCACAGTGCTGGTGTGCAGGGTTATCCACGGCCAAGCAAGGCCTGGCCCAGGCCCAGCTGCTCTGGGGCAGCTCCAGGAGGAGAGGCTGGGGCTCCCAGGGCCGTCCCTCCCCGAGCCCTGCCCTGCCCAGCCCTGCACCCACCTGCTGGGCGTGCTGGATGAGCTCCATCCTCTCCCGCAGGATTTGGGCGTCCCTCTCCCGCAGCTCACTCATCACCTGCCGCTTCCATTGCTCCACGGCACTCTTCAGCTTCTCCTTCTCCTCTTCTGAAAGAAGTTCGGAAATTTTGGCTCCAGCTTCTTGCTGCAGGGCATCATAGAGCATGGCTTCTAATTCCAGAATTTGCTAATCAAAAACAATATAAAGCTGTCAGCTCGGCCTTGTCCCTGGTGGGGTGAGGAGTTTGTGAGGAACTGAATCCGACCCTGAAAGGCAATGGGAGCAGTGGAGGGGCTGTGTGCTGAGCCTCCCGTGGGGGACACAGGGAAAATGCCATCCAAAGGGAAAATACTGCAGGCTGCCTTCATCCCGTGGGGCTCCGAGCAGCACTGCAGCTGGGACAGCCTCTGGGCACAGCCTCATCTGCCCCACAAACGTGTGGGAGTCAGCTTCTCCTTCCTGGGGATGGCAGATGGCCATGGGGAGAGAGGGGAAAAGGAAAAAAAGTAAAGGAAGGGGGAAAGGGATAAGGGAAAAGGGAAATAGGAAAAGGGAAAAAGGAAAGAGGTTCATAAAAGACTCATTCTGTGAGTTACAGATGTTTTTTCTGTCCCTCAGTTCCCCTCTCCCAGCTACCCTGCTATCCAGCAGAGGACACAGCAGCACCAGTCCACGCTCCTGCTGGGCAGAAAGACTCCCTGCCAGGTGTGTGTGCAGCACTGTGTACCCACCAGTGGAAAATGCCTCATTGGGAAGACATTCCCAGCACTTCCTCTGGCAGAGCTGTCAGCTCCAAGAGGGTCTGTGCCCAAGAGAACAGCCCTGTCCTGTGGCTGGGCTCTGCTCCTGCCCCTCACGGGCAGACAGATGCTCCCTCTGGGTTCACTGAGATGGAGAAGCGTGCAGGAAATGGGCTGGCCATGCTTCCCTGGGGGCACTGGGCCTGGCACCCTCCTGGGGCAGCTGGTGTTGCCAGACAGCGTCTCCTGCCTTGGAATCCAAGGTGAAGGCTATTCCCCCAGGCAAGCCAAGAGCGAGCTGAAATCTATTTCAGCAAGTTTGATACAGAGCAGGAGGAAAGGCAGCAGCTGGTGGCACCTCTGCACACCCCCTCCAGAGCTGGTGGCATCTCGCAGAGCTCTCCATGGCCTCAGGAGAACCCCACTGCAATAGAATCATGGAATTGTTGAGGCTGGAAGAGTCCTCAAAGTCCCCCAGTGCAACTGTCCCCCAGCACTCCCAAGGCCACCACTAACCCATGTCCCCAAGTGCCACATCCACAAAGCTTTTAAATCCCCGCTGGGTCTGTTGTGATAATTCAGCTCAATCCAAAACCACGTTTTTCCAGCTGAGGCTGCTGCTGGTGTTTGCTCCCTGGGTCTCTGCAGAGCCAGGACAGCAGAATGGTCCCAGCAGAGCAGTGGCACCACGGCAGGAGGTGTGGTACTGATGGTAACTGATGGTACCTGATGGTAACTGATGGTAACTGATGGTAACTGATGGTAACTGATGGTAACTAACTGATGGTAACTGATGGTAACCGTGGCATCTCCGTGGGGAAGAACACCTCGGATCCCAGGAGAAGATTCTGCTTTTCCTTTAAAAAACAACACCAACACCTCACTAACCTCATCCCAGCAAAACGCTGCTACTGGAGACGTGGATATCTGCTGGGCCCCAAACCTCAGGGACACAGCCATCAGCCCTCTCTGGACGTACTGACTCGTGCAGGAAGAAGGGCAGGGGGACCCTCCTGGTCTCCAGAGCAGCAGCAGTGTCAGCCAAGTGCTCCCTGGGGCAGAAGCCCCTGCAGCAGCCAAGGGCAGTGGGAGCGTGCAGGCGGCTCGGCGGTTCCGGCTGCTAATCTTGTTGGCTCTGCTTCAGGGGGATCACCATTAGCTGCTCCTCATCTCCAGGGGCACAAAGGAAACATGGAAGTGAAGCGAATTTTATAAAGCAAAAGTGCTTTTTCCACTCGAATTCCAGGGCAGAACAAAGCTTCCTTGCTGCTTTCAGGCTGCATTTGTGCCCTGGAGCAAAGCTGTGCCTGGGACACGTGCGTGATGCCTTCAGAAAAGACAGGAAAATGCAAATAACCCTCAGGCCCCTCTGCATGGGCTGCACACTCTTTGCCCTCAGCCTTCAGCTGCATAAACTGCTTCTCAGGACAGCCTAGGGAAGAAGATGATGGAACCACAGAGTCCCAGACTGGGGCCTTAAAGATGATCTTGTTCCATCCCCTGCCACGGGCAGGGAAACTCCACCGTACGGTGTTACAGGGCTGAGACCACAGGTACGGGGGCTTGTGTGCTTTCCAAGGCTTCCACTGTGCGTTGGTTCCAGATTTAGCTCAGCATTTGGCAAAATCAGTCTTAAAAATCACCCAGAGGACAGAAAATGTGTGGAGCAAAAGCTCCCCCAAATGGTTCGAGACACAAGCAGGCAACAGGATGCAGAAACAGAGGCATAAATACTCACTGCTCCTCAGGAAGTGCAACTGTGCCCTAGGTTTACATAGAACTGAAAAAGATGAGATAAACTGAGAGGAAACTTTATGCCTTTTGTGAATATAAACTTTCTCTCATTGATGGAGACAAGACGGCTGATGACTGAAAAGATGGGTGAAATGCCTTAGGATCAGCTAATGATGAACCCGACTTAGCAGCTTCATTTCAAATTTACACATCCCAGAATACCTCCAGCTGCTCTGGTTACAGAGGCTGTAATCCAAAATCCAGGGAAATGTCTAGGCTAAAATATCATTTTTTAAAACGTAAGACAAGTTACTGAAAACCTCATTTCCTTATCAGTCCTTTACTGAAACTGGCTGAATTAACACTCGTGTTGGTAAGGTAATGTTCAGGCCCTAACCCTGCAAGGGCCACCCAAACCCACGGAATTCTGTCCATGAGGAAGTCGTGGTTAAGTCAGGCTGCAGAGGATTTGTTGAACTCTCAGCCCATGCACTCCACGAGCAGCACTGCCCAAAGCAGAGTTTCCCCAGGGGACAGAGCACACGCTCAGTGAGTTAACACAGGTCTCCTAACAGTCACCACTGACAACTCTCACCTTGTGAGCCTGGTCCAGGGACTGCTTCCTGAAGTCCAGCTCATCGTCCAGGTAGCCCTTTTGCTTGCTGAACAGCTCCTGGGCATCAAGGAAGGGGCTGTCAGTGACCACCACGGCCCCAGCGCGATGTCCCCTCCCTGTCCCCTCCCTGTCCCCTCCCCGTCCCCTCCCTGGTACCTTCTCGTTCTCCAGGTCCAGCATCTTCTGCTGCAGTGCAGACTCAGTCACTTCGATCTGCTGGAGCCACTGAGGGAGCAGAGAGCAGAGCCCAGCCTGAGCACAGCCCACGGGCTCAGCCCCCTGGGACTTGGGGCTGTGTCAGCACACAGCCAGTGCTACTTAAATAACAGAGCAAAATTAACGAGATCTTTGTATTTTTCTTTTCTGTATGCTGGAGATGGAAAAAAGCCATCTTTCCAAGGCTGGCCCTTCCCTTCTGCCTTTGCTTTGCAAGTTCAGTAACATTTTAAATGAAGCACTGTCTGTCTGCATTGCTGGCTTGTTACCTTTACCTGGACAAAGCCCAGTTAATTCCACAGAAAGCACTGTGGCCTTTGGTGTGGAGCTGCACCAGTGTCTGCTCACAGCAGGCAGAAACTTTCAAGACACCAAGGTGCCAGGAGTGATGCTGTGGTCCTTACCTTTTCAGCCAGCGTGAGGACAGTCCTGGCCTGGATGATCACCACCTGCTCTTCGTTGGTCAGATTCTGCACCAAAAGCAGAGCACAATTACAACAAATCCCAGTGTCTTGTTACTAACCCACTACTTGGGCCACTGCTGTTTTAAATACATCTGAAATCAAATATGTTTGAGGAACAATAAACTAAGGCAGAGAAAATTAATATTGTAATGCAATATCATTGTAAAGCTATTGTCACTATTCATTACCAATCCTTATCATACACAATTCTTCCAAAATTCTCGTATTTACCAAAAAGAAAAGTGACACTGGATCTATTTTTACCCAACAGGTAAAATAAACACGCATTTACACAGGACAAGATCAAGCTCAGCACAAAGAGCCATGGGGAGAAGAGATGCAGTGCTCATCCCATGCACAATCCTCACTTTGTGCAGCCAAGTCACGATTTTGGGAAGCATTTTTTGAGATGTTGGCTATTCCATCCATCTTTTGTTGCTTTCTCAAAAAACCACAAAGGAGTGGAACTGGGCTTTGCATTTCAGTGTGACCACAGGTACAGCAGGAGAAGGGGCGTGTGCTCCAATCCCCAGTGTTCAGCCTGGCCTTGGGCACTGCCAGGGATCCAGGGGCAGCCACAGCTTCCCTGGGCACCCCGTGTAAATACCTGGGCACTCCCTCAGGTATTTATAGTTCTGGTACTTCCAGGCTGTCCCCTGGGTCTGGGGATGGTGTTTTGCTGGTATCCAACCTGCCCAGAGGGAGAGCTGGGGCAGCCCAGGGGCAGAGCTGTGGGAACAGTGGGGACCCTTCTGCAGCCCCAGAGCTGTGTGGGGTCTCCCAGGAGGAGCCTGCAGTGGCTGGGGGCTCTGCCCTCCTGGGCCCCACACAGCCCTGGGGCTCTGCTGAGAGAGGAGAGCCCAGGGAAAGACACACAGGGACGTGTGTGCCTTCCATGTATGTGCAATTATTCACTGCCACCTGCTGAAGGAGAAGCACTTTCGCATTCCTTATTATTTGCTTCTCCTTTTCACACTACTGTTGTAACCTTCTGTTTAATATCCCAGTTACTATCAAGGGTTTATGGGTTATCAGATGAACTCAAAGCACACAGCTGCTGAAATGCAAAAGCGAAGCAAATGGAGAGCAAGCAAGTCAAGAAACCGTGTGGGAGCAGTGGCCAGAAAATACCAAACACCAACATTATTCTCCAAATAACAGAAATCTGAGAAGCAATATGGTGACACCGAGGCCCTGCGTTTCACTCTTCAGGCAGTAGCAAAACCTTAAAAAGCCAGAAAATGCTTCACTCGTAGCCCAAACCAGAGGCAGGACAGGCTGTGCAGCACCAAACCAGGCAGCTTTGCTGACTTCACACGAGGACAGGTGTTCCCCAAAGCATGCACAATTTATTAAAGGAACATACACTTACGGCGTTATCCCCTAAAATGTCCAGCTTTTTCATCAGCTCTGCTACCACTATGTCCTGCCAAGAGAGAAATGGAGAAGCAGGAGTCAGCACAGAGCACCTGGTTTTGCCCAGGGAGAGGAGGAGAGGAGACGAGAATCCCTTACTGTGACACCTTCTGCCTCGCAGTACACCTGCAGAGGGCTCTTCCCCTCCGTGAAGGGGCCGTGGTGGAAGTTGATGGCAGGGGACCGTCTCTCCCTCTCCTGCAAGGACAGTAATTCCCTGGTCACCCTCTCGGTGTGTCACACCACAGCTTCACGGGATGGTTTGGGTTGGAAGGGCCCTTACAGCTCATCCCACTCCACCCTCCTGCCACAACGCTGCCACAACAACCTCCCAACACCACTGGTGGTGGCCCCCGGGTGTTTGGGGCTTTCCTCTTTTACCAGGACTCTGCACAGAGCTCCCTGGCCTCACTCCCTGCAGAGTGCCCTGCTCCCAAACCCTCCCAAACCCGCTGTGCCCAGCCCGGGCAGGACTGGGCGTGCCACAAGTGCTCACCTCCAGCTCCAAGATCCTGAACTCCAGCAGCTCGTTTTGGTCCTTCACGTCCTGGACATCGTGTTTGAGACGAGCCTCCTCGGCCTCCATCTGTTTTATCTGCCACATGCATAAAGCAACACGTCCTTAGCCCCAGGGCAGCAGCACTCCCACCCCAGGGCATGGGGGCCGTGCTGGGCAGGGGCAGGGGCAGTGCCGGGGGTCCAAGCCCACCCTGAGCTCTGGGTGGACACAAGGCTGACCCCCAGGGCCACTGTCCTCATGCCACCTTGCACCAGGACACGTGTGGAGCAACACAGAGCCCCACTTCTCCAGCAGCTTCACACAGATCTTGTATTAAACATGAATTATTCCCAGCAGGGCTGTGCAATACAGATTAGAGTGCTGAACCTTCTGCATCCCCCAGGATATAAATATTATTTGAATAATACAAACAGAAAAGATGAACACCTTTTCTACCAGTTCCTGATTTCTTCTGTACAACGCCTGCTTCTCCTCAATCCACTTCATGTCCTGGGGAAGGAAATGAACAACACTGCAGGTGAGGCTGCAATGTTTAGCACCCACACAGCTGCAAGTATTTCACTAAAGCTCACATACAGAGAGGCAGAATAATGTTACATGTGAAACTATAAGTCCACTAATTCCTAAAATAACCTCCTAAGCTAAACTTACCCATATAATTTTAACAGCTCTGTAGTACACAAATGGAATTAAAACATTCCAGTGATTAAAAAACTCTTCCATGTAAAATCTGGCTTGCATTAAAAGGGATATTTCCAGCTATGTGTTTACTATCAAATTTCTATTTTGCTAAAGACAAGTTACATATTTCTGCAGATCAGGCAAACTAAACTTTATTTGGAAGCTAATCTCTTAGTTTGAGGAATTTATAAAACCCCCAAACCTCAGAACATTGTTTAGCAAGAGCAACAATAAGAGATTAAGATGGGAAGGCAGTAACTAAATGATTTAATACTATTTTATAGTTCTCAAACCCATTTTCTGTTTACTCTCTTTTCTTTCTTTTTTTTTTTCTTTGTTCTTTTGTTGGGTTTTTTTTGTTTTTTTTTTGTTTTTTTGTTTGCAGAGGTGCTATAAAAGCCGTAACA
>VYXC01007438.1:211825-240934 GCA_013397175.1 Platysteira castanea | reverse complement strand
TTTTTTTTTTTTTGTTGGGTTTTTTTTGTTTTTTTTTTGTTTTTTTGTCTGCAGAGGTGCTACACAAGCCGTAACCAGCCTGGGAACATTTCTGGAGAGCTGGGGAAGGGCTGGAGTCAGCATTACCTGTCCCTGCTCAGCCAGAGCCTTCTCCAGGTCTTCTATCTGAGCCTGGGACCGGTGTATTTCTGCTTGGAGCTGCTCGCGTGTCTGTGGGATACGAGGGAGAAAGGAAACAAACCAAAAAATCCATAAATAACAATTCAAAAATATATGAAAAATAGAAATAAATCAAGCTTTCTCCAGAAGACCAAAGCTAACGCAGATACAGAAAATATTTAAAACACCAAATGTTTTTAACAAATTATTTTGAAAGTGCTTTGGCAGAAGAAATTTGCAGCCGAGCACAGAGTATCAAATAATCAAATGTAATCAAATCCAGTCTGGGGGATAGGATTAATGATTTTGAGATTTAACTCAAGATTAACAAAACGGCAAAGCAGAGCTGGGTCCTCACAGCTGGTCTTGGCAGGCTGCAGTCAGAACCCCCCTTTCTCTAGGAAAACAAATTTAAATTATTATGGCACAGCTCTGGGTGAACCTGGTTCCCTTAAATTCGGGGCATATTAAAAACTCAGAACAGATCCCACATGACAAACCAGCAAATTTCATTGATCTTTGTGCCTTTAGTGCCTTGTCCATAACTTGGCTCAGAATCTATGATTTAGTGATTTAGTGTTGTATCTATTTCATACCCATGGCTCATTTTTTTACTATATTTGTAGCTTGCTGCTTATTTAAATAGACACCACATTCCTACACGTGTTTTCTGGAGAATAAATGCAATTATTGTTAGCTGCTTTATTTGTTACATACTTCCATAGAACATTTTCTTTCCTTGAACCATTTCTCTGCTATTTATCCTGTTATTTACACTTAAAGTGATCTTGCTTGCACGACCTACAGTGCTGCCTCCTTTGGCTCACTATGGAAAAACCAAAATCAAGTCACTTTTACAGCTGGGCACGCCTTGGCTCACTATGATTTTCTTGCTAGGTGCAATCCCTAATGTTTCAGAGATGTTCATTCTGGGAACCCTTCTGGGAATGTCAGTTTTTGTGCATTACACCGTGACCCACTCTTAGTGTTCCTGGGTAACACCTCCACAGAACAGATGTAGGAACACATTAAACCTCTGCAGGCACCTTTCTCCTGCTGAACAGCAAATTTGCCCCTCTCCTGACTGCACTCAGCCTTGCAGGCCGGGCGTGACACAACCTGCCAGCCTTTCAGAGAGTCATGGGATGGTTTGGGTTGGGAGGGACCTTAAATTCCATCCCATTCCACACCCACCATGGGCAGGGACACCTCCCACTGTCCCAGGCTGCTCCCAGCCCCAGAGTCCAGCCTGGCCTTGGGCACTGCCAGGGATCCAGGGGCAGCCACAGCTGCTCTGGGCACCCTGGGCCAGGGCCTGCCCACCCTCCCAGGGAACAATTCCTCCGTAACTCCTGGTGACACACGACAAACTCGTAACAAAAGCAACACTTTGGGCCAGCTGTCCAGAGCCGCAGGGACTGTGTGAGGCAGATGAGCAGGCAGAATAACACAGGGCACTTGGCAATTTAATTAACAGAAAAATCTCAGCTATAAGCCTTCTAAACATTTTATGAGGCATCATGTAATCTCTCAGAGCCCACAAGGAATTAAAGACCACGCATTATGTATTTAAGGCTCTCTGTCCTAGTTCTTTACAGAAGAAGAGCTTAATTTCAAGGATTTCCCATAAAAAATTCTCCCTGGATTTCCCTTAAACTGATCAGAGCTGAAAAGACCCAGCTGCAGCAGTGGTGGATTCTCAGCAAACCCTTCCCAGGGAGGCTGGCAGGGGTCGGAGCACCCGGAGCCGCCTGGCCGAGCCCCAGGTGAGCTGGAGAACAACCTGAGCAAGGACACTCAGATCCCCCACCCACCCTCACAACTCCAGCCCCTGATTTCCACGGAATATAAGCCATGTAGACCTTAACTTCTCGTTCTGCATCCAAGGTGCCCCCGACCTGCTCCTGCAGCAGGGCGTAGGCGCGCTGCAGGGCCTGGTACTCCATCGTCAGCTGCCGAAAACGCAGCTCCGTCTCCTCCTTGGCCATGCCCTGCAAGCAAAAAAAAAGAGGGGATTACGTTTGTTTTCTCTTAAAAGTGCCAAAATTATCACTTTTGAAATGCAATTTGGAAGCACGGTACTAAAAATCTTTGTTAAGTGCCCTCGAGCTGCTTCCCCTTTGTCCCCTACACACCCCTTGCACACACTTACCTCCAGGAAATGCAATATAGAAATAAAAAGATAATCCCTGCCTTGGAAAGATAAAAGCTTACCTTCCACACAACACATTAATGACTGCACCACCCTTTCTTACTGTAACAGGGAAAATCATCACGTTAAAGGTGAAAACACAGCTTTCTTTAACAACAAAAGGTTTCCAGTTTGGAAAGGAAGCCAAGCCAGACAGCCTCACTCAATTATTAAAACACAAATCCAGAGTTAATAGTTGTAGAAGTGGTGACAGCAACATGAAAGGAGCCCTTCATCTTCTTCCCCCTCCTTACAATATCCAGTATGGAATGCTTTCATGTCAGGCTGACCGGAATATTTCACCCAACATGAAATGGAATTACTTTGCTGGGTGCATGCATCAACTTCCCATGAGCTGAACAGAGGGGAAAGAATGTCACCATAGGAATGAAAAATAAACAGGCTCATACATACACAAATACATTCAGATTTCCTGCAGTGCAGCACACACCTGGTAACCATCATGTATTTTTCATGAAGGACTGAGGAATTCTGCAGGTTCCCTTTGAGCAGATCTAATTGCACACCTGCAGCCAGCACACCAAGAAAAGGCTGCACATCATCTGGGGCAATTTGTGTTTATTACAAGATTCTTGTTAAGCCCAGAGCTCTGTAATGGTCCAGTGATCTGACACACACTGGGGAACACATTTGTAGGGAAGCTCTTGCAAATACACAGAATAATCCCTTTAATTTGTATTACATTTGCGTGCTCTGCTCTCAGAGCCTCCGAACAGCCCCAGCCTTTCCCTGGAGCCCAGAGCTTCAGGGGAATGTTCCCTTCTCCTTCCACAAACACACACCTTACTGCTCTGTGCCGAGCTCGGCCTGGCCCAAACTACACATGCCAAAATCTGCAGCCAGGCTCAGAGTGAACACATCTCCCAAGGGCTGTCCAATTTCTCAGTCTTTTACACCTACAAACCTGCCATAAATTTAATATTCTTAGGATATGACATTTCCAGGTTGCCTAGAACTTGTGAAGTTACTGAAGACCCGAGATTTAGAGATACTGACCAATATCCACAGTACCAAATTGAACACAAATGTTTAATTTTCTGGCCTGAGGTGACAGTATGATAGAACAGAATGATAGAACAGAAATGATGGAACAGAATGATAGAACAGTAATGATGGAACAGAAATGATGGAACAGAGTGGGAATTCCATTAGAAGTCAGCAGCAAGGTTACAGCCGGGCCAGGAGGGGTTTTGGAGGAGTACCTCTTCCAGGTCGTCCTCGGGCGTGCAGGGGGTCTGGTCGGTGCGGTCGGTCTGGTAGGAGATGGAGGAGCCGTCGGACTCCAGGGACGCCTCCTCGTCGTAGCCGTAGAACGTCTCCACCACCGGCTTCTGACAGAGAGCAGGGTCAGGGGGCCCGGGGACCTGGGGGGCTGCAGATGCTGCACCCTGTGGCCCCAGCACGGGCACCTGCAGCCACCGCAGCTCCAGGGTGCTGGCTGTGCTCACCCTGCTGCTCTCCCACAACTGTACACAGTATTTGCAAAATCTTCCACCCCACCACAGAGCTCAAACGGGACCTAAACCCATTTGAATCCCTGACTGGGATATCTGTGAAACCTCCCAGGCCCTGCCTTTTTAACATTTTCCTCCAAATTTCTCTATGGCTAAGTGCCCTTTTTATCTTGAGTGTTCACCTCAGCCTGAGGTGAGAGCTGTGCACTGAAATGCCTTTTAATCCACTGTCATCAGCATGGTGTCCCTCCTGTCAGCACCACAACTTTCACGTGAAAAGTTAGATCTTCAAAGGGTATTTTACTTGAGAACTTGAAGTTAATCACCACAGCAATGTGTCTGTGGTTTGAAGAAATCCGATTTTCCACTCAAAGCTGCTTTTTGTTTAAAAGAATGGTGGTAAAGAAAGATTTACTGTAAATGCTTGAAAGTCAAAGACAACACTTCACAGATGTAAAGATATTTTTAATTGATGATTTACAAAAACGTGTCTAGATTTTGGCCTTTGGTTTTAATTTGCAGTGGGTAACTTTTGAAGGAGAATAACAGAATCACAGAACATGGGCAGGGACACCTTCCACTATTCCAAGCCCCAGTGTCCAGCCTGGCCCTGGGCACTGCCAGGGATCCAGGGGCAGCCCCAGCTGCTCTGGGCACCCTGTGCCAGGGCCTGCCCACCCTCCCAGGGAGGAATTTCTATCCAATATCCCACCTAACCCTGCCCTCTGGCAGTGGGAAGCCATTCCCCTTGTCCTGGCAATCCAGGCCCTTGTCCAAAGCCCCTCCCAGCTTTCAGAGAGACAGAACGTGACTCCCTGGAAGGCCTGGATGTGATTTGCAGGAGGACAGGAGTTATCTCCCATCAACCTCAATTAGTTATTCATAGATTCATTAGCTCCAGCCTCACTCTAATTCTTCATCTGTGGATCACAGCACGCTGGCAGTCCCTGACATTAAACCTTAGTGTGTCATTTTAGTGTTAATATTTACATTAACACCCTGCCAAGCCCTCATTAACCAGCATTCCCTTTTCCCCGAGCTCTAACCATTGCTTCTCTAACCAGCAATTTTCACATGTTACTAAACTCCACCATGAATTATTTACAACATACACATGTTTTCAGGCAGCACCATTAGAAGATCATTTGGAGATGTGTTAATTCATAAAATTTCTCTCCTCTTAAGACGACCACATCCCACCAAAGCCCCAGAGGGTAAAGGCAGAGCATGAAAAGGCTCAGAATGTGTGATGCAAACAGGTCCCCTGCCCCTCCCAGATTTTTCCTGAATATCCCAATACAGTTTGTGAATGTCCTTGAACTACACCACCCAAATTTAAGTTTGGGACCCATTTGCAGACCCTTGAGGAGAACATTCCCATGGCCCTGAGGTGCTCTGAGCACCCCAGCATTGTCCATCAGCATGTCACCACAGAAGGTTTTGTTTTTTACCTTAGGAATTCTTGTCATTTTTTTCCTTTGCTTCCTGAACCTTAGCAGCTTATCACGTTCCTGCAAGAGTCAGAGACGTGTGTTAGCTGTTCTCAGAGAGCAGTTATTTAAATTAACCACGTCAGGAGCCATTGGGGAAGCAACAGACAGGAATGGCACTGCTGGCCACTGCCCCACACTGTCACCAGTCCTGGGTTATTTACTCCAACATCTTTCAGGTTTGCTGCAGACAACCAGAAATTGCTCTTTATGTCCATGAAAACTAAACTAAAATAAAGCTGATTATAAGCTTTATACTGAGAGCCCCATTGCACACATTTCAAGGGCTCTTTGAACTCAGCACTTTCAGGCTCAGCTCCTGCTCTAAGGATCTGCAGGTTCCCAGTGCCTCTGGAAAAAGGACTGAGCATTTACGGCTGCCAACAATTTTTCCAATCAGAGGAAATCATACAATCATCAAATTGCAGGTTGGAGGGACCTTAAATAGCATCTCCTTTCACCCCCTGCCACGGGCAGGGACACCTTCCACTCTTCCAGTCTACTCCAAGCCCTGTCCAACCTGCCCTTGGACACTTTGAGGGCTGGGGCAGCCACAGCTGCTCTGGGCACCCTGTGCCAGGGCCTCACCACCCTCACAGCCAACAATTCCCTCCTCTCTATGGAGTTAGGTCAGTTTTTTACAGTACTCAGGAAAAAGCCTCTGTTCTGGACTTGCAAAGCCCAGGATTCCCGAGGGAAGCTCCAGTGGGGAAACCCTCAGCTGTTTCATTTTCCCCGCTCGGTACAAGGATGCGGTGACATTGTGGACACTGGCAGTGGCCAATCCCACAGCCCAGTGGCCAATCCCACAGCCTGGTGGCCAATCCCACAGCCAGCAGCAGCGGCCGAGGACAATCGAANGGTGGCCAATCTCACAGCCCGGTGGCCAATCCCACAGCCCGGTGGCCGATCCCACAGCCTGGTGGCCAATCCCACAGCCTGGTGGCCAATCCCACAGCCCGGTGGCCAATCCCACAGCCAGCAGCAGCGGCCGAGGACAATCGAACCCTCGCTGCTCGGCAGTGGGAAGAGCACATCCCGTCAATACCCATCAGGGCTGTGACTCCACAACATCCCTGCTGGCCACAGCGCAGGGATGGGGCGGGCAAGGGCAGGGCTGAGCACACCCCGGTGGGGCTGACACAAAGCCAGGGGTAGCCTGAGTGAAAAAGTGCAGTTCCAGGGTGACAGAGCTGTCCTGAAGGTGGGGACACTCGCTCTCGGCCATCAGGGCAGGTGGTGGGATTAAAGCTTTCCTCCCCTCTATCACTGTGCTTTTCTCTGGTGAACAACTGCTGATAAAAAATCTGCTCTGAGGAAACCCCCGTGTCAGCTTGCTGCTGAATGCAGATGGAAGGGAGAATTAATATTACTGTACCCTGCCTGCCTTCCACGAACAGCAATTTAAAGCACATATAGGTGAGGATGAAGTGAATGTCACCCTTACCATGACGCTCTTCACATAGCCAGCAGTCTCCAGGGTCTAAAGAAAAAGAATGAAATAACGTCAGTAAGTGGACAGGCTTAAAAAGAAAGGAAAGAAATAAAAGTTATTTTCTAGAGAAGTAGTATGATTTTGGTGTTTTCTGTTTCCAAGGACTGAGAACATGTTAACAAGGAAGCAAAACCCCAAAACATGTTAACAAGGATTGCAGACCACCCCCTGTACATAGGAATCTTTAGCCCCAGTGGTGTCTCCAGCTGAAGGAGCTCGGACACTCTCCCTCCCAGATCTGGCCACCAGCACATCTAAGGACGTGGTTCTGCCATGCCAAGCCAACGCAGATTGAAAGGGTTTTCCAAACATCACAC
Organism: Platysteira castanea; assembly: GCA_013397175.1. Taxonomy (NCBI): domain Eukaryota; kingdom Metazoa; phylum Chordata; class Aves; order Passeriformes; genus Platysteira; species Platysteira castanea. Next base: position 233,807 of record VYXC01007438.1, on the reverse strand, counting down.
CACAGATAACCTCTATTACTACTAAGCACAGAAATGCCTGCCAGGTTCCCCTGCTGCCCACTGTGCCCGTCAGCTCCCAGAGTCCTGTCAGCTCCCAGAGCCCCGTCAGCTCCCAGAGTCCTATCAGCNAGCTCCCAGAGCCCTGTCAGCTCCCAGAGTCCTATCAGCTCCCAGAACCCTGCCAGCTCCCAAAGCCCCATCAGCTCCCAGAGCCCTGTCAGGTCCCAGAGCCCCATCAGCTCCCAGAACCTCTAGTAGCCCTTCCTTGGCTTCCTCTGCTCTTCCCTTGGTCACTCTCACGTGAGAACAGCAGCCTTCCACTTACCTTGGAGAGCTCATCAATGATGTTTTGCTGCTCAATAACCTGTAGTCTCAGGAAATCCACTTCTCTTTCTTCCTGGCTGTGGTCAAGGTCATTTAAGGAGCTTGGTCTCCTTATTGCTCCAGTTCTTTGCCTCTAGAACCCGAAAACCACAGGGCAGAAGAGGAAATGATCAGGAGGCTTTGCCAAGGGACTTGTCTAGCCCTTCCCTTTACAGCAAGAGATGCATCTCTCTAATAGCTGTCCTGGCAGCTTTCCTGCTCCCCTTTTGCTGAGCCTCACATCCGGGCTCCAAATGTGCCAGATGGCCCTGCTCCTCCAGCTGGAAAAAGGGGCAGAACCACAAGTGCAGATCTCCCAGGATTATGGGGTGATTCTGGCAGGAAAGTCGAAGGTGAATCACAGAATCACAGATTAGTTTGGGTTGGAAGGGACCTTGCCAGAATGGAACAGTTTCCCATGGAACCTGCGAGTTTGGGCTGATTCCTGACCCCCTCAGCCCCATCAGCTCCACATCCCACGTTCTCCCAGGGGCACAGACACTCACCATTGCGATGTTTTCCTGCGTCACAAATTTCAATTTATTTTCCATTCGACGTAAGGCATGGGACAACTCCTCATTCTTCCTACTGAGGCGTTTGTTTTTGTCCAAAATGGGCTTATACTGACTTTCCGCTTCTCTGAGACGTTTCAGCTGAAAGATGAAGAGAAAAATAACACCTCTGGAGCTCTTTCATCAAATATATGAACTATTATCTTTAATTATCACACTAGCGGTATTTTCTCCTGATACAAAGCAGAATTGATCAAAAACTCTTGGTATTTTCCTTTGGGAAGAGAGCATTCCTACTAAAGGAGATATTCTCTCTGTGCAGGAAACATTAAATGTGGGGAATATATTTATTTTTAAAAAGAAATAAAAATAATTCGAGCTAATGCCATCTCAAAAATCCACTGTTGTACAAGCCAAGAGGGAAGCGACGTGGCACAGCCCCGAACACAGAGCCGAGGAGGAGGCAGCCCCTCCTGCCAGGATTTCCAAACAGCCCAGGAGGAAATACCCGGGTGTTTCTGGGACAAGGCAGCACATGCCGTGCCCTCCCTGCTGCACTCACCAGCTCGTTCCTCTCCTCCGACAGCAGCGCGTTCCTGTCCTCCAGCTTGCGGATGATGCCGCTCAGCTCCGCGATTTTCAGCTGGAAGCGCCGGGCATCCTTTTCATCCAACTGCTGTTCCTAAAACAAAGATCAACTGCAAATAACTGTTCATAAGTGTACACGCAAGAGCACCTTGTCAAAGCTCAAACTTTTTCTTATCCCAAATCCGAACATGTTAAAATGTTATCGGGTACAGTGTAACCCACGGAACCCAACTGACCATGGAGAGCTGCAGGATGAGACCAATGGCAAGTCAGGAGTGGAAATGTAACAAAGAATGCAAATGCAGAGGTATGTATATGCATATGTATATGTATATGCATATGCAAATACAAAGTCACGAATGGGAAACTTGGAAACAGAACAGAAAATATCAGAACTGAAGGCCGCGTTCCAATGATGCCACTGTTGAACTGAGAGCTTCAGACACATCGCCCACTCTGAGGACTTGGTCATAAGAAACTGATATTAAGATTACTGAATTACTGAATGGGGAAAACCCATGCAATTGAGCATTTATAAGCTCTTCTTCCACTAAGCTGTGGCCCTTAAGGGGTCCTGAAGGGTCACTTGTAAGGCCACAGGGGTAGCACTTTATCTGAGTGAAAATGCTTAAATCAAATTCAGAAACAGAGAGGAGTTACAGCTACTGACAAACGTGACAGACGTTTCCCCTTCTCTACGCCTTGTTCTGGTCTTTGGCAGAAGTTGAATACAACTAGAAAGAGGCACATTAGTGCCCACAGTGCTGGTGGCACTTTTGGGAGGTCTAGGGTTCCTCATTCAACAGGTGCAGGAGAGGCTTGGGCCAAAGAATAAAATAGATTGGTTTGCTCAGGTGTAAGTTTTACACTTGTACTGAGACAATCAAGGCTGTCGCAAAAGAAATCTTGATGAGGATCAGCAATGAGGACGACCTGCACACGTCAGAGGCACGAGGGCAGTTACCCAAGGGGTTTTCTGGGCAAAGGGAGGCCAAAGCAGGGAGGTGCCAGAGTTACTCTGAAAAAGCCATTGTGGAGGGGTGACTCCAATTGAATGTTCTGGCTATTGCAGAGAATAAACAGGAGAGCACAGGTGAGGAGGTTTGGTTCACTTTGTGTCCTGCTGATGGCCAGAGCACTGAGCAGCAGCAAAGGGGTGCCCTGGGAGGCTGTGGGGCTTCCAGGCTGCCCTGCACCGCCTGCCTTCCCCACTCCCCCTGGAACTGGCCTCGTACATCTGCTCCCCAAGCCCCCAGCTCGCGCCTCCGAGAGCTTGCACACAAACAGCACTTGGTGAGAAATGCATTTGCATCGTTTGTTGGCAGAATCGTGTCAGACTGTCAAACTAAGGCGGGTGGCTGAGCATGGTACAGTGAGGAAAAAGAGAGAAAGAACAGAAGAGTTTCACCCTGCTGACAAAACCAAACCAAACCAAACCGACCGGGAAACAAAACGACAGAAAGCAAAAGCTCTCCCATGGCGAGGCTTGATTGGAAACCCCAGCTGTTTGGGCATGATAAAAACGAGAGCACGGAGCGGGTGCCTCGGGGCTCCCCTGCACAGCCATGGGACAGCTCTTGCTCCAGGGTGCACTCATCAAGATTCTGTCACTTGGTGCCATTTGGTCGCTCGTTTAGGTGAAACCACGTGAAAGTGCTTACGGGGCTTCCCGAATGATCTGAAGCGTCTCCTGCACCACTTGCATAAGGAAGTTCCCGCTTGGGGCTGCTCAGATGCCGGTCAGACTCTTTGAGCTGGGACAGTTGTTCATCTAAAGCCTCCTTTTGGAGCTGCAGTCTCTGAGCGTGCCCGGCTCGCACCCCTAACTCTCTCTCCAGCACGAAGACTGCTCTGTCCTTAAACTTAATCTCCTCCATCTACAAGGAGAACAGAACACAGTCACACAGGCGGCAGCACGCAGAGCACCCCCGGCAGCAGGGCACCAGGACACGGACACTGACCCCCGCCTGCCCTTCTCCCCGGGCCACACAGCAGCAAATCCCTCCCTCGGCAGGCAGCTTGGCATGGAAATGACTGGGAAATAGCCTGCAACCTTATCACCATCTCAGAATATCTTAAAGAAAATTAAAACTTGGCATTCATGTCATGCTTTGATTGGGTCACTCAAACGCTTTAATGATTCTGGAGAATTTTGCTTGGATGTCACCTTTGGAAAATTTGGATTAATAACTTCTAAAGAAAAATATTGAAACCTCAATATCCTTTAAATTTTCAAAATTCCTGGAAGAAATGTGAATTTTTAAAAATTCTTTTTTCCAAAAGTCTCCTGTATGAGCAATTCCCTTGCCATGAGAGGTTTTACTTATACATAATAAACATTATGCAAAACCATGAAGTGCTTAAATGACAAACGTCCAGTGACCTCTCAGTCTCTTCTTGCCCGTTTGCCCGTGCCGAGGGCCCGTGCACGTCCCGTGGGACCAGCCAGGATCCAACCCCTCGTGTCTGGCTGGAGGTCACAAGGGTGGTTGGGCCCTGCCTGGCCAAGGACATCGCTGCTCCCTGGACCCCACACAGGCACAGCACCCACGGCTGCAGAGCTGATCACACCCACACACCACGGGTGGGACAGACACGGGCTCCGCAGAAAGGCAGAAATCACATCCACCCCCTCAGGTGCCTGAGAGCTGGTTTCAGACACCAGAAACACAAGATTTTTGCCACTGGTTTTTGAGACTTTAGACATTTAATTTCAATGATCAGTTTTTAAAGCTGGCCTGCTTCGAACAAGAACATTTTGCCTTTTAAGAGCTGCATTAATACTTTTATCTCTGCTTTGCCTGTAAACCTGGAAAAAAAATGACATTGGGAATCAAGAGTCACTCCAAGGACTTTGTTTCCAGTAAATGCCAGTGTGGCCCACCCAGGGCAGGTGCTGCCAGGTCACCCAGGTATCAGGAAAGCAAAATGGAGCAAATGAAAGGTATTTTGGGTGCCATTGACTAAAGATCCTTTCAACAATGTCCATGAAGGCAGCGTCTGCTGATTTTGAATGAAACAAAGACGTAGATGCTTCTGAGCACCTGAGGTCTTTCTGCTAAATGCCTAATGAGAAGAAACCTAAATGGATGTACAGATGAAAAGATAACACATCAAATAACAAATTATTATTTGTTTAAAATAAGCAAAATATTGAGTAGTTGATTCCTATTTATATGGAAACAAAGACACATTACAACAAAGGCAACATATGAAATTGGGAGGAACAAAGAGACAAGAAAACACAAAACATTTCACAGCATTTCACTAACGGCCCGTCTTCCAGAAAAAAAAATCCCTAAACATAACCTCCATAAACTACAACGAAACACCAGCACTGACATCTTCCTTCACCTGCGGAAATTCCCGTACACGAAACGTGCACGAGCTTGGTGCCTGCAGCCCGCTGTCAGACAGAGACCAGGCAGAGACAGCACACATGGAAGGGAGCATCTCTGCGAAGATGTCCCTCAGCACACGAACGAAAGGAAGCAAAGGCAGGGCCGGGGGCCCACAGAACTCACTGGCAGCGGTGCGGGTCCGCGGGCACGCAGCCCCCGGGTGGGCCTGGCCTGGCCTCATGCTGGGCTGGGGCTGTGCTGGTTCTGGGGCTGGTGCTGGTGCTGTGCTGGTTCTGGGGCTGCTGCTGGGGGGCTCTGGCTCCTCTCCCTGCTCCCACCCTGCCTGGTGGCTCCGGAGCTCGCGGAGGGGCGGCAGCGCAGGAGCATCCAACCACCTGCCAGACACCCCGCTGCCACTCCGGAGCTGGGATGAATATTTATGCGTCTGCTCATTCATAACCAGCCCCGAGCACAGCTGGTGCCAATTACAGGAACAGCAGCCCGTGCACAGGGAGATCCACTGCTCCCTGCCGTGCTCCCGCTGCAGCGCCCGCGGGCCCCACGCGTGGGAGGCTTTAAGCCGTGACTCTTTTTAAAGTTGTTATTTCCATCCTGATTCAAACCCAAGCTGTAGGGTCCTGGTCGGGACATCTCTCCCTGCAATGTTCCTGGGGCCTGTGTAAATCAACAGACGCTGTCAGAAATGGCCTTTGAAGCTGCCAGTGCCTGGGATCAAAGCCAGTCCCCCCAGGCAGGGGCACGGAGGAGAATCCCTGTCCAGTGGAGCTGCTGACGGCAGGCACATCTCCCATGGTCTGAGCTGGCACTCAGGACACCTGAGGAGACCTGTCCCCGGCCTCGACGGAACTGCCAGGGAGCTGTGACATGGCTGGTGAGGTGCCCAGGTGAGAGGAGCTGGGGTGGCCCTGGGGTGTGCCAGCCCCGAGAGCGGGGTTCAGGCACAGGGGACACGTGCCCTGCTCGTTCACTCTCCCCCTGCAGAGCCAAACCCCACTGCCTCCTTGTCCTGGGCACCTGACGCCCAGCAGCAGCACTGGATTGCCTCAGAACCACAGAGTCCCAGAAGGTTTGGGTTGGGAGGGATTTGGAAGCTCAGCTTGGTCCAACCCCAGCGTAACCATGCAGTGCCACTTGTAAACACCATGAGTGAAGCGTGGGGTGTCCAGACCTCCTGCTGGAGGCAGAAACCCCACGTCCAGTGCCAACAAACTCTTCCCAGCTCTCCCAGAGGCCCCGAGGCCCCAGCCCAAGCCCTGTGTTAGCTGTGTTGTAGCACAACAACAACAACATGGTTACAGTCCAGAAAAGAGTAACTCCTTGTTTAGGTCCGCAGAGAAAAGTGTTTTTAAAACCTGGCCTGTGAGACACCAAAGGAATCCCTCAGAATGAGGAGGTTTCCTGACCCTCCTAAGCATAGGAGTAATGTTGTCTGGCTTTTATATACAACAGAATCCTTCAGCCCAGGTTTACTTGGAAGAAATACTGTTGTAAATGAGGGTCAAACCACAAATGACAAAAAAGATCCACAGGTGGAAAAAGGAATGATTCACTTTGAATCCATGTCCACCCTTCAGGTGCTGAGCCACCTTTATAATCCCAGATATGGGGGTTTCTCACCACACGAGGGCATCAAAAGGAGAGGATAAAGAGTAAATCGATCACCAATAAAATTAATATTTAAAAAGTCAGCTTCCTACCCTTTCATCTGATCCCACCCTTTACATCAGACTTCTTCACTAATTAAACCCCTGTCTGGCAGAGAGCTCAGGGTCTCTGAGAACACGGAGGTTCAGGATGGTGCTCAAACCCTTGATCCCTCTTTGGCTGGGGGTGGCACTGCCATGAGGAAGCCGTGAGGCTCTCCATGTCCAGCGGTCTCACAGAGGGACTGCACAGGTTATTAAAGCTTTTGCTACTCACAATCAACTAAAGTTTATCTAGATTGAAAATAACCACACCTCAGGCTCTAACAAATCTCATTCCCTCCGTTTTTCTGATTTCTCAGTCCCCTGATAAAGGAGACAGGAGCGAGGAGGCTGCAGTGGCCATGGCTGTGCAGAACTTGTCCTTCCTGACCAACCCAGAGTTAATTAAAGTTTAAATGCTCTTTACCACACTGAATTTTGGTCCCCACTCAGCAAGCATCAAGGCCAGCTGACCTTGGGGAACACTCCTGGCCTTCCCCTGCTTCCCCTGGCTGTGCACACACTGAGCAGGGAGTGCTCCTGCCCATACAAATGTAATTAAACACAGCGTGCAGTATTTTAAGGCGGTTTAAAATGCACAAACTGAAATTTAAAAACGGGTGACTAAAATTAGAAATTCTCTGCGAAGGAGGCCGTTGCCACACGTACTCGTTACCATCTGCAAGGGGATCTCAGCTGCTGCAGTGCCCCTGCTGAGGCTGTGAGGCAGGGACAGCTGAACTGGGTTAGTTGAACGTCTCGGGGAGCGTCACACAGACTGCACAGACACCAACAGCACGAGCCATATGTGCCAGCACAACACACGGGCCCGGAATAGCCTGAGCACACACTCTGGAAAACACATTATTGCCTTTCCTGTGCTGCCCACAGGGCTGGAAGATGCTCAGCCCCGCTCCACGGGAATGGCTGAAGCCATTGGCATCCACCCTGGCCCTGGAAATAGCTACAGTGAGGAGCTGGGGGGTTTAGTTGGTGAATACTCAGAATCACACACCCTTGAGTCCCTGCCGTGCCCCATCCCCACCTTGTCCCCAGCCCAGAGCCCTCAGTGCCACCTCCAGGCCTTCCTGGGACACCTCCAGGGATGGGCACTCCGAACCTCCCTGGGCAGCCCCTGCCAAGGCCTGAGCACCCTTTCCAGGAAGAAATTCCTGCTGATGTCCAGCCTGACCTTCCCCTGGCACAGTTTGAGGCTGTTCCCTCTTGTCCTGTCACAGATTGCCAGTCAATGCAAGCACAAAACATGCCCCAAAGCTGTGCCAGTGAACCCCTGATTCTCTGCTCCCAGGGCACTGCACAGCCTCTCCTCCCAGACATCAGGGCCCTCCCCACGAAGTGCCAGGAGCCACCAGCTTCCACCAAAACAACTGCTGGTGGAGCCCATGGAGCTGAGAGTACTTGAAGCCACCCAGGGCTTGGTAAAACCATGGCATCAGGTGATTTCATTGGTGCAGTGAGCCAATCTGATTCTTTCAAGCAGGAACTTTAAAAAAGTTTGATTTTCAAAGGCAATTTGAAAACATCCCGTCAAACCACTCTACTCCCTATAACTAAGACCATATTTATTTTACAGCTTTTACATTAAGGGCCATTAGTGGGGACTTTCCATGTGATGCAGCAAGTTTATTTAGGATGCCCATTAGCCCCCCATTCACTGCGACGTATGGAATCGATGGACCAGTGATGTGTGGTTAGAGAAGAAGGTACTTACACTGCAGGATATTTGAACAGCATCAACAGATCAGTTGCTTATAAATTATTTTAATATCCTCTTCATAAAAATAAAATAACCTATGAAAAAACCCTAACAACATAAAGTCTGAGAGGAGAGGCAGCTAAATAAAGGTAAGGGACACCCCATGCTGGTGTGTCAGTCCCTGCCAGGCCCTTTGGTTGGCAGGGCTCAGGTGATGCTGTCCCAGCATCCTACCAGGGCAGGAGGTTCTGCAGGTGCTCTCTGCAGCATGGTCACACTGCCAGCCTTTGATTTGGGGCCAGGTTGAAAGCTCTTGGGGCATTTTAAAATTTTTTTTAGGATTTGGATAACAGCTAAGGGCTAATGACTTACAAGAGACCTGGATGGGTTTGTACTGTGACACTGAGTGCTGTAAAGCAGCATGGCAAACACAAAACGACGGTGACATCATATAAATACTGAGACAAGACCCAAAACACACATCATGAGAGCATGGGTGTGTCCCCATGACCCTGGGGAAGGCAGCAGCAGCTCAGGGACACACTCCATGCACTCAGGAGGAGGGATCACAGGGCAAGGTCCGAGAGAGCAGCAGACAATTAACCTCCCTGAGCCCCAGAAGGTGCTGGTGGCCTGCCAGGCTCTGGTGCAAAGGCTCCCTGTGAGGGAGCTCCTCCCTTTTCCAAGCACCACGGTCCCTTCCAACCTCCCCAGCCAGTTCCCACACACACCAGAGGAAAACTCCAAAGCCACAGGTGTGAAGCTCTTGCCTTTGAGACTGGAGCTGTTGCACCTGAGGATCAAATGCTGGGTTAGGTGAGGGCAGGCTGAGCAGCCACACATGAAGGGTCCCCGAGGCCATGGGAGGCCCCAGTGACCTGCTCAGGTGGGAGCCTGCGGAGTCTCAGCTCATGGGGCCACCAGGGGAGCTGAACCAGCCCTGGGGAAAACCACCACGGTGGGTATGGAGAGGAATTCCCCCTGAACGCTCTGCTGTGTGTGTAGGACTCAGGGATGCAGAAGAAGAGCATTTGGGATGGTGGAAGCCTCACTATGGGATGTTCATGGGAACTAGCAAAGGCAGGGAAAGGGAGGGACCAATGTGGATCAGGAAGGAACGCTTGGTGAGGAATTAGCATAACCCAAGAAATATAACTGTTGTAGCATTCCCCTGACCAGCCAGGAACCCGAGAGCTCTCCCTGATTCCTTTAATATGAACACCATTAACAGGCTCCAACACGGATAAAAAAGTTCCTTACAAAACATCCTAATACATTTAAAAACCAGTTCGCCCTCTCTGCTAGTAAATGTAAACCAGACCTGGAGCCAGCCCCGAAGTGTCAACACCCATCTTTATGCACTCAGCTGAGTCCAGCACCGACCATTTCCTGCCAACAGCCCAGGTGACAGCAGCAGAGAGCGACACGTACCAGCCTGCGGATTTCCCTCTCGCACTCCCTCTTGATCCTGGTGATCTCCTCCTGGTGCAAGTGGTACACGCTCCTTATCTCCGCTGCTTTGATTTTGTCAGCCTGGATGACCATAGTGAGAGCCTCCTCCACCTGTTTCTTGGCCCCCTTCAGCTCGGAAATCTCTTGCTGCATTTTGATTTTCTCCACCTCAAAGCCCTTCTTGGCCTCCTCCTTGGCCTCGCTGAGCAGCACCGTTTTCACCTTGTCGGGGGCCCCGTCGCGCACAGCGTTGAGCAGGGTCTGTAGTCTCTGGATTTCATTATCTTTAATTTTTATTACTCTGAGTAGTTCAGCTTCGTGCTGCCTCAGAAGTGTTTCTCGAACAGCTTGGAGCTCTTTCATTTTGTCTTCGTGAAGTTTGACTTTGAGCTCTGTGACCACCACTGTACTTTTATGCTGCTCGTGCTCCTTGATCTGCTTCACTTCCTGATTTTTCTCCCTTTCCAACTTGCTGACCTATAAGGAAAACCAAAAAATACTGTATTTTCAAACAACCAAACAATGAATTTTTACCATGATATTATTTTAAAATGGTACATGTGACTTTACAGTATTACACCTCAATGCTGGTATGTCTGTGTCTACAAACTGGTGGTAGCAAAGACCTTTCTTTCACTGCAGACTCATGTTTAATACACATTTAGGAACCAGTCAGTACCTTGTGAGTTAGTCTGAGTCCTTACTTTATTCTGCAGAAGCTCCCACAGCACATTTCCCCCAAAATATGGGAAAAATCAGATGCCAAGCCATCACTTTGGCACGCTCAGGCACACAGACCAAACCTGCACATGTGTAGGCCAGACACAAAAAGCCCTGTGCAAGCTCCTGTCAAGCCCCAAACGCTGCATTTTACCAGATGCTTTTTAAGCAATGAATTATTCAGCAGAGATAACTGACTGTACCTGACCACACAAGGCTCAGATGCTGTTTCAGTTTAAAACCATGCCATGAACTCTACAGAAGCCATGGCCAGAAGTGGCTGTGAAGGACAGGGAGAAGGAAAACAAAGTCCTTAGCCTTAAAGCTGCAAATGCTGCTTCACAGCAAAAGGATTAACAGATGTTCTATCTATATGTACGTGTGTGTCAGGTTCATAGTCTGAAATGCCTAATAGTGATGCAAATTCGTGGAAAAATGCAGAGTATCATTGTGTCCCTGCATGGTAACACATTCCTATTCTGGAACCAAAAACCCCCCAAAGTTTATCAGTGGAAACTGATTTGGGGAATTAGGGAAAAGCAAATAAACATTCCATGCTCTTGCTGAGAAGTGATCTGAGGACAAGAGCTGGAAACTCTTAGAGATGAGGCTCCAGCCTCATCAGCTGTACATCTCCCAAAGGCTCAGGGAGAAGCTGTGTCTCCTCGGAATTCAGGAATTAGCACAGGAGGCAGAGCTGAGGTCTAGTATTGAACATGTGGGTAAGCAGCTGGTTTGAAGGAATTTGAGCTCAAAATCCAAATGAATTTAATGTAAAAGGCAAAGAGAAGAACCAGCAAAGAGAATTTTGGCATTTCTGAACTTTCTGAACAGCACCGAACTGCCCCCAAAGGAAGGGAAGCTGCCCACCTTACTCTTCTCCTGCTGGAGCTCGATCTGGATGTCGGTGAGCTTGGCCCTGAGCTCCTCGTTGGCAGCCTGCAGGGCGGCCAAGGCGTCGGGCTTGTCCCCCCTGGCGCGGCTGCTGGAGCCCCTCTTGGCCATGGTGAGGGAGGCAGGGGGGCCCCGCTCGCTCCGGCTGCTCCGCGCCCGCCGCGCTCTACATCTTCTGTGTCCTGCAGGGAGGGACAGCACAGCCACACACCCTGTCAGCGTGGGGACACGCCACCCCTGCCCTCCCAGCAGCACCAGGAACCTGTCAGCAGCTGCAGCGGCTGCACTCCCTGCACCGAGTGTGGAATCCCAGCTTTGTTCGGGTTGGAAAAGCCCTCTAGGATCATTAAGTCCAACCATCCCCCCTGCACTGCCTGTGACCCACGTCCCCATGTGCCACATCCTCACGGCTTTTAAAGCCCTCCAGGGATGGGGACTTCATATCTGCCCGGGGCAGCTGTGCCAGGGCTGGACAGACCTTTCCACGGAGGAGTTTTGCCCAATATCCAACCTGAACTTCCTCTGGTGCAGCCGTTTCCTCTTGTCCCATCCCTTGTTCCCTGGGAACAGAGCCTGACCCCCCTGGGTGTCCCCTCCTGTCAGGCAGTGTCCTGTCCCTTCATGTGCACTGGAATTCACACAGTGCAGAGGATGTGGATGCCCAGGAGGGACATCCAGGCACCAGCCCCAGGCAGTGCCACGGCTCGGAGACAGCAGCTGCTGGGAAGACTATTTTCATGGAATCATGGAATCATGGGATGATAACACTACAAAATTCTAGTGCTCAGATTTGGGAAAATATTTCCAACCTTTTTAATGCTAATCCTGTTGATGCGGGTAGCAATGCTCCTGGCTGATGACCTTCAGTGCCTCGGTCTGTCCCTCATGACTCGTGGTCAAACCGCAGTGTCCAACCCACAGCACTGTCCCCTGTCCGGCCACGGGGATGGGGCTTAACAGGTCAGGGCAGCTGCAAGGAGAGAGCAACAATAAATGATAGCAGCAAAACAGCAACAAAACCAACCTCCACAACAACATCATAATAAAAAATAGCCTGGTTTGAATTCTAAGAGCAAAAGCCTGAATCTATCAGGGAGTAAAGAGCTGAGAGGGGCAGCTGCTCTGGGGATATAAAAATGGGATATGGAGCTGGGAGAGGGCTCAGAGCATCTGGGAGAGGGGCTGGAGTTTGGGAGGGTAGAGGTGCTGAGAGCCAGAGAAATCACGTAGGCCAAGCAGTCACTACATATCTGCATTGGGTCAGAGGGAGAGGGGGGAGGCTGAGACTTAGAGAAACAAGTGGGAGAATAAAATAACATTCCCGATATTAATTGTCCAAACCAAGGTGGTACAAAGAGTCTCAGTTCTGCTGTTTCTCAGGCTGGTGCCTGAGTTTGCAGCCTGGAAGTTTCTATAAAAAGAAACATGTTTGATTGGGTAAAGAAATAGAAATAAATTAAATTTTAAATATACTGCCTGAAAAATCTATAACATGAGCAGATGTTCTTTGCATTTAAGATTCTTGCTGCTTTGTGCAAGCAGACACAACACATCAGTGGAGGTTTAAAACCCTCTTTCTTTATTGATAAAAAATGGGGCAGCCTGTAGCCACAGGCACAGGGTTCTACCTGCTGCAACGAATGAGGCCTTTGTGCACATTACAATTATTTTCTTAGAGGATTCCCTCCCAAGGCAGAGGCAGCAGTGAGCCAGGTTAGTTCACAACCTGAGGAAACGAGAAGCAGCAACCAACAAGCTTTAACTGCTTCCACATGAATGGCAGACAAATCATAATTTGAATGGTAGAGGGATTTGAGAGAGTAATTGCTAACAGGATTCTTTCTGACAGACGAGGGCTGTGAGAATTTACATTTGTGTGCTTACAGAAAAGAAAACTCAGGAGCTGGTACTGTGGAGCAGAATTCTCTTGGTGGGAATTCTGTCTGAGGTCGATTTGTAGAACCATATATCCTGATACTCACGGTGTCTCAGCTTTTTAATTTTCTTTAAAATGTTACGAAGGGTTAATGGTGTGAATTGACACTTTTCATGCCAAGCATCTGCTTGGACCATCGAAATCCAGCTCCTGGCCCTGCACAGTCAGTCCAAGAATGACCACCATGCCCACGAAAGCACATCCCAAACGCCAGGTGCAGCCCTCCTGTGAGGAGTGAAAGGGAAGGAGCCTGCAGAGATGGGTGCAGCCTTCCCCTCGGGACACCCGCGGGGATGTGAGCCCTGGGGAAGAGGTGGCAGTGCCCACGCGTGCTGCTGCAGCCAGGCTGAGGCTGGACACAGCAGAGCTCAGCCCCTGGCAGCTGCCCCGGCAGGCAGAGGGGCACCCGCGGGGTTGTTATGGCCAGGGTAAGAATGGAAACAGGGCTGAGCAGAGCACGGCAGCTCCAGTGACAACCACGACCCTGTGTGTGTGCAGGGGCACAAGTGCCTTTGTTGGAGCCATGAAAGTGGCGTTTGTGCTCACAGCAGTGTGGCCCTGCAGCAGGAGCAGCCGTGTCTGCTGGAGCACGCCCCGCGTGGAGAAGCCAGCTGGGACCCGGGGCCAAATGCCAGGCCAGGCTTGTAAGAATATTTATCACAAATACTGGGAGAAAAACATTCCATAAAAGCGTTCCCCGGGCAGCAGCACTGTGCTGATCCAGAGGCAGCCAGGAGGTGGTTCATCCTGGGCTGAGGGAACACAGAGCTGCTGCTCCCAGGGCTCTGCTCTGACACTGGGGGACACGCAGGGACCTCAGCAGGCCAAGGCCGAGGTGCCAGCACTGAGCACAGACCCTCAACAAGCCCTGTCCCTACAGGGAATGGAGCACCTCCCTGGCACCCCCTCCCCACAGCACCGGAGACATTCCCTGGAAAACCAGTCACCAGCCTCCGGATTTTCCCTTTATTTTTCCAGTGAGTTGTATAGAAAGGGCAGACACATCACCTTAACTGAACAGAAAGGTCATCACATTTTTGATGCTGGAAGAATAGATTATGCATCTGATTCCTGGCATGTTTGATATTGAAAACAGCATCAATAATGCATCAGAGCTGCCTTGAGCAGGGCTCAGCGCTCCCTTTGCCTCCTGACTTGCAATTCAGACATCAAGACTAATTGGGAAATGTGTTTTCTAGGTAGTAGTCGCTGAAATGAATGTTTCACCGTGCTTAAAAATAAGTAAATTAATCCCTACCCAGGGTACCAATATTTGAAAGCAGAACACTATTCTTACAAATATGGAACATTTCCAACGTCTGCCAAAGCCCTGTGAGCACTGGTGTTCTCTGGTTTTGACAAATTGTTCTGATGATTTAGTTTAAACAAACCTTTTTGAACCTCTGGTGCACCTCAAAATATTATAATAGAAAGAAAATGTAATCCTGTCCATGGCTGAGTTCCCACTTCCTCATATGAGTAATATCCACGTTCCATTTAGGATTGCACCAGCCTATAGATCCGAATGCAAGAAAATGAGTTTTCCTCTGAAAAGGAATTTCATGCTAAGCCAATGCCATCGTGTCGCACGCTGGAGCTGTGCTTTGGGCTTTATCCATGTAAATATTTGTCACAAACAGTGCATCCCTCACTCAGCTGTAACGTGAGAAGAAAACCTGCTGGAAATTACATGGGAAAGGAGTGAGCAGGTAGCTGAGGTCAAGAAACAATGGCCCAGACATGCACTGTCCTGCACACAGGGTTGTGCTGTGCATTTCCTTCACACACAGAACCACAGAATCCAATCCCAGGATCCCTGAGGAGGGAAAAGCTCTCCAGGACCATCGAGTCCAGCCTGTGCCTGACGCCCACCTTGTCCCCAGCCCAGAGCACTCAGTGCCACCTCCAGCCCTTCCTTGGACCCCTCCAGGGATGGGCACTCCAAACCTCCCTGGGCACTTCCAAACCTCTCAGTTGCCATTTCCATAAGGGAAACAAATCATCAACCAACGCTTCCCAGGGTGAAATAAGCTCTGAAACCTATCTTTCATGAAATAATACCTGCTTTAAATTCAAAATAATTCCGCCCCTCACCCCCCAACCCTGACATCCAGTGGAGCCTCTGCAGATGCAAGTCTAGCCAAAGTTTTGCCGAGGATTAGATCAATTCCAGCAGCAGCTGTAACAGACACATGTCAAATCCCGACTGACCTGAATTTTTCCTCAAAGATTAATCCTTTGACCGTTGTTGGCTTTAACTCATTGATGGGTGGATCACGCCTTTGTGAGCTCTACATTTGCAGCTCCAGACTCCTCTACACACTCACTTGTGTGTGAAGTTACCTGTTTGTGCCACACCCACGGATCGAAATCCCATCCTCTGGTTTCTCATCCTAAGTTTTACACAGGTTTTTTGGGGTTTTAAGTGCAAACCATAGTCGAGTGTCAATTATGAAGCCAACTATGGTTTATAGGGAATATCTAGAGCTGGGCCAGGGCAGGCTCAGGCTGAGAGCAGGGAAAGGCTCTTCCCCAGAGGGTGCTGGCACTGCCCAGGCTCCCCAGGGAATGGGCACGGCCCCGAGGCTGCCAGAGCTCCAGGGGCGTTTGGGCAGCACTGCCAGGGATGTCCAGGGTGGGGGTGTTGGGGTGTCTGTGCAGGGCACGGGCTGGGCTGGATGATCCCTGGGGGTCCCTGTGGGCTCAGGGCAGTCTCTGCAGACACAATTGCTGCTAAATCCCAACAGGTACATTTTAAAGCAGGACACCTGTTTAATTGTACAACTCTTGTGGCTAATTCGCAGGAAGAGCAATAATTAATTAAAAACAGGTGAGTAGGTAGGAAAGTAATTTCTCTTTTTTCTCAGATAACTGCCAATATTTAAGGTACAAAAATCCATTGGATTTCCTGCAATAGGCTCCAATAACACATCTATCCAAATTATCCATTAAACTGAAGCAACTTAGCATAATTTGGGGAGGACCATTAGTGAGGAATATATTTCAGACTTAATTCCATGAGTTTAATAGTGTGTCACTGTGTTATCCTGCTCACAAACAAGCTGTTAGAGCAATGCCATCCCTTCTCCCAAGGAATTCATGCCTGTATAATTAACTAAATCAACTGTAACACAGATGGCATCGCACGATCCAAAAGCACTTGATGGAAACAGTTTAAGCATGTTATTAACATCCCTAAATAACTATTTAATGCTACCTCTCCAACCCTCTTCGGCACCAACACACAACACAGCTGGATTTGAGGATGGAAAAGGCAGTATTTAATTGCTACACTCTTATAAAAGATTTTCAGTTCTTGGATTTATTCAATTTATAAATGAGCTTGAAAAATAACAGACTAAACAGTGGCAACAAAACCACTGTGCTTTAAATTTCAGAATTAAGGTTAATTTCCAGACTGACTCATCGTCATTAAATTCAGCTGTGAGGAACTGGGCAGCAGGAAAAGACACTGATGGGAGTAGGAACCTTTCTTTATGCTGACTAGGACTATCCAGAAATTACATTCCTATTTGACAGTGTGTTTCATTTCTCAGTAGGTGTGTGCCCAGCTCTAAATCAAGATAAAAATTGACATTTCACAGCAACAGACAAGAATTTGAATGGAAAGTCGATTAATCTCCCAAATGCAAACAGTTGGGAGATGTCCATCAGGCTCTAGTGAAAAGCTGCTCCTACAGCCTGAAAAACTGAGGATCAGATTATTTCAAACCTGATTTTCCATTACTAAATATCCTGGTTTAAATAACCTTTCTGTGACACTTGCTGCGAGTCTCCTCCCTGATGCCAGATCACCTCTGCCCTGTTACTGAATAGCAAACGGGATGCTCCTCGGCTCATAAACACAGTAATAAACGTAAATAAACAATACCCATAAATAACCATAAATACTGATCTGGAAAGAAAGCAGAAGCATGCCCAGACTACCGAGATGTGCTATGAGGGGGTGGTACCCACCGGGGTGGCAGTGCCAGCGATTAACACCATTCCTCTCCCACCAACATCTGCCGGGCCAGGGCAAGGGCTGCCAGGACGAACTCTCAGGGGATCAGGGGCCAGCCCTCCAGCCCTCCAGCGTGGTGCCAGCGGGGAAGAGGGTCCCTGGGGAAGGTCAAGAGAGCTTCAGGTACATTCTGGGGACAGGGAGATCTGCATTAGAGCAACTGAGACACACCAGGCTGCCTCACCAGGTCGAGCTTCTGGCACGGATGTTGCTGGGGAAGGTAAAGAGAGAGACCTAATCCAGAGATGGCAAATGAGTTCAGAACACATAAACTGTTAAAATGGGATCAATTTTAACACGGAGCAGCCACAGCTTCTCTGGGCACCCTGTGCCAGGGTCTCACCATCCTCACAGGGAGCAGTTCCTTGCCAGTATCCCACCTAACCCTGCCCTCTGGCAGTGGGAAGCCATTCCCCCTTCTCCTGTCCCCTCCAGGGCCTTTTCAAAGTCCTTCTCCAGCTCTCTTGGAGCCCCCTTAGGCACTGGCGAAATAAATATTTCCAGCTATATAGAAAAGATCCATTATAAAAAGGATTTTATAACAAAAGCAGTCCCTGGAAGATGATTGAATAAAATCCTAAAAGCAAAATGTCCTCCACTTTTTCCAACCAACCAACCCTGACCAACCTGGCAAAACAAAGCTCGTGTTTCCCAGAGGAGAGGCAGAGCTACAGGTGGGAAGGAAAAGGCTGCAGGCACATGGGAAAGCGCTCAGAGAGGAGTGGGAAGTGCTGGTGTGGCATGAGCCAAACCCTGTGCCCATGCAGGTGTCGAGGCATGGTCCCCCAGGCCCCCCAGCCACAGAGGTGACCGCGACCTGCTGCCCTTGGCCAGGGGAGCTCTGCCAGGAGGGCTCTGCACGCACCACATGCACACGGCTGAGGACTTTGCAGCTGTAATCTGATTTTTAAAAGCTGATTTGATTTGAAATGCTGCATGAACCTTTGGAGTCAATTTTCCTGGCATGCAGATACCACTTCCCCACAGTTCCACTGAACGGATCAGCAGGAGGGTTTAAGGCCTCCTTGCACCACGGCAGACCCAGAGCCGAGGGGGAAGAAAAGGCTGTTTCACCCTCACTTTAACATCTGAAATCAAAGGATCCCAGGCTGAATAAGCTGCCCAGAGAGGCTGTGGCTGCCCCATCCAAGCGTCCAAGGCCAGGCTGGATGGGGCTTGGGGCTCCCCGGGATAGTGGAGGGTGTCCCTGCATGATGGCAGGGCATGGAACTGGATGGGCTTTACGGTCCCTTCCAACCAAACCATTCTGGGATTCTGTGATCCATTTCTCTGGGAAAATCTTGTTTTCAACACAAGAGCTTTATAACCTTTTTAAACCAAGACTAACAACAAATAGGAAAAGAGGAAAACAAAAAAAAAAAAGGGAGAAAGAGGAACTTCAGCAGCTGCTTCTGCTTGTGCTCTCTGCTGGGTCACTAAAATTGACTTCCCGGAGTTCACCTCGGAGGCCAAGTGACTCATGCCCAAGTGGCACCTCTGGCTGATGCCTCCTCTCGGGAAAACCCCTCCCCTGCAGGAATCTCCCTCTCGGGGACTTGTGCAGACGATCAGGAAAAGCACTGGCCCTGCTCTTCCGTGTGAAATGTGCTACCTAAAGAACCGGGGAAACATCCCCACCAACATCTCCGTTCACAGGCGGAGAGGCTCCGGAGGAGCCCTTTCCTCGCTACTGGGTCAGTGTGGCAGCTGGATAATCTGGGATTTGCGTTCAGGGCTCTCCAATCTTTCCGCCCTCCGCATTGACCCCTTCAGGGACAGCAGCTCCTGGCAGGGCCCGCGCCGCGCTGCCCCTCAGCTCGGAGCTGTGTCCATCCCGCTCCCACCTCCGGCCGAAGGCAGCTCCGGGAGCGCAGGCACCGGGCTCTCCTAAAGCCGGGATGCCTGGGGGCACCGGGAACGCTTTCCCGCTGGGATCCGTGCCCCGGGCCGCTCTGCGGGGCGCTGAGGGGGAACCGCGGCCCTGCAGAGCCCGGGGCGCCCGGAGCGGCGGCCTCGGCAACAGCGGGAGCTGCGGCTGCTCTGCTCCGGCCTAACCCCAGCTCGCGAGTTTTAACCCAAACTGTGCAAATTCCTGTGGCTCATTCTGTCCACAAGAGAAGCCCGTGCCCAGGGAGCCCCTGCCCAGCCAGCCAGAGGGGCTCAGAAACCGGGGCAGCAGAGGGACCTCAGTGAGTGACCTCAGTGAGTCCTGGCACCGAGAGGTGATGGGGAGCTGAGAATGGAAATCTGGATCTCAGTTTCACAAGGACACTTCAGGGTCGGACACTCCTGCAATTAACTGCTCAAGAGTTCTGTGGAATGACAGAACAGGCTGAGCTGGATGGGACCCGCAGGGATCACCGAGCCCAGCTCCCAGCCAGCACAGGGCACCCCTACAATCCCAGCCTGAGCCTGAGCCAACACTGAGCAACGTGATGGGTAAGAAACTCCAGCCACAGACGGGGCATCAAAACAAAGCAGTTACTACTGCAGGGAGGAGATTGCCAGCCGCGAGCTCCAAGGCCCAGAGCTAGGGCTGGCACTGTCTGGTGTTCTGGTGACCTGGTAAAGAGTAAAGGGCAGGACACAAAAACCTGCTGATAACGGAGGATTATGTAGGTCAGTCAGGAGAGAGGACAAGGCAGGCAAAAGGAAGAAAAAATAAAACAATAACCTCAAACTAGAAAAAATAGGTAACTTAGCAACATGAAATTCAATCCGTGAAAGTACAAGATAATCTACATTTAAAAATACAATTTGACATATCCTGCACACAGAGATTTAGGAGGAAAGATCAAGTCATCACTGAGGACATCTGTTGTGCACACAGCAATGTAAATAAGGTATTACACTGGCAGGAGACGTGAAATCAGAGGAAAAGCATTATGATGCTGCAGAAAGCTAAATGGTAGGCACTCATTAATCCACTCAAATTCTCCTAAATTAAACATAAGAGGTGTGACCAGGTAATAAAAGAGTCAGGATCTGTGATTTTTTGCAAGGGACATTGAACAGGAAGTCATTAAATGATTGATACTGTGTAGGTGAAAAGGATGTTTCAGTTACATTTCCACACTAATGCAAGAACAAGAAACCACCCTGTGGGCACTGGCAGGAAATGGAATTATTTTTCCGGTGGAAAGATGAATCTTCCACTCGGGATCACACACCACAAACCCTAGGACCAGCTGCCCATCGTTCTGCTGCTCCTGGGTCAAACCACCACTGGCCAGGTTGAACGGGGGGGAAAAGGCTGGAGCTGAGTCGCTGGTGCAGCTCCCAGAGCAGCCAGCCCCAAAAGCAGCCACCAGGTCAGCCCTTCCAGCCCAGCCCAGCCCAGCCCCCCTGACCCGCAGCGGGCAGGGCAGGCTGGCTGCCAGGACTGACACAGCCAAGTGTCTGCACTCTGCCTTTGGGAGAGAGTATTTCACATGTATTTATTTATTTCTGTGTTGAAATCACAGCCCCTTCTTTGGTCTGGCTTTGTGCAAAGCCAGCAGAACGGGACACAGTGACACAGCCAGTGACACAGCCTGGGAGAGCCCTGCTGGGTGAGGGGGAGAGGGAACGAGCCCAGAGGCTCAGGAATGGGGGCAGGAGAGGCCCCATCTGAATTCCTCAGGATGAGAGCAGCAGCCTCAAGTTGCACCAGGGGAGGTTTAGGTTGGAGATGAGGGAAAATTTGTACAAAGAAAGCATTGTCCAGTCCTGCCCAGGGCAGTGATGGAGTCACCATCCCTGGAAGTGTTCAAATAATGCGGATGTGGCACTTAGGGACGTGGTTTAGAGGTGAACATGGTGGTGGTGTGGGTCAATAGTTGGATTTGATGATCATCAAGGGTTTTTTCAACCTTATCAGTTCTGTGATTCTATGATTCCATGATTGTGCTCCATCCCCCAGGAATGTCAGCTGAGGCCACAGTGACCTGCAGTGGTTAGGCAGCTGGAGGTGGGCTCATTATCCACGGATCAGCAACATGACAACTCCTAAAGATACTGAGTTTTAAAAAACTTTTTTAAAAAAGCTTATTTAAAAGTACATGGCAAACATGTCTAACAATGATAACAACTTCAGATTTGCTTTAAAAAACAAATCTGCAATTGAAATAACCACAGATACATTGGAAATAGCAGCCCAAGAGCATTTTTCTGTCTAGATAATACATATCTTGGCAACATTTCAATAGAAACAATTACTTTCAAGTGTCAAACGCTCCATTTTACGGGTGCTCAGGAAACACTCCTGTGTCCCTGTCCTACCTGCAGCCTCTCTGCTGTAAGGGAACCCTCCTGCCTTTCCTTCAGCAATCCCAGCTCCCTCCTCCCTGTATAAATTCCTCTGGATTCGACACCCAGTTCCGTGCACTCGAGAAGATAAAAAAGCTTCACAAAACAACCTGGGATTGTGCATCTGAACCACGGTACAGAGGTACAAATGAAGCTGTTCAACTCCAGCAGATAAACCGCGGTGCAGAGCCTGGAGAAGCCCCGGGCCTTGGCTGCCGAGGGATTTGTAGCGGCGAGGACAGCCTGGGAACGGGGAGAGCGGCTCCGGCAGAGCATCGGCTGCGCTGCCGCAGCTGCCGGCAGCGGGAGGGAGCCGAGCCTGCCCCGCCGCCCCGGCACGGCTGCCCTGGGCAGCGGGCAGCGGCTCTCCGGACACGCCGGCCCCCGGCCGGGCAGGGCCACTCCGTGTGCTGCCGGGCTGCGGGCAGGGCTCAGCGCCGTG
>VYXC01007438.1:195462-211747 GCA_013397175.1 Platysteira castanea | reverse complement strand
GTGCCCCCGGCCGCAGCCGCCGCTCCGTGCCCTCGGCCGGGGACGGGGCTCCCCCGGGCCGTGCCCGGCACCTGCCTCGGCAGAGCCCTCAGCCCCCGCCCGGCGAGCCACGAATGCAGCGGCACACTCCCGCAGAACGAATTAAACTTACAGAGCACTACTTTAATGAGATTTAAAAAAATCATTTCAGGCGAGAAAAGCACCTGGGCAGCATCCTGGACCGCATTTGCTCACCTCTGCTTCAACTCCAGCAGCGCGGCGCCTCCCGGCTTGTCACGGCTCCAGCTCCGAGGGGCTGTGACTCAGCAAAGGGAGCAGCTTTTTATTTTTCAGATGGAACTTACCAAACCGTGCCAATATTACGGGGAGGATCTGCTTCCTGGATCCACTGCTCTGCCAGCCTCTCCCGAGGTATTTCCACTGAACCCTCCCCATCTGGTTACGTTACGACAACAGGAAACGGTTTCTTGGGGGAAAAAAATCAAATGCAGAGCCTGCATGGGAACCGGGCTGGGCGAGGAAGGGAAGACTCCCAGCCTCTACCTACATTGGATGGAAAAGCAAAGGTGACGTCTCATCGCTAGCCTGGGAGTTCGGCTGCTCCGAGCCGGACAGGCAGGGATCTGTGAGCGCCTGTGCTGAGCTGGAGCTCGGAACGGGAGCTCCTGCCCGGGGAGCCCCTGCCCGGGGAGGCCTAGGGACCCCCAGCCCGAGGAGCCCCTGCCCGGGGACCCCCAGCCCGGGGAGCCCCAGGGACCCCCAGCCCGAGGACCCCCAGCCCGAGGAGCCTCTGCCTGGGGACCCCCAGCCTGGAGAGCCCCAGCCCGAGGAGCCCCCGCAGGCCGGCAGGGCTGGCAGTGCCCCACGCCTGCGGCCGCTGCCCGGCTGGCTCTGGGAGGATCCCTCCAGCCTTTCCACAGGGCACAGGAGCCCCTGCACCCCGGGCCCCCGCAGGGAAAGGGCTCCTCACCCCAGCCACAGCGCTGGGCCACGGCCCAGACCCCACTGCCTCCCTCGGCTCTGCACTGCCCGAACCACGGAGGAACAGCCCAGGGAACCTCTGAGGGAATCTCAGGTGAGTTGTGAAGGCTGAGATCCCCCTCTGTGAGGCTGAGCCTGCCTGAGCGGGCAGAGACACAGGTATAGGGCTGCCACAGGTACAGGGCTGCCACTGGTGCAGGCCCGAGCTCCAGCAGCTCCGCAGCCAGCACTGCTCACACTGTACAATCCCCAGCATGTCCTGGTGTAACCCCAAGCTCTTGCACCACCCTGCACCGTGCAGGTGTCTCCAGAAGTGCTGCACCCACAGCTCCAGGCCCAGCAATCCGGGTGGGACACACGGACACTGTCCCTGCTCACCCCTGCCCTGCCCTTGGGATTTATGACCATGAGAAGGTGAATGGTCAGCCTGCTCCTACAAACAGGGAAAGCTGGAAGTTACTTCCAGAATGATCCAACCAGAAGTGCTCCAGAATCCAGCCTGTGACAAATTAGCAAACACGTCCTTTAATTACAGAAAGCTTTTCCCTTCGATTTTTTAATTAGAAGCAAGAATGCAGATGCCATTTACATAAAAGGACTGTCTTGTTTTCCTTCCTCTCCTGGCACCACCGAATCCCAAACACATCCTACAAATTTCCATGGATTTAACAAAGTCCTCAAGGTTACGAAGCTTCTGACCATCAGGTTTTGAGATACAGGGTGCATCAGCAGCAGCCAAAAGGTGCAGAAGAGCTACAGAAGACATACATATAGAAGAGATACATACAGAATTCTGACATCTCTGCAGACATAAATCTGTTTAAACCACTAAAATGCTAAAAACCATCAGGTGCAGTTTTCAGGTGTGAGCCAGTGAACAGCATCTTCTTTAAAAAGAGAAATACAAGGTGCAGTTGAGAGTTTTAGAATGGATTCAATGAGTGAATGAGTAAGAAAGCAGAAGAATGAAATTTTCATGTCACACAGGAGACATGAGGTGACTACTTGGATAAAAAAATAATAAAAACAGAAAAAAAAATCAATATTAGCCTGAAGCACTAGAGAATCCTAATTTAAAAGCGCCTCTAAACCCCCAGGAGAGCACGGCTGGCTGTCCTCCTGCTGCCAGAGCTACTGCTCACAGCAGCTCCAGCCACTGGCCTGGCTTCAAAGGGAAGGGAGGCACCAGCCCCGACCCCCACAAGCAGAGAATCCACCAGACTCCCCCTAATTACACACCAGCAACACCTCTGGGAGGGGGCAGACAGACCTGGGGAGAGGCTGTAACCTCTCCATCTCAAACTCAGCCATCTCCTTCAGCAGTCTGACTCTTGTATTTCTTATATCCTTAAAATCCCAGGTCGATTTGGGTTGAAGAGGAACCTAAAGCTCCTCTCACTCCACCCCTGCCATGGCAGGGACACCTTCCACTATCCCAGGTTGTTCCAAACCCCGTCCAACCTGGCCTTGGACATTTCCAACCCATACCATGGGCTGGGAACCTTCCAGTAGAGTAGCAAACAAACCAGAGGGAATGGAAATGAAATATCCTGTTTTGAGCTGAACAGAGGCTTACAGTGCTCAGAGTTTGCCCTGTCCCGCCCTGCTCCCCTCCACACCCAGGGTAAGGCCTCTCCCCGGGGTTCTCTGGCAGCCCCCAGCAGGATCCGAGAGGACTCGCCAGTCCCTGCACAGTGACACCATCCCTCTCCTAGCTGCATTAAGGAAAAGACGACTTTCTTTGCTGGCAAACGGGCTTGTAGCCAAGCAGATTTTGAAAACAAATATATCCTCAGGAGCAACTTCCCCAGGCAGCAGCTCTGGAGCCGAGTGCAGCAGCCTGGCAGCCGCTGCCGTTGCCATGGAGGCCGTACCCGCTCTTCTTCTGCCTCTTCCTTTCTTAAAAAAAGGGCAATAACTGCTGCAGATCAGCAGCTGAGATTTCCAGGGAGCTCTCACAGGCTGCAGGCAAAGGCTGTATCTGACACACAGGATCTCAGAATCATTTAGGTTAGAAAAGAAGTCCAAGACCATTGAGCCCAACCTGTGCTCGACCCCCACCTTGTCCCCAGCCCAGAGCACTGAGTGCCACGTCCAGGCCTTCCTTGGACATCTCCAGGGATGGGGACTCCACCACCTCACATGGATGCTGTGGCAAACTTTGCTGCCTGGAGCATTTTTTTACGATGGATTTATTTCTCAATCATTTTAGTCAGAACATTCAGATGAAAAATCGAGATGCTGTCAAAAATGAAACCGAAATGTTTTAGAATGGCATTTGAGTTTTTAGACGTGCTTATGTTTAATTAAAATCAAGAATTTTAAAGCCCTATTTTGAAACTGGAGCCCTTCTGCCATGGAGCCAGGCTGGGAGAGCTGGGGGTGCTCACCTGGAGAGGAGAAGGCTCCAGGAGAGCTCAGAGCACCTGCCAGGGCCTGAAGGGGCTCCAGGAGAGCTGGAGAGGGACTGGGGACAAGGGCTGGAGGGACAGGACACAGGGAATGGCTTCCCAGTGCCAGAGGGCAGGGCTGGATGGGATCTTGGGCAGGAATTGTTCCCTGGGAGGGTGGGCAGGCCCTGGCCCAGGGTGCCCAGAGCAGCTGGGGCTGCCCCTGGATCCCTGGCAGTGCCCAAGGCCAGGCTGGACACTGGGGCTGGGAGCAGCCTGGGACAGTGGGAGGAGTCCCTGCCATGGCACGGGTGGCACTGGATGGGCTTTGAGGTCAGCTTTGAGGAAAGCTCCTTACTCAGCCAGGAAGGAGGATGGGGTTTTTCTGCTGTTGCCAAAGAGAAGGGAGCTATATAAATGTTGCTCCATCTCCTTTATCATCTCTGATGACTTAGCAGCAAATGCTAAAAATAATTTTTATGCTTCATCTTCAAAGTCAATGTGTCGCAGTTTTTTTAAAAAACCAAAACAAATCCTATATCCCAGCAAGAATATTACAAATATTTCAGGATCCAAATGAAACTTTCTGAAGAGGTGCTGCAAGGCTGCCAAATGTGACATTTCACACAGAGCTTTTCTCCCTGAGCTGCCTCCCAGCCCTGTGCTCACGAGGAGACAACAATTGAGACAGTGACACATTTCTGAGAGCAGGCTGACTTCGAGTGCTCAGCATTCACTGCACTGAGGCATGTTTGGGAATCCGTGACCTGGGCCTGTCGGGGGCTGGAGAGGAAATGGCACAAGATTCTGATCTCTGGAGGAAAGCTTGGCCCATTCAGGTTTTCACTTCACATTTCTGATGTTCAATACAGCTTTATTGCCAGCAGTGGGCAGGACACAGCCCAGGCCCAGAAATGGGTTTGAGCATCAGTGTGAAAACACAACAGCAATGAAATAACGACTGGTGTAACAAATGACTCCTACCAGTCCTGCATGGCTGATGGCCTGAATTTAGATGTAACAAAACTGATTTGGGTGGTAAAGAACATGGGACAACATCTCAAAAAATTTTACTCCAAGTGAGTCAAGCTAGCTTGGAATTCAGAACTCCAGGGAAACTGGAGGGACCTAAGCTTGCACGCATGTTACTTTAAATAGAGGAGTCTCATTAATATGAAATAAACAGGCATGAAATGATGTTCCTAATGCCATAAATACAGCACTCCTCAGTAAACCTGAAACACCCCGGTCACAGCCAGCACTGCACACCCCGGTGCATTATCCAGACACTAAAAATTATCTTGACAAGACGCTCAAGGGCAAAATGCTCCCTGGTATCCCAGGGAACAATGCCTTGAGGCTACTTCTGCATCTGTTTACACACCAGGAGTGGGTCCTGACGCACAGCATTAAATATCCATAAATAATTTTCAAAGTTCACTCCTTAATTAAGTAGTTCATGCTCAGCCCACACTATGCTGGACCCACAGCACCGAGGCTCACCTGAGCCAGGAGCACAGTCAGAATCAGCTGGGGCTGACCCTGCAGGGAGCTGTGTCCCACCTGCACAGCAGGTCCATGCTCACAGGACCCCTGTGTGTCACTAACAGCAGCAGTCAGGGAATGGCTCAGGTTGGAAAAGCTCTCTGAGGCCACCGAGTCCAACTGTTCCCCCAGCACTGCCACGGTCACCACTGCCCCGTGTCCCCAGGTGCCACATCCAGGGGGCTGCTAAATCCCCCCAGGAATGGGGACTCCACCCCTGCCCTGGGCAGCTGTGCCAGGCTGGGCAGCCCTTTTGGTGGTGGAATTTTCCCAATACCCACCCTGAGCCCGTTCCCTCTCCTCCTGTCCCTGTTCCCTGCCAGCAGAGCCTGACCCCCCAGCTGCCCCCTCCTGTCAGGGACTTGTGCAGAGCCACCAGGGCCCCCCTGAGCCTCCTTTTCTCCAGGCTGAGCCCCTTCCCCAGCTCCCTCAGCCCCTCCTGGGGCTCCAGCCCCTTCCCAGCTCCCTCAGTTAAAGTGATGCTGAACAAAGCAGGTCACAGATACAAGGGGGTCACAGGGCCCTTACTTCCCACCCTGAGTTACTGCGAGCATTCCTAGAAACAGGGAATTTCAAGAAGTGCTAGAGATGAAGGATGCTGAGGAAGTGGAAAGCTGAGGTGCTCGCCTGAGGGCTGGCCAGGGGCAGGAGCAATTTCACCATTCCCAGGGCAGGGTTCATTAGTAACTGAATCACCCGGTGTCACTTAGTGCTGGTATACAACAATACCTTCAAACTGTCCCAAAGATGCAGCTGTTATTTTAACAACCCCTTGGATCTTCGCTGCCTGCCTTTCACTCCCGATTTGGGGATGTATGAGTACATCCATGCCTGTGCAGACACTCCTTCCCGGGAGCTACGTCTGCTCCAGAGCTCACTAACACTCCTTGATACCCCTGTGGTGATTGGCACGGAAATAGAAGCAGAAAAGGAAACATTCGTGCCTGTGTAATACTCTTCAGTCTCAAAATCAGTTGTGGACTGGCTTATTTTTAAACGACAGCAGTGATATTTTTAGCAGAGCACTTATTTCTCTTTAGTTTCGCATGTTTATGCAGAACACAGAACCACCAACTTGTGCCCCTCACGTAACTGTTACTGCTCTTACAGTAAAACAGATCCGAACTTCAGCTCAACTCTCGGAAGGAAAAAGAACCCTCACACCATAATGGCAAGGAATTTACAAGGAAAGGAGGCGAAAAAAAGCTTTACCCTAAGACCTTTCCCCCAAAGCTATACGAGTCCCTTACTGAGCTTCTTGTTGCACAACAACAGAGCTCGCTCTGGGTATTCCGAGGGGTTTGTTCACATTCCTGCTCTCCTGGGGGTTGGGATGTGCCACCTCTGGCAATACCAAGCTGAGTCTGACCATCTCCCACCATCCATGGCCAGGCTGGACAGGGCTTGGAGCAACGTGGGCTAGTGGAAGGTGTCCCTGCCCATGGCAGGGGGTGGAATCAGCTGAGCTTTAAGATCCCTTCCCACTCAAACCAGTCTGGGATCCTGCTGGTCACTGGGCACTGCTGCAGAAACTCATTTCACACACTCCCAATTTCATATTTTCCCCTTGAACAAACAAAATAATTTTAAAAAACACCCCCAAACCACCCCAAAACTCCCAAAACACCAAAAACCAGCTTTGAGGGAAAAAGACCATGTTTGTATTTGTGTTCTCCTGCTCTTGATGGCAACTCTGACACCAGCCTAAGTGACTCTCCCCATCCCTGTGCCCCCTGCTTTTCGTATCTCAACACCCATACCCACCTCTTATTTCCTCCAGGACAATTCTAGGAAGGCATCAAGCATCTCTGTCTTTTCCGTTCCTCTTCAAGTCCATGATAGATCCTATTTGCTGCATTGCTTGTTTCTCCACTATGTTTTTTTTATTTGATTTGTGGTTGTAAAACCTTACCAGGCCAAACCCATAAGTCAGTCCTAGGACACACACTGATATTTTAGTAAGAGGGGAATTAAATAAAAAAATTTCCAGACCAAAGAAAGCAAAAAATTACCTTTGTTTAGGAAGTGTTGCCTGGCAGAGCTCCCTCAGCCTGGAAGCAGGTCAGGCTGCTGGGCCTGCTGGGTGACTGACAGGTAACAAGGGGCACCTGCCAGCAACAGCTCCTTTAACTCCTGCTAAGCCTGAGTGTATCCTAAGGGAATAAAACCTAACGAGATTCCCTTCTACTGCAACTTTGCAAACCAGCAAAGTCCAGAGCTTTGGCAGTGCTGGTTTTGTCCCTATAAACTGGGAGTGGCAATATGTGGAATTGGAATTTCTGCATGTGCAAATTCAGGAACCAGCTGCGTGTTCAGAAGGAGAGAAAACTAAACCCAAACACAACCCTTTGTTCCAAAGGCTAGTTTTGATTTGTCTCTGACTGTGCTGCTAAGTCACAGACCTGTGGAATTGTTATGGCTGGAAAAGACCTCTGAGATCACTGAGTTCCAGTGTCAGCCCAGCACAACCAACCACGTCCTCAAGTGCCACATCCACACACTTCCTGAACCCTTCCTGGCTGAGCCCCTTTCCCAGCTGCCTCTCTGCCCAGAGGTGATGGGGCAGGGGCAGAGCAGCCGGGCTGTGATGGGGCTGTGGGTGCCAGGAGCCCTCCCTGGCCCCTGCCCACTCTGGGCCCCCGGGCAGCGGCTGGACACGGAGGGAAGAGCAGACACAAGGCAGGGGTGGAAGTGCCAGACTGTACACGGAATCCTTCCAGAGGCAGCACAAACAATAAAGTTTCCTGGTGTGACAAGGCTGCCTGAGCTCTTCCTACCACAGCTCTGGGAGGTACCGGGGCTGGGTTACAAACCAAAAATCCATCCCGCTTCCTTCAGCGACAGCTGGGAACATGGAGAGCTCAGGCAGGGAAAAGTTCGGATCCACCAGTACAGCAAGCTTTTAATTAGTCATGAGTGGCCACACTAGAAATCCCAAAAGCATTTTGATTGGAGAGAAAAGGCTTTTAGCCACTGCAGCCACTCCCATTATCTGGGATAAAACAGATAAATGTTGACCATTCAGTCAGTGTGTTTTCCAGTTGTTTGTTACACTACTCATCAAGCAAATGAATTTTCCTTCAAGACCATTCCATTGTGTCATAAACAAGTGTCACAAACCCAAACACAATAATACCCAGTGCTCAGAGGGGACAACCAGCACAACAGGAACATCGACAGTGACACTGAGAACAAGCACAACAGCCCTGAGAGCAAACAGATCAACGCTGTGACCGGCGACTACTGCCCTGATCTAATGAATGCTTACAACAAACTTAGTGTAACACACCCCGGTCAAATCTCATGGTATCTTAACCCTTTGTGCCTCACCTTGGGGAAAACCTGGATGGTTACAGGAATGGGATGAGCTTTAGGGACCCTCCCAACCCAAACCACCCCGTGATTGCATGATCCCATCTCAGGGAGTGTGGCAAAGCTGAGGGGCCCCAGGCCTCACTGGACGCCCAGCCCGCAGCCCTTCAGTGGGCAGTGAGGCTTCCAGGCTGGGCGAGCTGAGCTGGAACCACCAACGGGGGAAAACCAGAGCCACAGACACGGGGAAAGGGCATAGAAAAGACACTTTCAGCAGCTTAAAGTGACTCTTCTTAAGAGTCCCTGTTTGCACATGACCTTGTCAAGGTCGAATGACCACAGCACCAGTGCAATAGCTCTGACCCCAGGATCCCTGATGGATTTAAGGAAAGCCAAGATTCCACACCCTGCTGCTGCCCTGTGTGTTTGAGGATACCTATTTATCCTCCAGGCATTCTCTCAAGCCTTTCCCAGCTCTCTCTCCTCAGGCACTGCCTCTGCTCCACGGATGAAATCCATCGAACCCTCATCTCGATTCTGCACCAGCAGTGAATAACAAATCCCTGGTCACGTGTGCCTGGAAATAACTGCGGGTCCACACAGGACTGGAGAGATTTTCAAACATCTACCAGGATGTCATTCTCCATCAGAATAATTTCTACAGAACTCTACTCAGTTCCTGAGACCTCTGAGGGTTTATTTGGGCACGGCACATTTGACTGTAATTGGCAAAGGAAAATCAGGAATTACCTCTCCAGGTTAAATGGTTGGTAGAAATGGGTTAGCATTTTGCCACTAACAGCAGCCTCACTTGATGCTCTGGGGACACAGAGGCTCCTTTTTCCTTTGCATGCAGGCACATGCCCCTGGCCCACTGTGTGCAAATAAAGACAGGATCCCAGGAGTGATTTCGTTTGGATTTCTGAAGTATTGGCTAATATTTGTCTGCTTTTACCATAGAATATATTCGTACAAATGCCATTATGTGTCTTAAAATTGTTCAGTCCTGTTAGAGTCTCACTCCCAGAGTGGTTGGATGGGTTTGAATCCTATATCCCAGTCAACTGGGATGTGTAAAAATTTTTAGGACTTGCTTTTTATATTATTTTTCCATTCAATCTGAGCCTCTGTTCCTGATCATACATGAAGAGCTGCAGCACAGAAGGTGACAAGCTGAGAACACAAGTTTTAAGGGAGAATGTTAAAGATCATTATTTAAAGGCCTTCACTTGTTAACATTCATTTGCTGATGCTACTTTGAATTCAAGCCATCTGCAATAAAAAGTAATACTTTAGAGATGCATTTTAGGAAAAAAAAGTGAAGCAAAGTTTTACTCTTCATGTAAACTGACAGTGCACTGGGAAACTTGGTGAAACTTCACCACGTGGGAGGTGTTGACAACTGAGCATATACCAAGGGAAGGATTTACAGGCACACAGTTCCACAAATATAGCCCAGACTGGTATTTGTCAAGACAACCCATGAGCCTTCAGCACATTCTTTAAAGCCTTACTCAAGTGGGGTGTTATTTTCTCCATCAGGGCCCTGGTGACAAATGCACCTTCCTCTGGTCAGGCCATTCCTGTGGCCTCCTGCTGCTGCCACTGGCCTTCTAATCACCACTACAAACACTAAAATTCCTGCCAGCCTGGTATTTGCAGGTGAGGAACGAGGGGTTAGGAGTCGGAAAGCTGCCAAGAGCCAACACAAACCAGACAGAAATTCCACTGCAGAGTAAAGTAATCTGCCAATCCCTGAGAAACTCTCAGTTTCTGAGCATATGTTAAGCACCCAGCAAGCCCTTACACAGTGAGAGGAGCCCAAGTGCAGAGGGGTGGCAGGGTGAGGATGCTGCATGTCAGCTGAGAGCCCAGGCTGACAGCTGTGAGTCTCTCCTGCCAGGAAATTATTATTTTGTACTACACACATTTCTCTGGATGTACCACAATGTGAGAAATAACAGGCAAAAGTCAACCCGACTCCAATGTGTTTTCTAATTTCTGCCTACATTTTTAACAGTGTCAGTAGAGGCATCCCATGAACTCAGAGGAAAAGGAATCTGGATGAGATAAATTACATTTAAAATGACTGAGGGAGCAAGCAGCTGGGGAAGAAAAATGAAATAACTTTCTTTTTTTTAGGTTAAGTAGCACAGAATAGAATCAAAAGCCCAGACTGATCTGGGTTGTGAGGGACTGTAAAGCTCATCCCATTCCACCCCTACCATGGACAGGGACACCTGCCACTATGCCAGCTTGCTCCAAGCCCTGTCCAGCCCCGGACACTTCCAGGAGCGGGGAGCCTGATTTCCCGATGAGGACAGGATTGTCATGGGAAGCAGTTCTGAGACATGCAGAGCATGGAGTTCAGCAAACAGGAAACGCCCGAATCAGTTCCTCGGTGAGCACAGAGACAGATTATTTGTCACAGCGATTCATCAGGGCCTGGATTACCCCAAACACCAACATTTACAGCTGCAGAGGAGATTCAGCAGCAATCACTGACCCTGGCATTTCAACTGCATCGCACACGACAGAGACTCCATAAAATCCTGAGGAATAAACGGAGCAGGAAGGTGCAGCTGGGCCCCAGTGCCAGGCAGAGCCATCCCCTTCCTGGCATCGCAGAGCAAAGCTTTGCAAATCAGAGCCATGGCTATAACCACACCGGAGGGAAGAGCGGGGGAAATAACCTCAAACACAGAATGCCAAACAACACATTTGAAAAGGGAACCTACAAAGCCTTTAGGCAGCAGATGGGTCCTGTGCAACAAATCTGTCTGTCTGTCCATCTATCACACATGATGTCCATATTTATAGATACATAACACAGGTAGGCACTGATTAATAAGCACAGGTAGGCACTAATTGAGAAGCATAGGTAGGCACTAATTAGGGAGCACAGGTAGACGCTAATTAAGGAGCACAGGTAGGCAGAAGCCCCACTCCCTCACGCTGCACACCGAGGGAGCACCAGTCCCTGCCTGCAGTGCACTTCTGATAAAACCTGTAGGCTGCTCGAGCAGACACATTTAAAGCGATTTTTACGATTCACACTGCAAAAGGCTGAAAAAAATAAGCCATCCCTGCTGCATAAGCTTCTGTTTTCCCTCTCTGTCCTCTAAACAGCGGGATCAGATGAGGAGTGATGCATCGATTGGTCCAGGGAAGCACTGAGAGGACATAGAAGGAAAATAAAATAAAAACCCACTAAAAATCCCCCCAGCGTAGAGTAAAATGTGCTCACCACGTAGCCCCGAGCGCGGATCCGAGCGGGCCGAGGAGCTAAGCACGGGTTTCCCGGGCGGGCTGCGGGCTGCGGGCGCTGCGGGGCGGCGGGGCGAGCTCGGAGCCGGCAGCCTCAGCCATTGCGGAGCCACTGCAGCTCCGGCTGCACGTCAGCACCGCTCCCGGCCCCACGGCCCTCCCTTCCCGAGCCGCGCCGAGGATGCTGCTGGAATCCCGCTGCTCCGGCGCTCAGGGCCCCGCGCCGGCAAGGATCGGCATTTCCAGCTTAATGGGGAAGCCAGAGCTCGGCATCCAGCGCGGCTGGAACCCGCACAGAGCTGCTCCTCCAGCGGGGCTGCTCTGCTGGAACGGGCAGGGAGCGATGGAAGCGTGTTTGGATCTCAAACCAGCCACCAGCCTCTGCACTTCTCCTAGCAAAGGGGATGGGATCGAGTTGTATAATCATGGGATCACAGGCTGTTCTGGGTTGGAAGGGACCTCACAGCTCATCCTGTGCCACCCCTGCCGTGGGCAGGGACACCTCCCACTGTCCCAGGCTGCTCCCAGCCCCAGTGTCCAGCCTGGCCTTGGGCACTGCCAGGGATCCAGGGGCAGCCACAGCTGCTCTGGGCACCCTGGGCCAGGGCCTGCCCACCCTCCCAGGGAACAATTCCTGCCCAAGATCCCATCCAGCCCTGCCCTCGGGCAGTGGAAGCCATTCCCTGTGTCCTGTCCCTCCAGCCCTTGTCCCCAGTCCCTCTCCAGCTCTCCTGGAGCCCCTTTAGGCCCTGGAAGGGGCTCTGAGGTATCCCTGGAGCCTTCTCCTCTCCAGGTGAGCCCCCCCAGCTCTCCCAGCCTGGCTCCAGGGCAGAGGGGCTCCTCTGGGCTCACTCCAGCAGGTCCGTGTTCTATGGAAATCCACGCCTGTGGAAGTGCAGGGCCAGGCATTGGGGTGTATCTCCTAGAGGAATGGCATTCCTGGGTACCAGCATGCTCTGAAGTCACGTGGCAGCGGTGGGAAGGTGGGAAAAGGCAGATGTTGTTCCAAAGCCCTGTAAGGTACGAAATGAGGACTATAACACATGGATATAAAGCAGGTCTGTAACCCCCAGTGTGCTGTGTCCCACTATTCCTCACACCTGAGGAAATACCATTGTCAATATTCACACTAGCTCACTGAAAATTCCCCTTTCCATCAAAACGAATCACAAATACACATAAAATAAATGTATTTAGGTGCAAGATACTTCTAACAGCCCCACACCACAAAGTTCTCTACGAGCAGAGAGGATATAGGGCATATTTGATTTTGTGTCTTCCTGACGTGAGAAACAGTGAAGACTGGGAAGAACTTCATATCCGTGAATTGCTGGCAGGAATGACAGAGTGGTCTGAGTGCAGGGCTGGGAAGCAGAAACCTCCCCTGGAGCACAGTTTCAGTTTTAGAAAGGAGGGTCTGGGTTTTTTTCCCCTTAAACAATAGCTAAGTCTGCAACTTTCCATTGAAAATCTACATTTTCCATCCATCCAAAGCTCACGACTGTGCAGGACAAGAAACATGTGACTGCTACCCAGATTCCTTAGAAACCTGATCCTATTTTTGTGAATAACCAATGCTGTGTTCCTCCTGCCTCTTCCCAGCTCGGTGGTTCAATTATCCTTTGCCAAAGGGACATGTAGCAGCACTTGGAGAGAGCAGGACTGGCTGTGGCTCTGAGAGCTGTGACAACAACGGCTTTGGGATAAATAAAACTCTTTTCTATTTCTGGAGCTGAATTGCAACACTTTGTGGGAGTTTGTAAGCAAAACAAGTCACGTTGCAGGCAGTGTTGTAAGCGACCTACAGCAAGAGCCCAGCAGTGGTTTGCATCACTCGAAGAATTGGGGTTTGTTTTTCAGCTGGCAAATGCTCAGGACAAGCATTCCTCTGGCAACTTCCACGGGCTGAGCTGTGCAAAAATGGGAATGGACTTTAAAAACTTGAAGTTAGTAAGTAAAGAAGAGCTGAAAGAATTTTCACGCTCTGCTCTCCTGATTCACACTGGAAGTGGTCAGAGTTTCTTCCATTGTAAGACTGAAAAGCAAAGCAGCAGCA
The DNA here is from genome assembly GCA_013397175.1 of Platysteira castanea. Lineage (NCBI taxonomy): Eukaryota > Metazoa > Chordata > Aves > Passeriformes > Platysteira > Platysteira castanea. The sequence goes on along the minus strand of VYXC01007438.1, from coordinate 198,196 downwards.
CTCTGGGTTTGGTTTAAACCCTGGTTTGTGCCCTTTTCAGCTGTGCCAGCACACTGTGACAGCGAGCAGCAGGACAGGCAGGGATCACCCTGGGCAGCCACCACAGAAACAGGGCACAGAGTGTGCGGGGACTGCCGAGGAACGTGACAGACATGGCCCAGGACACTCAGCACAGCCCTGCCACGGCGGCAGCCACACCACACACAAGGGTTCCTTATTAACTCTCCAAACGGAACAAAACATAGAATCAGAAAATCACAGAAGGGTTTGGGCTGGAAGGGATCTTAAAGCTCATCCCATTCCACCCCTGCCATGGGCAGGGACACCTTCTACTGTCCCACGTCAACAGCCTGGGTGAGCAGGAGCAGCTCAGAAAGGACGTGAGAGCAGCTGGGTGGTTAATGATGAACCTTATCCCAATAAATGCACAGCATGAAATACACGTACGGTTCAATTTCCAGAGGCAGCCAGGAAGGTTAATGACCAACCCCTTGGTGGGATGGAGACAGGGAGTGCTCAGAGTTCAGTGGGGTTTGAGACCTGTGTCTGCACAGGTGAGCAAAAGTCAGGGAATCACTGAATCATTTGGATTGGAAAAGCCCTCCCAGCCCATGGAGTCCCAGCCGTGCCCCATCCCCACCTTGTCCCCAGCCCAGGGCACTCAGTGCCACCTCCAGGAATTCCTGGGACACCTCCAGGGATGGGCACTCCAAACCTCCCTGGGCACTTCCAAGGCCTGAGCTCCCTTTCCATGGGGAAATTCCTGCTGCTGTCCACCCTGAGCCTCCCCTGGCCCAGCCTGAGGCCGTTCCCTCTGCTCCTGTCCCTGTTCCCTGCCAGCACAGCCCGACCCCCCCCTGAGCCCCCTCCTGTCAGGGACTTGTAGGCACATTTTCCCCAATCAGTCCTGAAATTGCCAGTGTTACATTGTACTGCTGGGAAGTGGGATTTTTTATTAGTAAGAAACCAAAGAAACTTCAATGAATATTATCCATTTTTAAACTAATGCAAGTTTATCACCGGTTTGGGATTACAAACAACTTCTGTCAATGCCTGAAATACCTGTCCCTCACAGCTGGGCTGAGCCCTCATGTCAGGCCCAACCCACAGGCTGAAAACCCAACACAAAGCTGAAGCTGTCTGAGCAGCAAGCGTGACTTCGTACCCAAATCATCGCCTTTGTTAGTCTGTGGAGGAGATGGGTCACTGTCTCTGGCTTAAATGGAATTAATCAATACATGATTGATCTGTGACATGCAAGTAAATAAGACTGGAGTGAGTCCCAGCTGTGCAGAGGATTGCAGTGTAACAAATCGATAACCTTGCAAAGACTTCATCCAGCAACAGGAAAATTTACAAATTTTCCTGATCACAGCACAGAGTGTTTCCATCAATAACTCAAAACTTTTTGCCATCAAATTTCACATGAAAATAAAAGCATTCACCCAATGACTCATAAGAGAGCAGCTGTGGCTGCCCCTGGATCCCTGGCAGTGCCCAAGGCCAGGCTGGACACTGGGGCTGGGAGCAGCCTGGGACAGTGGGAGGTGTCCCTGCCATGGCAGGGGTGGCACTGGATGGGTTTTGAGGTCCCTTCCATCCCAAACCCTTCTGGGACTCTGTGATTCCATGATTCTGTGATACCCGCGTCCCTCCTGAGCCAGGCAGCCCTTGTTCCATGACCACAGTGCTGAGCCTGCCGTTCCTCACACGCCCAGATTAGTCCTGGCCGGGGACAGGAGCACATTCCTGGGAGGCAGAACTCGCTGTCCCTTCCCCAGGAGCGGCTGCCCGAATTCCGTGCCCGCAGGAGGGGAGGCTGGTGGGCAGCAGAGAGCAGCAGAGCACTGCGGGATGAGCACGGAGCCACGGAGCGGGAGCACAGCGGGAATGAACATCCCGACACCAGGAACCTGCTTCTCGGACAGTCAGCCAATTAAAACTGGTGTTTTGTTCTGCCGTGGACAGTTCTTCCCTGAGTTCCTTAGTAGAACAGAATTGTTTTTTAATGATCCAAACAAAATACAAATTTCTCTGCAGATTTTCTCTGCATGGGCACAAGGGAGGATAATTCAGGCACTCCGTGGTTGGAGGGGCACATCTCTGGAGGCTCTGTGCACATCGTCCCTCACTGTGCCTGCCCACCTGGGAGCAGAACGCCTGTGCCCAGCTGTGAGGCTGCCAGGGCCCCTGCCCCGGAGCCTGGAGCGTCGCCCTGGGGTTACATGGGGACAAATCCTTCCCTGCCAGGGCGGGGAGGCCACAGGGTGCCCAGAGAAGCTGTGGCTGTCCCCGGATCCCTGGCAGTGTCCAAGGCCAGGCTGGACAGGGCTTGGAGCAACCGAGATGGTCCTTAAGGCCCCTTCCAGCCCAAACCAGTCTGGGATTCTATGGAAAGGAAGAATAAGATTGCACTTACAGCCCTCTGTTACAAAATCCCAGAATAGCTGGGGATGGAGGGGACCCCTGGAGATGCTCCAGTCCATCTCCCTGCCCAGGCAGGGTCACCTGGAGCCGGTGGCACAGGAACGTGTCCAGGGGGGTTTGGAGAAGGAGACCCCAGCCCCTGCCCGGGCAGCTGCGCCAGGGCTCTGGCCCCTCCATGGAAAGGAGTTCTTCCTACTGAGGTGAAATTTCTTGTGCTTTAGTGTCTGGCCATAAACTAAAGTCCCAGGAGGCCTAAGACTGAGGCGTGGAAAATGGCGTGTTAAGGATGACAAAAAGGCTCTCCTGC
>VYXC01007438.1:183796-195126 GCA_013397175.1 Platysteira castanea | reverse complement strand
GGCGGCGCCGCGGTCAGTGCGTGCCCGGCCGCCCGCCCGCCATGTCGCGACAGAGCCCTCAGGAGGAGAACCTGCAGGGTAAGGCCGCCGGGGCACGGGCGCTGCGGGTCGGGCCGGCGCGGGGCCCTTCGAGGTCGCGGTATTCCATATTGTGATAGGCGTATGCGCTGCGGTGCGTGTCCATCCCCCCTTGTCCCGGGGAAGAGGGCAGGTGGATGTGCCTGTGAGGAGAGATCGGGTCAGTCGCAGGGATCGGGTGTTAGATAGCAGCAAGTTCGCTGGCAAAGAGGAAAAAATCCGAGCGCAGCCACAAATAGTGAGATTGGCACGGTGATGGTAGCGGTTTATGAGGACATTATCATCGCTCTGTGGAATACCCCGTCTTAATTTCAAGCGCTGAAAGCTGTATCTTAAGAAAACGAAGCTTTCCAGTGCTGATCTGATACTTTGTAGTGCTGATCTGAGCTCGCCCATTACCGTGTAAGACCCTGTGTCCCGAGGCCGTGACTCATCTGTCCGGGCTGCATCGCCTCTCGTGGGCTTTGGTCTGTTCGTACTTCCAGCTTCAGGAAAACATTGGTTCTTTTATCTTTGAATGATGATGTCACGGCCCGTTCCACGTGCTCCAGCACAGCCTTACTCTGGGGCAAAAGAAGAAGGAAAAAAAGGGAAAATTGTAAACCACATCTACTGTCCTCTTGCTGCTGTAATCCCAATCCTCTCCCCGCTTTATCCTGCATCCCCAGCGCTGTACCCAGTAAGATTTTAGCAGATAAAGTCTTAACTTGAGCTCCAGTGGTTGTGATCGTTCTTTGGTAACAACTTGAGCTGCCATAAATTTAGGGGGAAAGGGTAGGGAAGGGTTTGTGTGGCTCTAAACACTCCCCCTGCCACATACCAGGCACTGTCACCTGGAGGGGAAAATTCCCAAACAAACCCAAACAACAACAAACCAGCTGTGAAGGAAGAGGGTTTTTGAAGAAAAGTGTGTCTTCCAAACTCGGTGGCCTGGAATGTTTTTATCCAGCACGTTGTGTGGTACTTTGGCTGTCCAGATGATGGTCTCTGTATTTAGAAGGGAGCTGCTCGTTCATGCACATGAGGCAGTTTGGTTTTGTGCTGTTCCCATTTAATTTTGGAGCCCTCAGTCTCCTCCCAGGCAGGATACCTGGGGTATCTTTGCTCATCTGATGTTCCTGCTTCACACTAAATCCCCGCACTGGCTTCTCCCCACTTGCATTCCTGGGGTGCTGCTCCTTCAGCCATGGATGGCTGGGAAGGGACCTTGCAGACCGTGCAGCTCCAGCTGTTCCAGCTGTGGCTGCATTCCCTGAGCTGTGCCCAGCAAGCAGGAACAGCCCAAGCACCACTGTCTGTGTCTCTCCCTTTCCCTGCTTATTCTGTAGACATCTTTCCCCAGAATTTGGGGAACTCCTGCTGTCCTTACTGCTCTGTTCCCTGTGCACTGCTGTGGCTGGGCCACACGTGTTCCACAGCAGGATTCCTCTGGCATTTGTGTAAATCAGGTATTTTCTGTTCCCTGAGCTTATTTACAGGGGGCTGGAGAGCCAGGACACAGGGAATGGCTTCCCAGTGCCAGAGGGCAGGGCTGGATGGGATCTTGGGCAGGAATTGTTCCCTGGGAGGGTGGGCAGGCCCTGGCCCAGGGTGCCCAGAGCAGCTGTGGCTGCCCCTGGATCCCTGGCAGTGCCCAAGGCCAGGCTGGACACTGGGGCTGGGAGCAGCCTGGGGCGGTGGGAGGTGTCCCTGCCATGGCAGGGGTGGCACTGGGTGGGCTCTGGGGTCCCTTCCAACCCATACCATTCCAGGATTCTGTAGGAGAGGGAACAGCTCCAGGCCCTGCAGTGAGCTGTCCCTGCCCGGGAGGGAGTTGTTATTCCCTCCCTTAGGAAAACAAAGCCCATGTGACCGTGTTAAATATACTGCGAGGAGCAAACCCATGACAGCCCTTGCCACACTCCTGCTGTTGCTTAACACCTACAAATGGGGCTGAAAAAAGGCTGAACAACACAGTCCCTGGGCTCTGGAGCCCAAAATAATTTCAATAAATTAACAACTGACCTTTGGCAGCCAAAGTCCTTGAGATTATTTTGACTGCCACCTATGTCGAACAATAAAAATTGAATATATCCCAAAATAAAAGATCTGTATGTGCAGAGAGAAACACAATGTACTGAGCAGCTGCTTCCCAGGCCTGTGAGTGTTCCCATCTTGCTCCCGACTCCTGCACTTTGCATTCCATGCTGTTTGTGAGCTGGGAGGCAGGGCTGGCTCTGTGTCCCTGCGCTGTCACGCCGGGCAGGAGCCCCAGGGCTGTGGCTCACATGCCCGTAGCAAACCCCTCAGGTTCCTGGGCTCAGCTCTCCTTTCTGCCAAGCAGGGTCCTGGGTGGAACTGCACTTCAGCAGCAACGGGAATGGCAGCGGGAGCTCTGGCTCAGCGGGGAGCCAGGAGCAGGTGCCAGCCTCCCTCTCCATCCACAACGGGGACATGGAGAAGATCCTGCTGGACGCCCAGCACGAGTCGGGCAGGAGCAGCTCCAGGGAGATCTCACACTGTGACAGGTGAGCAGGGAGCTGTGCTGGGCACAGGGAGGGCACTGCCAAGGTCACCGCGGGGTCCCAAGGACATCTGGATGGCCCAGAGGCAAAGACAGAAATGGTGCATGAGCGTATTTCTGTGTGTGTGCATACTTACATGTGTGTGCATACTTACATGTGTGTGTATATCTGTGTGTGCATGGTTCCGTGTGTGTGCATGTTTGCGTGGATCTGTGTGTGTTTATTTACGGGTGCATGTTTCTGTGAACACAGGCTGACACGGGTGTGTTTGATGTGTGCTGTGTGTGTCCGTGTGAACACGTGTGTGCACAGACACAGGCAGAGAGGGACACTTCCTGTGCAGAGGTTGGTGTTCAAATCCAGGGCAGTGCTGGGCTCAGGCCTGCCCTGCAGGGAGGGACTTACAGGGAAGCTGACTCCAGAATCCTCCTCCCATGGCATGGAGGGATTTTGGTGTGTCCCTGCCGAGGTTCCAGCAGCTGCCCTGCCCCTGGGAGTGTGTGCAGGCAGCTCCTCCTGGGGAATGAACCCCTCCAGAGCCAGCTGGGGGTCAGGCCTGGCACTGGCACTGCTGTCCTTTAGGACATGGGGTGGGGGTAGGGACAGGGACAGACAGCTTCTGGCTGAAGAGCTGTCCTGTGCCTTGCTGAGAAACCAGAGCAGATTTCCAGGAGAGTAACACAACTGCTCAGCCCTGGGGCAGGTGGTCATTATGTATTTATTGGATTTTGGTGGGCTATGAGGTCTCCAGCCTAAATCCCATTTAGAAAAACCTGAACTCCAGGACTCAAACTCTGCAATGGGATGTGGAACTGCCTGGCCTGGCCTGGCCTGGCTGGTGGGGATTCAAACCAAACCCCACTTCCACTCCTCGTTTGCTGCCTGTTGTGTCTGTGGAAGTGCCAGGGCTGCACCAGGAGCGTGGGCAGAGGGTTGGGAACCAGCTGTGACTGATGTGACTGTGGTGGCAGGGCTGTGGCAGCCCTGGGGTCGTGGTCAGGGCAGTCCTGGGCAGAGCGTGCCCAGCAGCTGCTGCAGGAGCTGTCACGGAGAACTTCACCTCCTTCCTTCCCTGTGCTTGTGTCTCGGTCCAGCCCTCCTCGCTCCCAGACCCCCCAGGACAGTCACAGAGCTCTGGAGGTAGAGAGCCACAGCAGTGGGGAGAAGAACAGCTTCCAGGTAAAGTCCTCACCTTGCCGTGGGAGAGGGGAGCTCTGGCTCTCTGTGCTCTGGGGAGTGACAGGGGAGCTGCTAAAGCAGAGGCTTCCATAGCTCACAGCAGCCCTGGCAGGTCCTGGCTGGCTGTGTTTGTTCCTGACACGTGGGGATGTTTTGGTTTGGTCTTTCCAATCTGTAACTGAGATTTTTCAAAAGGATTTCCCTTCCCTCTTTGGCTGCTGACTGGGTACAACCCCCACTGATGTTTAGATGCAGCTCCACCAGTTTAGTAGGAATTTTAGAAGTTATTTTGACAGCAGCAAGAATTTCTAGAGTCACTTAAACATGGCAGCCAAACGTACACGATTTCCCAGTGCTGCCATAGCTTTGATTCCAGGTGTTTAACAGTTCATACCAAACCTGAATACATGCTGCTTGGAAAACTCCCTGTTCTTTTTGATTTCATTTTGTAGATGTGTTTACCTTGCAAGGAAAGTGAATAAACGCATTTGAGACAAGAGTGGGGGAAAGGATGTACATTGGCCATATTTTATCAATAGAGGGCTTACTGCAAGATGACAGGCTGAAATCTGAAGTCTTCAGTGTAATAAATTAGCTTTTAATATGAAAAAAATGACATTTTGAGGAAGGAAGTATTTCAAGGAAGTGAATTTTTCTGCATCATCTCTACAACTCCTGCCAGATTCCGAGGACCCAGCTTTAGGTTAGCTAAATATGGTACTGCAAGTTAATTATTACTGAAAATGATTATTTTTATATTGTCAGAAACACCCTTCAGCTGTTTAAAGATCATTATTTAGACTTTGAATACAAATAACCCTGAGTTAGAAAGCCATCAGAACTGCAGCTGCCTGGACAGTTTTATTTCCATCCCGTGTGTGTGTGCATCGAGAGCTGTTGGAATTCTGGGAGCAGGATCTATTTTTATCCCAAGGCCTTGGCTGCGTGGAAGGGAGCCGAGCTGAGCCAGGAGCTCTGCCCTTACTCAGCGTTTGTGCTGTAACTGCACCAAAGTTACAGCACAAAAGGGCTGGGGGAGTTGTTCTGGGAGCACACACCTGGCCAGGGCCACCTGCCTGCCCGGCACGGCCCAAGGACTGGCAGGATTCCCTGCCAGGGGCTGGACAAGGAGCCAGTGACATCTGCCAGCTCTGAGCACGGGCAGGAATCCCTGTGCCCAGTGTCCCTCAGAGCTGGGAGCTGGGATAAGGCAGGAATCCCTGTGCCCAGTGTCCCTCAGAGCTGGGAGCTGGGATAAGGCAGGAATCCCTGTGCCCAGTGTCCCTCAGAGCTGGGAGCTGGGGATGTTTCGGGTCCATGCATGAGGATTAAACGCTGGGCTCTGGGATTTCACTGCCAGGGCAGTCTTGTCGTAGGCACATAAGGGATATGGGATATGGGATATGGGATATGGGATATGGAATATGGGATATAGGATGTGGGATATGGGATATGGGATATGGGATATGGGATATGGGATATGGGATATGGGATATGGTCTTTGCCATTCACATCCCACTCTGGAGATGGATCTCCCTGCTCCCCACCTTGATCTGGGATGTGAACGCTTGCATGGAAGGGGCATGGGGAGGGGTGGGAAGGTCCGTGTCAGAGCTGGCCTTGGCATGGTCCTGCCTGCAGAGCAGGAGCTCTGGCAGCTCCCTGCTGGGCTGGCTCCGGGCGCTGTCTGACGCTGGCTCTTGGTTGCAGTCTGAGGAGGATTTCCTGGAAAGGAGGAGGGAGGTGGAGCGGCTGCTGAGGAAGAACGCGGATTGGATCTGGGATTGGTCCAGCCGGCCCGAGAACATCCCACCCAAGTGAGTGCTGGCACAGGGGCTGGGTGAGCTCCGAGCAGCCTCTCCTTCTCCAGGCCTGAACGCACGCCTCACATTTCCTCCCCAAATCCAGGGAATTCCTCTTCAAACACCCCCGGCGCACAGCCACGCTCAGCATGAGGAACACCAGTGTCATGAAGAAAGGGGGGATATTCTCTGCGGAGTTCCTGAAGGTTTTCCTCCCATCCCTGCTGCTCTCTCACCTGCTGGCCATTGGACTGGGGTAAGGTTCAGTTGGAAAAAAAAAAGAATAGATTTTTTTACCTGCTTTCTTTAAGTCCTGATTCTGATTCCCAATTCCCTCTTTGTCCAAGAGAAGAGTAACTTTTCTCCATGAAGGGGGAGAGATGGTTATTCCAGAAGTGCTTCCTGGTTGAAGTTGAAGATGGTTGAAGTTTTCTGATTTTCTCACTGGTTGGGAATTTCTCAGAACAATTACGAGGCAGGGAAATGAGGAATTCTGTACACTGGAACAGTAGTCACACAACACTTGGCTCCACTGGAGATGAGACTCTTAATCTCAAAATGAGGAGATCAGCAAAGGAAAAAGCTAATATTTAATAGATTTTAATATTCCACTGACATAGATTTAAAAATATTTAATATTATTTTAAATTATTTAATATATCTTTGAATTCCCTCCTGGGAGGGCTGTGGGACGTGTGAGTGTCTGAGACAGTTAAAGATGATGGAGGTTTCCTTTCCAGCATCAGTGTGGGGGGAAGCGCTGGCCCTGGAGCTGGGAGCGGCACCAGACAGGGGCAGGGGCGCTGGGGCTGGGCTCTGGGGCAGTTTAGTTCCTGCTGGGTTGCAGCTGGCAGTGCTGCTCCTGCCGGGAATTCCAGAGGGGAATTCCAGAGGCAGCGCCCCGGCAGGGAGAGTGCTCCTTGCCCTGGCTGACAGCGTGCTCTGCCCCGCAGGATTTACATCGGGAGGCGCCTGACCACCACAGCTTCCAGCAGCACCTTCTAGAGGCACCTGGGTCGGGGAGTCGGAGCAAAGCAGACTCAGCTGGAGCGCAGGAGGTGCAGAGGAGGGGGGAGCTGGTCGCGGCGCCGTCGTGTGTGTGTCCTGTCCGTGTCCTGTTTTAGTTTAGTCTAAAAATGGGGAGGGAGACGCTCCTGTGTCACATAGAGCCTTCCGGATCAATCCCTGCTGGATCAATCCCTAGAGCACGTGGCAGATGCTGTAACGTCCCTTAGTGCTTTGTAGTGAAGTACCTGAGAATTAGAGCAGCTCCGCGTTTAAACCAATCCCAGCTTTCAGCAGCCCTTGTGCCGGGCCGAGTCCATCCCGCCCGCTCTGTGCCCGCGGGTGGGAGTGCTGGCCCTGCTCCCGCAGTCCCGCAGGGAGGGGTTGGCCCAAACTACGAGTGGCCTTAGGGATCGATGCCGGAGTTCCCAGGGGCTCTCACTGGCCCTGGGGCAGTTTTTCCTCTGGTGGTTGTTGCTTAGTTCACTTCGGTGGGAGGTGTAAAGTGTTGAGACACAGTGGGAAGAGATGAGCACACGGGTAAAACTCCATCAGTTTGTCCTAGTTCAGAGGTAGAATTTGGATTTAGTGCCTACTAAAAGCTGCTTTTGCCAGGACATTTATTTAACCCCTAGAAGTTACTCCAGGTTCTCTGCTGTACCTAGCGCAGGCTGTCGCTTCACAGGCTTTACCCGTCCCGTATCAATCTGCACCTGACCCCAGCCCTGGGCAGATGAACACAGGGTGGCTTCTCCTTGGTTTTTACTGATGCAATGCCTTTCCCTTCAGTGATTTTACCTTATTTAATGAGAAAATGAATGTTTGCCAAAATACCATGTTTTATATATTTAAATAAAAAGGTACCCAGTGAACTCAGAGTTTCCTCATTGCTTTTTCTCCTGTAACGGCTGAAAGGGGCTGATGAGGCTCTTGGCCTCCACCTGCCCCTTTCCCACTGGTCACGTCACTGACACGGAATTGAGAAGTTGCCATAGAAACAGCATCAGACAAACCTCAGCAGGCCCTGGGTAACCTGCACTCACTGCTCACACACACACAGGGGTGTGATGCTCCTGAGGAGCTGAAAACCATGGAATTGTTGAGGCTGGAAAAGCTCTCTGAGCCCATTGAGTCCAACCATTCCAGCACTGCCGAGGCCACCCCTGCCCCACGTCCCCAAGTGCCACCTCCACACAGCTTTGAAATCCCTGCAGGGATGGGGATTCCACCCCTGCCCTGGGCAGCTGTGCCAGGGCTGGGCAGCCCTTTCTGGGAAGGAATTTTTCCTGATCTCCAATCCAGACCTCACCCCTGAGGCTGGAGCCAAAAGCTGGGAAGGGATCAGAACCCCCCGAATGCTTCGGTGCCGCTTCCATTTCCTGTGGGACTGAGAGCAGCAAATCGCTGCCGAGCAAACACCTGGGCTTTGGTGGGAGCTGGGGAGGGGTTGAACTGAGGCGTCCCTTTCTTGCTGCCATTGTCCCCCAGGTCCCTCCTCCCCAGGTGACACCCCTGGGGCTGTGCTGGCTCCAGCTTGGGCACACTGAGGGCTCAGAGGTACTGAAATGTTCCACACTCGCTCCTTCCTCGTTGATGTGGATTTCAGTTAGAATTTCATGGCAGGATCATCACCCTGACCTGCAGTGGGTGGGTGTAGCTGCCACAGCTGCGTCCATGGGTGGGACTGCCCAAAGCCACAATCCCAGAAGGGCTGGGGGTGGCAGGGACCTCAAAGCCCATCCAGTTCCACCCCCTGCCTTGGGGGGCACAACCTTTCACTAGAGCAGGCTGCTCCACTAGGCAGCAGTTTTATCAAACTTGACACTAAAATCTGGTTTTAAATAAAAAGGATAAAAATTCCATGAGACTAGTCAAAAACTAATTGAAAGCGGTACGAGCAAACAGAGCTATAGAATAGGAGATTCCATCATATCCTTTTTACTGATATTCCCCTGATATTTGCTGAAACAGATCCACAGCAGCCAGCACTGCCGTGTCCTGGAGCACGGGCAGCAGCTCTGGCCACTCCACCCCAACCATCCCACCTGGCAACACACCCCCCTTGGGCTGGCCCATCCAGCCAACTCCCTCCCACACGGAAGGAAATGTTGTCAAAACACAGGGAGCACGGCCAGGTAAACATTTAAAATTTATTAAACTTTTTGGTCAAAAGAACTGAACAATTATGTACAACCCCACGGATCGGCTCGAGCGGGCGTTGGGAACGCGGTCGGATCAACGCTTCAGTGACCCCCCAGCTCCAGAGTTCCAAAGTGTCACAACCAACGTACAGGGCAGGACCGACTGAACTGAACCTTTCCTGGCAGAACCTCGGGGCTTGTCCTTCCCACCTTCCTGGGACCCAGCGGCTCGGGGGGCGGTACCGGGAGGGGCGGGACGGCCACGGTTTGCTCTTGGGACTGGAACACGCCTTTGTTCCAGGGAAAACGGAGTGTAACCACACTTGGGACTGGCTGGGGGAAAGCTTGGGGCTCTGGGAAGGAGTTCCCAGGCTGCAGGCACATGGCAGAGCGCAGCCTCGGGCTGCCGGGGGCTGCTGGACGTGCCGGCAGCTCCGGGGCCCTCTGGCCCCGGGCTCATCCGGGGGAAGGGGATGTGATTTAGGCCTCTTTGGAAGAAAAAAAACGAACAAAAAAAGAAACAGTACCTAAGGCTTAAAACAAGTGAGCAAGAGAGCTCCAGCAGCCGCTGTCCCGCCAGCTCGGGCTCGGCCTGGCCCTCCCCGGGCAGCCCAGCCCGGAGTGGCTCTGGAGCTGCACTGGGAAATACAAGATACTACGCCAAATATTTAAAATAAACTGTTCCCTTCGTGACAAATACTAAAAAGGTTAAAAACCATAATGCACGTCAGGTCTGTCTCTGGCTGAGGGTGAGATGCACCAGAGAAGCTGCATTTTTATCCTCAAAGCAGAGAAGGTGTCGTTGTTTTGGTTCCCTCCGTGCAAGGCCGACACTTGGTTAAGGCTGTGGATGTTTCTAGGACCCTTTCCATCTCCTACTTGGCACACACAGAGCCTTTGACAACAAATCCAGTGCAACTCCAACTCTATGACAATGCCATGGAAACTCTAAATTTAGAATCTGAAATACTACACAAAAAAGTTCGTATTAGTCTGCCAAAAACTCGGTGTTTTGGGGCAAACCCTGTCAGAGGTGCCACCAGAACTGTTCTGACCCAGCTCAGGACATGCAATACAAAAAGAAGACTGAATACATCCCTCCAGCTCTAAGAACACGTTTGAGAGGCTGTTATTTATTAAGTGGTTTCCACCGAGGGTGTGGTTATAGGTACAGTTGGTGAGTAAATAGCCATGGACACCTGCCTAGACCCCACCTCAGGCCCTGCCGCAGGGCTCTGGGCACACCCCGGGCCCGAGGAGGAATGTGCAGGCATCAAGCACGAGAAATGTTCTGAAAGGCCCAAATATTACAGCAGAGAGAGCGAGAGAGAGAAATTACACTTTTATGACAACTTTTTCTTCTCAGGTGTTAAATTTTTTGGTCTATAAACTGGAAAGGAAGGCTCAGACATCAATAAATACATTTGTTTTGAGTGTTGGCCTCATTGAGCACTGTCCACCAATTCTGCCTCGGAGGGTCCTCCCTGAAAGCCGCGTGGACGCTCCCACCCCACCGCAGGCAGAACCACGCCAGGAACTCAAAGCCAGGCCAGATGCTCTCCGATAGCTCAAGGGAATAAGTGCATCAATGTTCCTCACTGACAGGACAACAAGGCCTTCTGTTACAGATAAACAACTGAGCTGAACTATGCGAGACGAGACTCTGTCCGCGGGCAGCCATCCTTAGTTAACCTTTTCCTGGAATAAATACAAGTTATTGGTGGCAGCTACAGCGATGATGTTCTCCGAGGGGTGCCACGCCGTGTGCAGAATCTTCTTGTTGAAGTCCAGACTGTCAACGGTAATTTCATCCTTCTTCCTCTTCCCCGTAGTGCACACTTTGCGTGGCTTTAGGATGGCACGAGGTTTGCTGCTCTCCCGGGACGCCTCCAGGGTGGTGTCCCGGTGCGCGTTCCGCTCAAACGTCCGGAAGAAGTTGTTGTAAGATCCAGTCATGATTGTACTGGTTCAAGGAAACAGGCAGATCTTGTTAGAAATAAAATCCACCCCCTCCTCTCTCTCTGACACGTGACTGTCAGACCACGTTCATCACCAGGCCGTGGCATTCCTCTCCTCTCCTCTGGACACCTGCTCAGTTCCTCTGGCACCTCAGCACTGCTCCCACTGCACCACTTCACCTCCAGCAGGAGTTCCCCAGTCTCCCCTCCTGCCACTGGCACTCAGCTGCAGCTACACTTTGTTCATCTGAACCTGAGCAAAGCTGCTTCCCTGGTGCTCCTCTACCCCTCTGTCCCATGTCAACAGAAGTCACAGANTTTCCTGCCAGCCCCTTCAGGCACTGAGGCCACACTGAGGTCACCCCAAAGCTTCTCCTGTCCAGCTGAGCACCCCCAGCTCTCCCAGCCTTCCCTCCCAGCAGAGCTGCTCCATCCCTCCCATCACTGGGTGCCTCCCCTGGCCTGGCTCCAGCAGCTCCAGGTCCCTGCTGTGCTGGGCCCCAGCCCTGGCAATCCTGTGTGAACTGCCTGCTCCAGGGGGATTCCTGCCCTCAGTGACCTGGAGCTGCCTGCACCCTCCTGCTCAGAGCCCCCAGCTCGGGCCCCTCACCCGCAGCCCCTCACCTGTCGGGGCCGTTCCAGCAGCACTCGAACTTGTCGAAG
>VYXC01007438.1:166525-182808 GCA_013397175.1 Platysteira castanea | reverse complement strand
CCCAAAGCTTCTCCTGTCCAGCTGAGCACCCCCAGCTCTCCCAGCCTTCCCTCCCAGCAGAGCTGCTCCATCCCTCCCATCACTGGGTGCCTCCCCTGGCCTGGCTCCAGCAGCTCCAGCTCCCTCCTGTGCTGGGCCCCAGCCCTGGCAATCCTGTGTGAACTGCCTGCTCCAGGGGGATTCCTGCCCTCAGTGACCTGGAGCTGCCTGCACCCTCCTGCTCAGAGCCCCCAGCTCGGGCCCCGAGCCCCCGGCGCTGAGCAGCCCCAAGCCCCCACAGCCCCTCACCCGCAGCCCCCCACCTGTCGGGGCCGTTCCAGCAGCACTCGAACTTGTCGAAGATGCAGTCGTTCTCGTAGAGGGAGCACAGCTTGCTGCGCAGGTACTCGTGCACCTGGGGACAGCACACGCGTTGGACACGCACACGGCCCACGGGGACACGGGGGACAGCTCGGGACACGCCAGCCCTACCTGGTAGGTCTCCACGGGCCTGTTCTCCATGTTGAGGTCCCACACCTTGACAGACAGGTAGTCTCTTGTCATCATGTATCGCCCGCTGTGGCTGAATTTCACATCAGATATCGAGGATATTATTTCTGAAAAAAATGATCTGCTGCTAGGATCTTCAGGTTCCTCAAAAACTGCAGAGAGAACACACAGTTCCACATGAAACCAACGCCAGCTCTTACGGCTTCCAACATTTTCAGTATTGGAAAATTTTAAATCAATGACTAGCTTCCTTTTGAAGAAAGTTGCTGTTAGACGCTTTTCAGAAATATTCTCTTTATAAGCAATGTGGTGTTCTAGGTCATCACTGCCAGATGTCTGACTCCAACATCCCACTGGAGCACAGCACCAGCAAACCACAACTCACGGGTCTTGGGGATCCACCAGAGCACCCAGCAGCAGTGGTACTGTAACCATCACATCTGATCTGCACAGCACACACAGCAGGAGCTGATGGCAACAGCAGCGACCCAAACACTAGGACACCACTGGACAATGTACTTTTCTTTAGATCTGAACCACAGCTGTACTAAACAACCCCCTGAAATGTGAGCAGCTACATTTGCAGCAACAATCTGTGTGATTTCAGAGAGCAGATCAACATACGTGTAGTTTAAATCCACCAGTCAACCTCTGAAATCAGAGATTCCTGACCAGGCTACCCAGACCTTGCTCGTTTTGGACACACTCCTTGTAACAGGATGTGATTCAGCCACAAGCAGTTAAAAATAAAGCACTTTTAAGTGATTTAATGCAACACTGAACCAGGTCAGTGGGGAGGCCTTGCATTCGTCACTTCCCATTGCACAAATAAGCCCTTCAAGCACCAAGAAAGCCCCCTCTGCACTGCAGGAGGCTGGCCTGGCAGTGCCAGTGTGGCAGGCAGCCCCAGGGCTGGGCAGGCTGCTGAAGCACAGCTCTGCCAGCAGGGAACACGTGGCTGTGTGCAAGGCCCGGGCAGGGTCCTCGTGGCTTCCACAGCAACGCTGTCCTTCCTCACCTGCTCGTGCTTTGTGGCTCAGCAGCCTGAGGAGCAGCCACCCTGCAGCCCCGGAATCTTCCAGGGCGTGTTCCTAAGGATTCACCCTCCCCTAGGAGCTGCACTGGCCACAGGGGACAGGGGCTCTGGCAGCATCAGCCCAGTTCCCAGTGCACAGAGGTGAAAGGGCCGCCCTGACCTGGCACGTGACGAGCAGATACCCTCAGAGGCACCAAGCCTGGGAGAGGCCTCGCTGGTGCCCAAAGCACTCGCTCCCATGGGTTTACGAAGCCTGCAGGGGCAAAGAGGAGCAGCCAGGGGTGCCTCAGGCTAGCCTGGTGGACGGAAGGAAGGAGGGAAGGCAGGAAGGCAGGAGGGGCACTCACACTTGGAGTGGCGGTCGCACAGCGCTGCCGAGCGCATGTCGCACAGGCGGATGGTGCCCTTGCTGCTGCTGTACACGAAGGTGTTGCACTCGTGCGGGTGGAACTCGGCCGCCGTGATCACCTCCGTCAGCTCCTCCATGTTGGCCGGCTTGATGTCCACGATGTCTGGCAGGGCTGGTCAAGGCCTGCAGCCTCACGCGCGAGCCCCGGCGGCAGCTCCGCGGGGCAGAGCTCAAAAGCACCAGGAGGACACTGGGGCAAGAGCTTCCCTTGCAGCGTGTGCAAGGAACTCAGAGCAGGGGAGAGCCTGGGGAGTCTGCATCTGACAGGTCACAGAATCCCAGAATGGTCTGGGTTGGAAGGGACCGGATTTCTCCAAGCCCCAGTGTCCAGCCTGGCCTTGGGCACTGCCAGGGATCCAGGGGCAGCCACAGCTGCTCTGGGCACCCTGGGCCAGGGCCTCCCCTCCCTCACAAGATTCCTTCCCAGTATCCCACCTAACCCTCTGGCAGAGGGAAGCCATTCCCCTTTGGCCTGTCATTACATGCTCTTTTAAAAAGTGCCTCTCCAGCTCTCTCCATCTCAAATCCACAGATTCTGGGCAATTTCAGACCCCCAGAGTAAAGAATATCCCACAAGAATCAAAGTCCAGCAAGTCTCCACAAGCCTCCTTCTTAATGCTTCCTACTGCACACCAAATAAGCCTCATCTCTTTAGCTAAAGCTTTGAAAAACCTGACTTAAAACTTTAGGAAATGATCTATTTAGGAGTCAGTACATTAACTTTTATTTCACTGCAGATTTGTCAGTGTAAAACACACTGCTAGTTTTGGATACACAGGTTTGCAAAAAGATCTGAAAATCACTTCTGCAGTTAATGATATCATTGTATACAAAAAAATATTGAGCTTTGGTTTCAAGAGAAGTGTCACTTGGATAAGAGACCACAACCTTTGAAAGAAGCATCCACAGTAACAAAGGAGCTACTGTTTGTATCCAACAATTCTTACTTAAGTTGACTGAACTCCACAAATTAGGGCTGCTCCCACAATTCCTCAATTTCTCCTTAGAAAGCAAACCTTCTCTGCTATTTCTCCTGACAGTTTTTTGCTGGAGGCACGCTTGCCCTCAGGAAAGACTGAGCATCCCAACGCCTGCTTTCACTGCGTTACACCTCCAGACTTCAAAATCCTCTTTTAATCCCTGGATCGAACACCCACTCTCATTAGTAACATTTAAGTGATTCTCCTCAACACAGGCAGCTGAGCCGCAGCCGCCGCGCAGGGGGCACCAAAGGATACTGAAGCTCCTGTTGGTGACCTCCAGGTGCCAGAGGTTGATGCGGAGGTCGTCGGCAGACAGGTACGTGGCGTAGTCGCTGTTGACGGAGATGGAGTTGATGTGGTAGGTGTGGGCGTTGGCGAAGGTCCTGCGCGGGCTCGCCTCCACCATCAGGTCCATGGGCTTCAGCGTTGGCACCTGCACGGACACACAGCTGGGCACAAACTCGCTGCTGACCCGCCACGCCTCACCCGGGCACACAGCCGCTGCGTTGGGAAAGACCTTCCAGACGGAGTCCATTCCCTGAGCACTCCTGAGGCCACCACTACCCCCTGTCCCCGAGTGCCACTCACAGCTGTGAGACCCCTCCAGGGATGGGGACTCCACCCCTGCCCCGGCCCACGAACCCAGCCTGTCCAGATCTCCCTGCAGATCCACATCCCACTCACCTTCCATGCTCTGTGAACTCAGGCTGCCCTCCACTCCTCATCCAGATCATCAATACAGACCTTAAACAGAACTGGCGCCAACACCGAGCCCTGAATCCCACAGGTGGTTTAATGGCAATTAATTAATTGCCCTGCACAGATTTCCGTATTGATTTGGTGACTAAACACTTCTGAAATCCACTGAGCACGAAAAACAGAGAGAGTGCATGGACGCTGACTCTGGACACAGAAAACCTGCCCTGTCAGAGCCAGCCCTTGGTGCCTCACCCAGCAGCACACGGGCTGTTTGTGATGTTTGTAATGACATCCAAAGGTTACAGAAACAAGCCCTTAGAAATGCCCCAGATCTCAGACCGGTGCTGAGGAAACTGGCGAGAACAGTCTCCAAGAAAATTCCCAATTTGCTCATGAACAGCCAGCAGGAATTCAGGCACACCTGGATGCCCTGCTCCCACAGCCAGCCGAGCTCAGGGGTGCCCAGGGTCACCCATCTTCCTGCAACAGGGACTGATTCACCCCAGAGCTCCCTAACTGCTCTCCCGGTCTGTATCTCCCAGTCTGTTTACATCCAACTAACAACTACAATTAATCCATTACTTTTTATCAGGCACTGCTCTATCTCACCACAGAGTGCTCCCAGCCTGGCTGTGGCAGCACAGATGCACTCATGGGAAAGATCAGGAATGGGACTTGGAAATGCCACAGTCTCCGTGTAAAGTGCTGCTTCTCCTCCATGGCCACTTCCCCATGAACATGGGCATTGTTTCTGTAACAAAACCTGCCAACAAAGCCCCAAAGCCCCAGGAACACTCTGGCTCTCCAAACCCTGAGCACTTTAACACATGGAGGTACCTCCAGGTGAGGCTTTTCGTCCTGCCAGCTCTTGTTCAGACTTGGCTCATCCACCAGCCCTTCTCCCCGGCTGCAGTGCCTGACTGCAGAGAGGATCCTCCTGTTGCTGCTCCCCCCATGCCCTCAGGAGCCCAGGGTGCTCCAGCCTGGGCCTGCTCTCACCAACTCCCCGGCTGCTCCAGCAGGCCACGGCTGCAGAACCCAAAACTCCACCGGGACCTCCTTCTACCTCTGGGCCAAGGCACTGGGCCCCAAGGGATGTCCTTGGCTTTAGCTGCTCTTGTTGGAATACTCCATCAAGCCCTGGCTTGCACACACTGAGGCAGCAGATATCCTTTCCCAACACCTTATGTACACCCAAAGCTTCTGTTCCAACGTTCAACTTCAGCAAAAGCAAGACAAAACCCCAACAAGGGCCCCCAGATGAAGTCTCTGCAATGGAGGGCTCTGAGAGCAGCAGGAGCCTCAGTTCTGTTCCTGCTTATGCTGAAAAACATAAAACCCCAGGAAAAACCCCAACCCCACGTTTCATTTCTCAGGCTCCTGCTCTAAATGATCCCAAGCTTGGAGCAGTACCCCTACCACTACAGCATGATGTTCAAGACTATTCCATTGCACACTAGGTAATCCAAATCCTTGGAATTTGCTTCTAACAAACACACCTTTACCCAGCCACAGAATACCCTGTTCCAATTTTTGAGTCAACCCCTTAGAAATACAATAGTGTAATGATGAAAGTTTCCCTCAAGCTTTCCAGAGGAACTTTTTAAAACAGTTTTTATATATATAAAAAATGAAGTGTCTCAATTTTTTCTGACAGTTTTCAATGACCCTGACCCAAACACCATTTTTGATGAACACATTTCAGTGTGGTAGCACAATATAGAGAAGAACATGCAGAAAGATACATGAAGTCAAAGAGCAGAGACGTACCCGTAGTTCTGTGACTCGGAAAGGCTCCCTAAGTCTTCCATCTTCATCTTTTAAATTATAACCTTCGGCTCTTTTATCCCTTTCACTTATTTTCCATAGTTTAATAGTTTTATCTAAAACCAAAAATTCACATGCTTGAGAATGAATAGAATACAAAATCAAATCACTAAATATGGGCTCAGCAGAGTGACCATGAGTGACCTGCCTGGGTTGCCACTGCTTGCAGCAGAAGGACCCTGGTGCAGTTCTTTACCCACAATGCGAAGTGCAGTTTGAATAAAATCCCAACTTGTGCCTGAGCAGTAAGGCCCTGCGCCTCCCACTCACCCAAATGCCACTGCCCAGGGGGGAGTTTCACACACCAATTACCCAAATTCCCCACGAAGCCCCGTACAATTATCTGAATTACAGTAACAGCCCACTGCTAGGGGCCAAACCCAACACACACAGCAACTCCTTACACTAACTGTCCTAAAGGAAACCACGTTTGTCCCAGGAACCTGCTCAGAGCCAGCCAAGGGCAGAGATCAGGATGTGCCCCACGGTTTAGGGTTCCAAAGGAATGCACCTCCCAGGTGTTACCAGGGAAGTGTTCCAAGGGCACACTTGTCTCACCCAAGAGTGAGATCCTCGGCTAACTGGAGCCAAACCTCTCCTCCCCAAACTCCTGCAGAGCATTTAAGATGACACAGTTTAAAGAATGCTTTATTAAGACTTCTATCAGAGGAAATTACTTTAATTGCACAGACCGGCAGACAGGAATCACTCCTGCTTTTAAAATGTCATCATGACCTCACAAAGTGATCCAAACTGTGAGGAATAAGCATATTCCTCTGATAGTAAGAGCAAGTTTTTTTCATAGAATAGTTTAGGTTGGACAGTACCTTTAAGACATGAGTCCAGCTGTTCCCAATAACCCATGTTCCCAGTTCTACAAATTCCTCTACAGATGCTCCACGACGCACCAGAACTAAACAGACCAAATATTCACACAGCCCTCACACCCAACATTTCATCAGAACATATTTTGCGTGTAATTAAAGAAGATATTAAAACAACCCCAAAACATGTCAGAATAAAAGCCCAAGTGTATGACAGGTGAGATAATATTCCAATGACAAATGTTCTTTGTGGAAAACAAAGGGCCCTTACCATTTGTAGACAGCAGGAAGTGAGCAGCATTCTGTTGTGGTAACCACCTAATTTTATTAATTTTTTCCTCAATTTCTAGACTTTTCAAGTAGTCAAACTCAGGCTCGTGACTCTGGAAGGTACTGTAAACATTGTATTCTCCCCGAGAGAGAGGACGGCTTTTAGTCTGCAAGAAAACAGAGCATTTCCTGAGGCTGATGTCACTGGGTCCCTCAGAAATGGCCCACACAAATCAGTGATTAGAAACTGTCAATCAGAACACCAGCTTTTACAACAGGTCTTGAATTTTACATCTTCACTCTGTGATACTGTACCCAGTTTAGCACCAATACAGTGCACACCATTCCTCTTTAAAAATGCAGCTTTATGTATAAACACCTGTGCACCCTTCAGGCTTTGCTATCTGCCTGTGGTGGGTGTGGGAGCAAGGAACAGAGAGCCAAGTGCCAAGGCTCCCCAGATGTGCATTATCAGATTTGAGGCAACTCGTTATCAGGCTTTCCAAGGTAGTGGTAGTGGTTTGTGCTGCAGAACAGCCCCAGGGGTGCAGTTTGCCCTGCAGTGCCTCACGGCTGTGGAGTTTCCATACTCTCAGTTAACTCTGAGACTTCACATGATTTTACTCCCTATGTGTCGTTGACTTGTAAGAATTTTGGGCAGGATCCTCCCACCTGACCCCATCCAGAAGTTCCCTGCACTTGGAGTGAGCTGCCTTGGCACTGGTGCTTTCCCTCTCTACTCACACGTTTGCTTGGAGTGATTGCTGCTTGCCAGTGAAGTCAAGTCAGATGAGCCCAGGGCATGATTCAGAGCATTCCAGGGTCCCTTCCCAAATGCAGGTGTCTGAGGAACTGTATAACCACCCTAAATTGTCACTGACCCAGTTAATCTAGTCTTAAATCCAAACTGGGTAAAAAATATGGTAATTAGATTTTAAGGTTTCGGTATTATACACTTATTTTAGATTCTTCCCTGCAGTTTTGCACATGACAAAAGAAATGTCCCTCATTCCCAACTCTTCCCTCAGTTTCCACACATTCCCAAGGAGACAGCTGAATATTCCTGTGTGAATAGTCTGACTTGGGGTTTGTTTTTCCCCACCCTCCGAGGAACTGCCGTGACAGGCGGGTTTTGCCTTATGGAACAACTGAGAGCTAACCCATAACAGTCCCCCTCCACGCCAGGCAAGTCCGAGATCCTGAGAAGATCAGGATGCTCCTGAAGCCCTCCTGACCTTATCTCTGGGCCTTAGTTAAGTCTCTGGTGGCCCGAGTAAATGATGCATGAGGCCGGAGCTGCCTGGGTGCAGCCGGGTAACATTTCAGCAGCGCTGGCACCTCCCTGCTCCAGAGCCCCCGCTGCCACCAGCGCGGCACCTCTGGGGTGGGGGCTGTGAACAGCAGCACGCGAGGAGAAATGCAAAATACTGGCCAGGTGCTCATTAACACAGCAGCATCTCAGCCCCACAAGGAGAGCAGAGGGGTTCTGCTGGAGAAATGCCACAGCACTTGAAGATTTGTAATATTCATGCGAGACAAGCTGAATTAAAATTCCATGATGATTTCTGGTATTTCTGATCCAGGAGAATGCTCAAACCCTCAAATTCCCCTTAACTCCCTGAAGGACAGGATAACCAGACACTTTGGTGAGAACTGCCATGCGGAATACTGACTTTTTAAAGAACACGATCCCAGATTCCTCCCAGACATGACAATTACTTTCCAGCACTTGGTGCACGTTTCCCACCCCCACTGCTGCTCGGGGGATCCCAGCTCCGGGACGTGGCTCAGGATGAACACACAGGAACATTACAGCACTGTCACACAGCTGAACTCCATGAAGAGCAGCTGTGGAAGTGCAGGAGGGACAGTGTTCCCACCCTCCCAACAAGAAACGCTCAGGTGCTTCTGAGGAAGTGGCTGTTCCCACTGGTTTTGAGTCCTCAAACAACTTTTAACCACCTTATCCTGTTGTCCTTGCAGCTTATTTTCTGAACTTCTTTTACATTCTCTTCCAAAGTGTTGTGATTTACCTCAGACCAGCCTGACCCAGTGGAAAAATTCAGGAGAAAGTCCAAATTCTGCAAAGTGACACTGAGAACACCACGTACATATAAAGAGCTCACTTGGATTTTGGGGACTTTTTTTTTTTGGAAGGAGGGAGGGGAACCCTCACCAGACCAACTTACCAAGTGCAGCATAGGGCAGATATTTAGAAATTTGGCTAACTTGGGGTTTTCTGAGAAAACTCTCTGTTTAAACCGTTTAAAACTCAGGGTATGAACAGATGAAGTGAGACTGTGCAACACAAGAACAGTGTAGTAACAACACTTTTGTTTTTCAAGTCACTGACCTCTTGTTCCCTTTGAAATATAACCACTCTGCCACCTTTGTCTCCTGTTGCAAGAAGATCACCAGAGCAATTAAATTCAACTGTTGAAATTATATCAGCTGTAAAGAGAACAGAAATAAACCAGCACTGTAATGTGGAAAGCAAATCAAGGAGTTCCAAGACTTGAGCACAAAAAAAGCATTACAACTTGTATTAATGAATGACACAATTCTTCATTTACATCCCCAAACGCAGCCATGTTTCAAAGCCTAACACAATTTTACTGACAAGCTAAAACACGTATTCATTCCCTAGTGCAGGCTTTGGGGGCCTTCAGCCAGCAGAGGCACAGTGGCTGAGGAGCCCAAGGTGTGTGTGCTGCCTGCGGGGCTGCAATGTCCACGGGGATATCCCTGCCCTGAGCTTCCCCCAGGTTCCCACCCCAGCGTGTGCATCCTGCCAGTGTGGTGTTCCCATCCAGGTGAGGCTGAGGCACATCTGCCTCTCCCAAGCTGAGCACTCAGGGAGTTACCTCAGGAGCCCACGACAGGCAGCTCCCCTCGGCCAAAGGGGAAAACAAAATTCTTCCAGCTGAGCTTCCTGAACCAGCTCCACGAAGAAGCATCAGCAAGGACAGATGAAAGCAGGAGAGCAAAGGAGAAGCCCCCAGGAGCTGCAGCTCCATGCCTCAGTGCCCTTGGGGGTGTTTATCCCCAGTCCCTCTGGCAATAAAGAGCTAATTGCCACTGAACAACCCCCAGCCAAGGGGTGCTGATAAGGAGCTGGAAATGTCTGTCCCGGGGCCGGGGCAGATGGTAACAAACCCAACAAAGCACTCGGCAAACACTGCTCCTGCTGGGCCTGCTCACAGCAAATATTGCATTTATGATGCAGATAGCAACATTCTGAGGTTTGAAGTGTATTGATATCAATTAGTTCCAGAGTGTGCAATTGGAGGCTCCCTGGAAACTCCTTTCCTGTATTGATTTTCATGTGCTATCTTTGAAATTCCTTTCAATAACACCCCACTCTCATGAGGAAGATGATTAGAAACCCTAACCAGCTTTCTCAATGTAAATTTCTTTTTCATCTTTTATCAGTGATGCCCTTGAAAGTTTTTACCTAGTGTGCAGAGATAATGATTTACCTTCTTGGATTAAAAAAATAATTATTTAGAACAACTAAATAAATGAGTAAATATCATCTTTCTGTGGATTTATGCTAGCCTTCAGTATCACATTACTAACACATCCAGTTTTATAGTCACCTTTCTTTAAAGAGAATTACCAGTCAATTACCAGTTATTATCAATTACACACAGGGATTTCAGAAGACATCCTGGAAAAGTAGCAAACCACAAAAAAGAAACAAACTGAGGAGGTAAGCAATCTGTGAAGTGACTTCACAGAGCAATTTTATGACATTTTTAATGCTCAGATATGAAGAAGCCCTTGAGTTACGGAAGTTTATCAGTAGCAAAACTAATATTCCACTACCACCACCATCTGCAAGCCCTTCTAGCAAGGACCCCTTTTACCCTTGGAGACTCAGTAACCATCCAAGCAGGGTAAGGTTGTTCCTTAACACAAGGAGTCACAAAAACTACTTTTCCATTTTGTCTCAGAAAGCAAAAAAGTTATTATTAGCGTCTCCCATCTTCTACTAGAGTATTCACACAATTATTCGCTCGAAATAATCTGTTACCATTTTTGTTTTCCAAAAATGCCCAAATCAGCTGCTGACACAGCCATTATTCCCCAGCAGTGCTATCCAGACAAACAATCTTGGGTGGAAACACATCAAAACACAGACACTACCCAAATTCCATGGCTTGAAACAAAAAGTACAGAGACAGGAGGGTAAAGAACATGCACTGAAATAGTCTGTCACCAACATGCTCTAGGGAACAGGGAACTGGGGGGCACAGCACGACAAAAATAGGGAAGCTTCCTTCAAATATTTTCTAAGTTACAAAATTTGGAATATGAGCACCTGTTTTAATAGCATTGTACTTGTTTTATACATAAATGTATGAATTATAAAGTTTTCCCCACAGGCATGTTTAATTGAAGCAGATCAATACCCCAAATCATTCCACCCACTATCCTCAGCACTCCACCATCTCAAAGCAGGTGAAATAAAAAGAATATTACAAGACTCCAAGTAAAGCACAGAATGAACTCCAAACCATCCCTGTTCTGCTTAACACTTCACCCACCTACATTTGCTCTTCACTTCCAAGTCACATTAAAACTTTTAGGAAAGAACAAAGCAAACCTCTGCAGGTTCTTCATCATTGCATTAACTCTGGGATTTCTAAGCTTTTTTATTAGATGTCATAACTCCTCCTTAGGTAAACAAGCACCAGTCTTATCCCCCTTACTTTCAGCCTTTTCTCCACACCAGCAGAGTAACTCCCCATGGAATGTGGGAAAGGGTGAGCAAAGCCAAACCAGTGTGATATTTGCTCAGGGACAACATCCCAAGGCTCTCTTCTCAGGTACTGCTTTTCTAGAAACAGAGATTTGTCCAACTGTCCCTGCAGTTCTGCTCCTGTGGGGCTGGGACCTGCCCTGCAAGCATCCATGTAAATCCTCCTCCTGCAGCCAGGGAGGGCAGCAATCCCTGAGACTTCACAGTAAGATAGAGGCTGGCAATATTTCTTTCCAGACATGAAAAATTCATGCTTAGCCTCACTTCTGGAAATGAGTTCCAACTTGGTTACACTCTGCATCCAGAGGAGAAACTCCGAGCTGTTTTCACAGCTGATGTATTAAAAGGACTGCTGGCAACTACACTGTGATTCTGCAGCATCCCCAAATTTAAGAGCACTGAGGACTTCCATAGGTAGGAAACACTACCCCAACACATCAGAGGCCACAAATACCCAGCTCTACAGTGGTGTGGTGGAGCCCATTCCCTGGTTCAGGACAGCCCTGTAAGCCCTGACAGATGTGTCCAAGCTCAGCTGGAGTGCTCTGAGCCTTTCACCAGACCTGCTGGGTGCGAACCTCCCTACAAACAACTCCTGCCAGAATTCTGGGAAGTTTACAGCCTCCAGAGCCTCCTGAGCAAGTTCTGCTGGGAGTGAAGGGGGCTGGGGTGGCAGAGACCAGCTTTAGTTAGGATTTGGAGATGACAGCGAGCTTATACCTGCAAACTAACTTAATCCCCCCAAGATTCATCCTGCGTATTTCCGACACCGGTATCAACGCCCGGGCTCTCTGCTGAGGTAATGGAGAATGCAAAGAGATCCACAACATCTACATCAGGTGCCTAAAATTAGCTCCCGTGAACTCTTCCTCTCTAAGCTGCTTGTGCACTGCTGCTCCGGTTAAAACCCAAACCTGACAACATGGAATTACTTGTTCTCTCACGCAGGAGAGAAGGAATTTGCAGCTGCAGCTCATGCTCAGGACCAACACTAAGGGGACATGGTCAGCACCAGTGCCTCTCTCATCCTCCTGAGCTGCTCAGGGCCTTTTGCCACAAACCCACTCCTCGTACTGAACAAGGAACCAAACACTCACAGCTCTCCAATAGCACCTAAAAAGGAGGCTGCTCCAGCTTCCAGGGGATTTTAACTTAGAATTTTCCAAGTACCTAATGGACAACGTACCACTTCAGCACACAGCCTGAACAAGGCCTGCCTGCAAACCTGGCTCCTGTCCTGCTCCCTGGAGAGGAGTCTGAATGCACAGCCCCATTTTCCACGACCCATCCTGGGACCAAAGCAGGAACTCTCTGCAGAGGCTCTGCTTTGAGAGGAAATGGCTGGATTGGCCTGCAGGCAGATGGCTGGCACAGACTGTCAGGGAGACTGCCGGTGGGAACTGAGCACAGAGGGAATATTTCTGTGCCTGAGATCAAGCTCAAAGGTGACACACCTTTCCCTCCAACACTGTTACCCTACAAAGCTGGAGTTATCCTGAGGCTGGACAAAGCTGTGGGAGACACTGTGTGGTCTCCAACAGTGGATGAGATGCAAGCAGTGCGTGCAGAAGGGCTCAGTGCAGGTTATGTGCTCCTAAATCAGCTCAGAAAGCAGACCCTGGGATCTCCCTGGAATGCTGTGCTGAACTGTGTGACACGACATCAGAAGGAACACAACTCTCTTTGCAGCAGGCAGGGACAACAGACCATTCTGTGGGACCACAGGTGACAAACGTGGGCAGCAGAGAACAGCAAGGAACCGTCACTTCAGAGCAGCTTAGGAAAGACTCCTCAAATAAAAAAATATAATAGGAGCAAATAAGATCACTGAAAAAAAACCAGAGAGCCCCTTTAGAGGGATGAGATTATCAAAGAAAATGAAGCTATTTAGATATCAGCACCTGCTAAAGAGCAAATAATAGAAAAAATGTTTAAAAACCAAAATCCTATTGGAGCTTAACGAGTTCCAGACACACAGGGCCTCAGAACTGCTTGTCACTGATTTGCAGGTAATTGCACCTCCCAAACATTCCCACGGATATGCAGCTGCACGGGCAGGTTCTGGGGTGGGCAGAGGGAAGCAGGGCTGTGAAGTCAGACAGTTCAGCTGGGATGGCTGCAGGGACCACACCAGGCAAGCGCAGGGAGCTGCTGGCAGTACCCTGCTCCCAGCAGAGCCTTCCCCACCCTCCTCGTGCTGGGCAGGCAGGCAGTGCTGCAGTTTCAGCCACTGCAGGATTCTGACTCCAGCACTCACTCCCACCCCTCAGCCTCCCCCTCCTCCCTGTACATGTCACTGCCTTGCTGCCAGGTGAAGGAGGGCTGTCCCCTACAGCTGCCAGAACAGCCAATGGAACCAACAGGGTCACCCTGCAGTGGGGAGGGACCAACTACTATTGCTGTCAGCACTCCTAAAATGCTGTTTCTAAACAGCTGATAGAAATCACAATTGTACTGAAACATGAGCCAGACTTTACAGCTGCCAATAACCACCTGACAACACACATATACATACAAGTTACTCAAAATCACCTATTTTACAGAATATGCCTCCTTAAATACTCAATTTTTACATTTCCACTTTTAGGATTTTTTTGAAGAGTTAATACAGGAGTGAGGTGTACCAGAAATCACGAAAATAAACCAAAGGGGTATAGTTTTGCCCAGACCAAACTTCTCCCAGCTTACACCACTAAACACTGCCAACCTAAAATACCTCTATGGTCTAACAATTCTTTTATGCCCTACTCCTCAAATCACTTGTAAAATGGCTTGAATTGCCTTTAGGCACCTGGCAGGGTTTAACTTAGTCCAAAATAACTCTGCTTTTGGGACTAATTTAAATCCTTGAACAGATTTAAGGTAAAGCATGAGCAGGGCACCAGCCAGCCGGGAAGCAGAAGCTGTTTGAGGTCAGTGCTGCTGCTGACAGGCCACGGCAAACTCCAAACATCTTGTTTGGAGTTGTGTGGGAAAGCCTGCCAGCTCCTGTGTGTCCTGGACGCCTGGAGCTGAGCCACCTGGCTCCCGGAGCGCGCAGGCTGCTCTGCTGGGAGTGCTGAACCGGGGTGCACAGGCAGCAGCACCAGGTGCCACCCTGCTCCCTGCCTGCCCCAGGGGCTGCCCAGCACCAGCCAACCCCTCAGGGGTGCCACAGCACCTCAGAGCTCCAGCTCGTGACACACCGTGAGGGCCAGTCCCTCATTTAGCTAAATTTGTGTTCTCTTGTCAGTGGAACCAGACTGCGACCTGGTACTGAAGTCCTCTGAATGACACCCTAAAAAAGCTGTCTTCTCTGAGTTTGGAGTGCAGGGAGCTGTCTGCATGTGTCAGTGCAAAGCAAGCAAGACCAGCATAAAGGGAGCAGCACAGCCAGAGCTCAGTTACACAGATGTGTTCCCTTCCTGCCTGCAGAGCTTGCCCTGCCTTCCCTACAAGCCAGGAGAAATCACGGAGGCTGCTTCTAGGATTCGTGACATAATCCAGTATTCTTTGTGCAAATCTACTGCCTCAGTATATTTTAACCTTTGGAAGACTAATTCCAATAAACTTTCTCCTACTAGAACTGTATTTAATTAATTCGCGCTATTGTTAGTTTTTTCCAAGTAGCTCATTGTGATGGTTTTGGGTGTACTTCCCTCAGGAGTTCATAGAAGTCTTAACATGCTAAGAAAATCAAATCTTCCTTTCAGCTGAAGCCTTCACACCTTCCCATCCTTTAAAAAACAGTGTGTTTTGTCATTTTTCATTAAGCTTTTCCCTCTGCACCCAGCCTGCCCTTCTGCAGGGACAAATCCAGTGGCTCCCACTGCTCACACAGGAAGACTTGCACTAATTCCTGTATTCCCACCAAATTGCTTTGTTTTGCACTCCTACTTACAACTCTGCTATTGATACTCACCATTTATGCAAACTCCTCACTATTCATAAGCTACATCTTACCAAAGCTTCATATTTTCATCAAAATATAATAATGGAATCCAGCCTGGTTTGGATTGGAAGGGACCTTAAAGCCCATCCAGTACCACCCCTGCCGTGGCCAGGGACACCTTCCACCATCCCAGGGTGCTCCAACCTGGCCTTGGACACTTCCAGGGGCAGCCACAGCTTCTCTGGGCAATCCTAAGGTTTCAGGGAGGGCAAAGAGGCATCTAAAGTCCTGCTCACGGCAAAGCACCAGCTTTCAAGGAGAAAACCCAGCCCAACACCCAGCTCACAGCCCACCTTCTGCTCCACTGCAGCAGCGTCACCTCCAGGCACAACCAGTGATTTAAGGTGACAGCAAACAGCACACACAGCTCTGTAGTCATTAGTGCCCTGTTTTCCAGTTCTCACAGAAAAAAGACAGTATTAAAGCTTAAAGCTAACAACCAATTCTGCAACTCCTTTCACGCAACTTAAGCAGATGTCACAGAGCTGCACCTCTACTGCTAGAGTTTTTTTTAAAGCACAAAATCATGCCAGAATTTCCTTTAAGAACAGTGAGAATAGGCCAAGTGAGTTCCTGAACCACACGAGAATGTTTTAAACCACTGATTTGTAAAGACAATTTAACACTAAGAATATTTCTAAATCACTTGTAGCTGCACTTTCAAACAGGTACAGGATTACAGGCCAATATATTTTTATTAGATTGTGGTTGTCTTTGTTCCTTGTGTTCTGCTTCCTGGCAAACTGGTGAGATGCCTGACCCAGCACCTAACAGGCAGCAAAAGCAGAAGGAGAGTTGGCTGAAGTGATGGTAACAAGGGATCTCTCAGTTTGTCAGGGCAGACAATCAATACCAGTCACTATCTGGAGAATTAAAAAAAAAAAAAAAGTTTACTTCTTGGATCATTAACTGGCAATACAGAACTGCACCCAGAAGTGGTCATGGATTAGATGCAGAACATCTGGCCCACAGCAATTTGGGCATATCTGTACATTATTTAATAAACAGATTCATAGTTTACTTGCCAAAGAAAAAAAAAAAAAAAAAAAA
>VYXC01007438.1:146753-163488 GCA_013397175.1 Platysteira castanea | reverse complement strand
CCCGCGGCCACACGGAGCCGACCCGCGGCCCATCCCGGCGCGAACGCGGAGCCGAGCGCGGAGCGCGGACACCGACCTGCCATAGCGGGGGGAGCCGCGGGAGCGGGGCCGGGAGCGGGACGGAGCCGCCCGGAGCCGCGGGAGGGTTCGCGGTTTCAAAATGGCGCCCATTGCCGGGCGGCCCGGCCGTGACGTCACCGCCGGCTCCCCTCAGGGAGGGCGGGCCGGGCAGCGAGCGGGGCGGTGATCCCGGCAGCGTCCCGGTACCGTTCCTGCACCATCCCGGCACCGTCCCGGCACCGTGCGGGGCCTGCAGGGCAGCGGCAGCGGGAGGATGAGCATGAGGAGGAGGAGGAAGAAGTGGTGGTCCTGGTGGTGCGGCTGCGGAGGCGCTCCCCAGGCGGCAGCAGGGGCTCCACACGCGCCGCTCCAAACGCGGCTCTACGTGAAGGGACGGGGCGGGACCGCCACAGCGGGGAGATAACGCTGTGCCTCCCGATTTATTTTTTATTCCTGCTCGCTCCCTGAAGGGTTAATTGTGGTGAGGGGAAAAAAAGGAAAAAAAAAAAGAAGAAGAAGAACGTGCTTCTGACTCGTTTGCGCCCTCAGCGAGCGCCAGAGCCGGGGTGAGGGGAAGGAGGGTAGCGGGGGCTCAGGGGGGTCAGCGCTGCTCTGGGACAGATTTATCACAGAATCACAGAGTCACTGAGATTGGAAAAGACCTTCCCGATCACTGAGTCCCAGCCGTGCCCCATGCCCACCTTGTCCCCAGCCCAGAGCACTCAGTGCCACCTCCAGGCCTTCCTGGGACACCTCCAGGGATGGGCACTCCACACCTCCCTGGGCACCCCTTGGCAATGCCCGACCAACCTTCCAGTGAAAGCGTTTTCCATGTTGTGCTCTGCCCCTGGTGTCTCAGCCCGAGGCCGCCCCGGGTGCCCTCGCTGCGGGCAGGGCAGGCAGGAGGGGCCGGGCCCGGCTCGGGGGGCGGCAGGAGGCGGATCTGGGGCCGGGCCCGGGGCTGTGCCCGGCCGGGTTTGGGGCACGGGGCTGGGATGGGATCGGGGAGCTCGGCTGAGGATCCCTCGGTCACTCCTGGAGCTCCAGGGGTGCGGGTGTTTAACCCCAGGTGCAGGGACTGCCTCTTTCCTGGATCACCTGCCTCAGAAACTGAATATTCCTGGCGCTGCGTTGAGTTTGGCCTCTTACGCTGCTTCTTTTCCAAGCACGGATACTGGAAGTTGTGAGGATGCAGTTTCTGCCCCTAAGTCTGGAGGAGCAGAAAGAAATCAAAATGAATTCTGTGTTCGCCCCAAACCCCCTGTGTTGATGTAATCCTGATCTCTAAGTCTCTTGGAAAGTGGTACTTTGAAGAACTTTGAAGCCCAACTGCTTCTAGAGAAGGCCTAAGTCCTTGGAAAGGTAACAGGTCTGCATTGTCCTGTCTCAATCTGAGGTGGTTTCCTAATCCTGTTGGTTGTAAAAGATGCAAGGAAAGTGGTTGATGAACAGACATGGTTAATTGTGATCTTGAACACAGCTGAGTGAAGAACATGCTCTTACAGAGTAAGAGTCTTGTTAGGGACAAGTAAAGCTCTCTGCTGGGAGTCTTAACGTTACAGAATGGAATTCCACCTGGAGGTTCCTCGGGACTTTCCTGTGGAAGGACTGAAGTCTGTCACTTGCCTGAGTTCAGGATGGTTCCTCTCAGAGACGTTTCTGCTCTGGGCTTGCAGTCTTTTGTTGGTAATTTAGATACAGAAATGTGTTTGACTCAAGCTTTCCTCATTTAATCTCTTGGTATGACATCTGTGCCCATTTATGAATTCATTACTTGATTCGTGTTTATTCCTTATGCAGTGTGTTGTGTATCAAGTGTTTAAATTAAATATTTTTTTACTTAGACTCTTGGCTGTCTCCTCTGTAGCTATAGGAGAGTAATTTTTAAGGGCAAAGGATGCCTTTAAACCCTGCCCTCTGGCTGTGGGAAGTCCTTCCCCCATGTCCTGGCACTCCAGGCCCTTGTAAATCGTCTCTCTCCAGTTTCTTGTTGGCCCTTTCCGGCACTGTGGGGCCACACTGAGGTCACCCCAAAGCTTCTCCTCTCCAGCTGAGCACCCCCAGCTCTCCCAGCCTTCCCTCCCAGCAGAGCTGCTCCATCCCTCTGATGATCCTTGAGTTCCTCCTCTGGCCTGGCTCCAGCAGCTCCAGGTCCCTCCTGTGCTGGGCCAGGGCTGGGGCAGCTCCGCAGGTGGGGGCTCACCTGGGCACAGGGCACAATCCCCCCTCTCCTGCTGCCCACGCTGCGGGACGGGGGTGGTTCTGGGGTGGGAGTGCTGGGAAAGCTTTCCCTGGGGTGTTGGGAAAGCTCTCCGTGCTCAGCTCTGGGAGCTGGGGGGCCCAGGGAGAGGCTGTTGCACAAGCCAGGGGACGGGGGTGGGTCTGGTGCTTTTGCAGAATTCCCAGAACTCGGGCACGGGGTGTCAGCAGCGGCTGTTCCCAGTTCAGTGGGTCACTGCTGTGTACTCACAAGAAGGTGACGTTCTGCCCTTGCCACACTGAGCAAGGAAAGCTCCTGAGAGTGAAGTTTCCAAATGTGCTCTGGAAATAGGATCGTGCCGGGCCAGCTGCTCCGTGCCCCCCACGTATGCTGTGGGAGGTGCTGCCAGCGCCGCAGCCGTTGTTCCTCAGCCTGTTTTCCATCCTCTGGTTGGGATTAACAGAGCCCTGAGCTCTGCCAGGGGGCTCTCACTGCGACTGCTCTGAAAACAGAGGGTGCTGGAAGGGTAATTTCAAAAAACACAGGGCAAGCCGTGGAAAGAGCGTTTATCCTAAAGGGAAGTACGGCTGGTGGGCACACGGAGTCAGATTTCATTAACAGATAAAAACCACACGCATATCACACGCTAATTGACATCAAAACACCTGATTATTCTTAGGTGAGAAGCACAACAGATTTTTTTCCCATGGAATTTTTGTCAGTGTTCCAAACTTTGGAGCAAACCTGTGGTTTGGCAGTTGGTGGGTTGCCTTATTAGCCCCGTGTTTAGTAATTTTACCTGTGTTTTTTACACTGTATTTTCCCCTGTGGTATATAAAGATACCCCGGACTTCAGTCCTTATCTTGAGGTTGGTCCTTGTTAAACTCTGGTGGTTCCTACCCAGGTACCTGCTCCCACACCTGAGCACAGACCCCACTTTCCCCGAAATACTGGCACTGTATTGGATTTGCATGGCATTCAGACTCCTCCTTCCCCAAAGAGCCCTTGCATCCAAGCCCCTCAGGAAAGTCCCTTTGTCATGTCCGGCAAATGTCCTAAACCTCGTGGTTCAGCTTTTCCCTCCCTGCTCTCCCGAGGCGCCAGTGCTCCGGTCACCTTCCTCGCTGTCACCAGCCTGTCCCGTGCAGAGTGTCCCTCTGCTGCCTGGTGCCAGCTGATCTGTGGCCCTGGAGAGGGGAGCTCTTCCAGGAAGGAGCAGCACAGCGTTTTCCTGGCGCACTGCGTGTGCCCTGAGTGGCTCCGGGTGAGGGGACGGATGGGGCCGTGTGCTGTGCTCTCTATTTCTGGCTGCAGAGGCACAGCGTGCCCTGTGAGTCACAGTTTGTGTCCTGCTCACCCTCAGGTGGCGTTTCCAGGTGTTCCACAGGGCTGTCAGAGAGGCCGGAGTGTGAGGAGAAGGGAGGGACCATAGAGCCCTTCGCAGCTGCTGGCAGACCTGAAGAACCCTGGGAACATCAGCTTTAGACATCTGAAAGCAGTGATGGGTTTTTTCCCCCAAAATAGAAACAAAAGAATCTCTTTGATAGCTGAATCACCTCCTGACTGAAGAAAGTGTCTGTTCTATTGTGCTCTTCATGCTGTGATCCAGTAATTGCTCTCTGGCTTTATAAGGAAAGATCTAGAGCTAACCCGACACTTCGGGCAGCTTCTCTGCACTCTGGGAGCACTTCTACAGAAATCACTTTGGAGTCATGTCAGAAATGTTGCTGCCTGCAGAGGTTCGTGGGAATGGGTGCTTGGTGCCCCTGGCTGAGGAGCCACAGTGGCACCGGTGTGGGTTTGGAAATGGCTTTGCCTGGAACTCAGGCCAGGGATCACCTCTCGTTCGGTGCCCAACTCGCTGTTCCCAACTCGCCATAGAGCAGTAGCTGGGAGTAGCTGAGGGTAACTTTGGAGATCACCTCCTGGCTATTTGCCCGAGAGCTGGGAATTCCATCCTGCTTCAGTCAGATTCCAGGCTGTTACTGCCCTTGACACAAGGGGTTGGTGGCTCTGTCCCACCCAGCCCAGTCCCTGCTGGTTTGCTTCAGGGCTGGGTCACGGCGTTGGAGAGGTCCTGTGCACTTCTTTCCCAACGGGAATCGCTGTTGGAAGGAACCAGGTGTGCCACTGCAGGTGATTTAGCTCAGGTTAAAACGGGAGCCAAATGTTTGTCATCTTGTGACTGTAATGGAAACTGAATAAATCTCTGCCTCGCCACATGCTGCCTTGTCTGATGTTGGGCTCTCCCAGGGCCTCCCAGCTTCCCCCACCCCAAGTGTCACTTCCCTAAACAGGCTTTGTTCTGGGGACAGTTGGTGCTGCATCTCTGTGCCGTGCTGTCCATCCAGAGAGGGCCCTTTGTGCTGTTTCCACACCTCTGCAGCGATGAACTATGAGCATCCTCCCAAAATATTCATTTTCAAGTCACCTTTGAAGGGAGCTTGTATTATAAATAAATGGAATTGCTCATCCCTCTGCTTCTCTGAGATTAAAGTGAAATTATCTTGATCTCAGGAGTCAGAGAAGACACCTGTCAGGCACAGCAGTGGGTGAGTCATATCTGTGACAGCAAGATTTCTCTCAGTGACACTTCCTTAAATGTCAAAATCTCATTCCCATTCCACTGTAGCTGCTCTGCTCTCCAACTTCAATTGAAACTTCGGAATAATTCCAAACATTTATGGGTTTGTCCAGCCTCACCCAGATTTTAATTGCTACCTGTGCGTTTTCCTCTGGAGAAGAAAAGTTACAAACGTGTCCCAGCGGAGCCGTGAGTCACTGCCTCGGCAAGGTGTGGCTGCAGGTCCTTCGCTCCTGGGCTCTGTCCTGCCCAGGGGGAACTGTGGCACAGCCAGCATGGAGAGCACTCATTCCTCAAGTATTTCTCCCTGCGTGAAACTAACGTGGATGCTTAAGGCAGAATGAAACGAAAAACACTTCAGTTTGAAAAGGAAATGTTTGAATTGCACTGTGAGCACTCCTGCTAGGGGAACACCCATTTATTTCATAGAATCACAGAATGTCCTGAGCTGGAAGGGACCCAGGGATCATCCAGCCCAGCCCCTGGCCCTGCACAGACACCCCAAATCCCACCCTGGCATCCCTGGCAGCGCTGCCCAAACACCCCTGGAGCTCTGGCAGCCTCGGGGCCGTGCCCATTCCCTGGGGAGCCTGGGCAGTGCCAGCACCCTCTGGGGGAAGAACCTTTCCCTGATCTCAGCCTGAGCCTGCCCTGGCCCAGCTCCAGCCCTTCCCTGTCCCTGTCCCTGTCCCAGGGAGCAGAGATCAGAGCAGCCCCTCGGGAGGAGCTGCAGACCCCCATGAGTCTCCCCTCAGTTTGGGTCGGCTGCAAGGAGAAGTCCTCAAGGCATTTACATGGGATGCACATAAATGTAGGGAATTGGCATTTTTCCTTGATGCAGCTTCTCTAGTTTCAGCTCGTAAAGGCTTGAATGAAGACTCCTTTTCCCCTCTTACCTTGCTGATGGCAGGGTGCGATTTCAAGAGGGTCAAAGGATCAAAGGGCCACATGGGCCAAATTCAGGAGTTACAAATGAACAGGATTAACAAGCCCTTCTACGTTCCTTGTTGGCTGCTGCAGGAAATGCACATCCCAGCAGCAGTGCCACAGTAAACCCTTGGTGTGCTCTGCTTGCCAGGCTTTGGCTTGGGAAAAGTGTTCAGCAAAACCCTTAAAAAATGAAGGGGTTTTAAAGGGAGATGGGACTGAATAGGCCACGGGGCAATGGCCTTAGGCTGAAGGAAGGCAGGTTTAGATGGGATGTTGGGCAGGAATTGTTCCCTGGGAGGGTGGGCAGGCCCTGGCCCAGGGTGCCCAGAGCAGCTGTGGCTGCCCCTGGATCCCTGGCAGTGCCCAAGGCCAGGCTGGACACTGGGGCTGGGAGCAGCCTGGGACAGTGGGAGGTGTCCCTGCCCTGGCAGGGGTGGCACTGGTTGGGCTTTGGGGTCCTTTCTAACCTGAACCATTCCATGATTCTGTGATTCCATAAATGAAATGCTGAATCTTTTCACAGCCAGGGGAGTGTGCTGCCTACCCTCTGTCCAACAGGATGATGGTAAGTTTGGTTGGCTTCCAGACCCATCATCCTCTTAAACTGATTTTTTTTTCAGTTATTCAGTTATTTTTCCCTTTATTCATTATTCAGAATAACAGAGGAGTGTTTTAGCTGTAGTGAAATCCTGGAGAAAATTCAGTGGTGAAGCAAGTAGCACTGACATATGGTAGAGCTAAATTGGGTTGGAAGTCTCAGGAAGAATCCTTGAGGAGTTGGTGGATGTTGGTAACAGAATATGTTACTATGGGCTCCATAGAGTGAACTTTTAAAGACTCTTCTGTCTCCAGCCTGTTTGCCCTGTGCACCTTGCAGTGACAGTGGTGTGTGAAGGGGAGTGGGGAGTGAGCTCCAAACCAGTGACAGCGGGTGTGGGTGTTTTTATTGCCCCAGGACAGCTGTGGGGACAGGGCCCTTCTCTCTGTGGCTCCCGGAGCTGTGGCACTGAGGGTGCTTTTTGCTCCAGCCAGGGGACAGCAGGACAGCCCCGTGTCCCCAGGGAGCTGCTGTCCCCGAGCACGAGCTGTGCTCCGAGGGCTGAGCCCCTGCTGCCAGGGCGTGGGGGCACGGCTGGGCACGCTCCCATAGCCCCCACCAGCCCCTGTTTTCCCAAAAACTGGTGCCAGTCAGGCAGCAATTCGCTAAGAGCACCACCCACGTGCTGCAGGTCTCCCAGAATGTGAGACGTGGTTCTGTAAAAAAGAGAACAGGAATGTTGTTGCTTGTGGTAGCTACAACTGGAGCTGTAAAACATGGGAGGGAATAGACTCAGGAGCCTTTAGCTGTGTCCTGGGCTCTCAGTGCTCTGCTCCCGGGGTGTCGTGGTGCCTGAGTGTCCCTGGGGTGTCGTGGTGTGCTGCTGTGCCCAGGCACATGTGAAGGCATGTTGTCCTGGTTTTTGCTAAGCCTTCTGTTTTAACCTTGGAGTCAGAGAATTTTCACACAGTTTCATGTAAATAATGGCCAATGTTTACTTAACCGTATTTTCTGTTTTTCATTCCTTTTGTGATAAGAGAAAGTTTGATGAGCATCCTTTTTCTCCAGTGGGATTGAGGAGGAAGTGACATGTTCTCCAATCCCTAATAAATTGAGAACCCTATAAAGTATGATAAATGTAAATAAAGTCTCTCCTTTTCCCTCCTTCTGCTGAACCTAGCAGGTGTCAGAGTGTCCTTTACTGTGCCTTTACCAGCACAAAGGCAGGGATGCGAGGAGGAGCCCTGGTTGCCCTGGCCTGGGAGGGCACAGCTCATCCCAGTCCTGAGGCACACAGCAGGAGCCCCGAAATGTTCCTGTGCCAGGAGGTGCAGTGCCACAGACCCGCCCAGCAAAGCGGAGAGCTGTCCCCGTGCTGCTGCCAGGAGCCGGGCACTGCTGTTGGCGTGGCACGTCCTGCCCGCACTGGGCAGCTGAGGAGGTGTCCCCTGGCCGCAGTCCCGCGGCGCTGACGGAGCCGTGGCCTCGGGGACGGCACGAGCTGTGACACGCAGGCTGGCACTGGGACCGCGGCCAGGGCAAACAGCACCCGCAGAGCACAGCACGGACACAGCAACTGTTTGTGTCGGTGATTTGAGCTGCCCTGTTTGCCTGCCACGAGCTTAGGAAGTGTTCGCAGCCACTTCCCGGCTGAGGATTACTGCTGGAAGCGGAGCGTGCTACTCGTAAGGAATGCAGGTTTTATTAGCAGCGCAACTTGTCTCACCTATTGAACTCTTTGAAGTCATAATTCCGCAGTGAAGCCTTTTCCATGGATTCATTTCCATTTCAATGTCGTAGAAGTTACCCACTAGGGCACACCCATAGGAAACACCTCCTAAGGAGGTTGTTGAGTTGTACTACAAGCCCTGGCTGGGTACCTGGGCAGGCACTGTCGGGGAGCTCTGCCGTGGCTGGAGTCGCTGGGCTCCAGTTCCCCTCTCTGCTGGTTTGCTCTGCTGTCACCCGGTTACACTCCACACGAGGGGTGCCTTAGCTGTACCTTCAACTCATTCCAGTGGTGCAGCACACATCATTCTGAGCTCATTTTGAGCTTTAACGATTTTTCCTCAGTGTTCCCAAGGTTTAGCCTTTCCTTTTTGTCCTTACACCATATTAGAGATATGAGTTCTTGAATTATCCCAAGAAAAACCCAAATCCCCCTGGAGAGGTCCAGCACAGCCAGAGGGAGCAGGGAGCCCCGGGCTGCCCAGACCTGAGAGTGATGAACTGTGCCTGGGAAAGCACAATAAAGATGCTCTCACACCTGCTAGGTTCAGCAGAAAGGAGGGAAAAGAGAGAGTTTATTTACATTTGACATATTTTATAACATTCTCAACTCCACAAGGGATTGGAGAACATGTCACTTCCTCCTCAATCCCACCGGAGAAAAAAGATGCTCATCAACTTTCTCTTATCACAAAAGGAATGAAAAACAGAATAGGCAGTTAAATAAACATTGGCTATTGTTTACATAAAACTGTGTGAAATTCTCTGACTCCAAGGTTAAAACAGAAGGCTTAGCAAAAAACAAGACAACAATGAACAGCCTGTGAAATCATGTCAGCTCCAGGGTCCTGGAGAACACCTTCCCATGGAGAGCTGGAAAGCCCTGCCCCAGGCCATGCTGCCGAGGGGTGTCTGTCAACCCAGCTTAATTTGGAGCTGTTCTTTGCTTTCACTCCATCCTGTACAAACCTCTCCATTACTTGCATGCACAAGTACCACATCCCCATCCCAAATTCAGTGTTGGGTTTCAGGCACTCTGATATGAACTGAAAGAGAAGATGTTTTCCCCTCTAATCAAAGCGAAGTCGTTCTCTCCAGGGATTGCAAAGACGTGGGAAGCAGTAGGGAGAGTCGAGCTTACTAATGAGCCCTACACCAAAGTCTCTTTTATGGCAGAGGGGTTTTTTATAGGAAGTTGAGCTGCTTAAAGTCAGAGAAAGGGAACTTATTTTGAAGAAGGAAGCCATGTAATGCATTTCAGAATAGGTGCTGACCTGGGGAAGAAGTATGGACACCTTGCAGAAACAGCTGCACCAATGAGAGGGTTTTCTCCAGAAACCCAGAAGTGCCACTTGTGCCTGTGAAATCAGAGGGGAATTACTGTTCCTGCTGGAGAGGAGAGCTGCTGGGGTTGGAAAAGCTGCTGTCTCCCACCCTGGCTGCTGAGAGCTCCTTGTGTCTGAGGAACTGGGTGAGTTTGATGTCTCTTTTGCAGCCTTCCCCTCCTGGCACTGGCTGAGCAGCTCCTGTGGAGGGGGGGTAGCTCCTGCCTGTGTTCCTCTCCAGCCCGTGGCGCTTTGCTGGGTGCCAGCAGGATGTGCTGGGATGTGGAGCTGGGGAACAGAGCACCTGCCAGTTCTCCAGCAGTGTGAGAGTCCCGGGACAGCAGGTATGGCTGAGGCAGGGGAGAAATTCCAGGCACACCAGGATGTCCAGGGCTGGGCAAATCCCCGGAATGGGGGGTGAGCTCTGAGAGGGCCGGGCTGTCAGGTGGGCAGGAGCTGTGCCACTGCAGCTCTGCTGCTGGTCGTGAGGGAGGGCTGGGGAGCTCTGGAGCTGCTGCTCAGCGGGCTGACCTTGCCCCTGCACCTTTCCCACCCTGCTGCTGGCACTCGTTTCACCCCGGCTCTCGGGTTCTGCTCATGGAGATTAATGCTTGTCCTTGCCTGCAGGATTTGGGCTGTGGTAGCGATACTCAAAGTGCCGAGTAAACTGACGGGAGCACGGCTGGGTGCTGCAGCCTGGCGCCTTTGTGCAGTCAGACAGAAAATGAAGCTGGCAGCTGGGAATGAGGCTGCAGTGCCACCAGATCCCTCCTCATTTGGGGCATTGTTTGGGCAGTTCATACCAAGTTAGTGCTGCTTAGGCTACAGAAATTATGGGCAGCACATTCTCAAATCTTTATCTCCTGCTGCGCAGGGGCAAGAACGTTGTTGGGACAATGATGTGTCACCACTGTGGTGGCCCCACGGG
The DNA here is from genome assembly GCA_013397175.1 of Platysteira castanea. Lineage (NCBI taxonomy): Eukaryota > Metazoa > Chordata > Aves > Passeriformes > Platysteira > Platysteira castanea. The sequence continues at coordinate 153,194 of VYXC01007438.1, read as the reverse complement.
CAGAGGCCAGCAGGGTGAGGCCAAGTGCCAGGTCCTGCCCGTGGGTGACACCATGAGCGCTCCAGGCCGGGGCAGAGGGGCTGGACAGCTGGGCAAGGCCCTGGGGGCTGGACACCAGCCCAGGGGTGCCCAGGGGGGCAGGAGGCCGATGGCCCCTGGGCTGTGGCAGCCCCAGCGTGGGCACAGCCCCAGGGCAGGGACTGTCCCCTGTGCTGGCCCTGCTGAGGGACCCCCGGAATCCTGGGGCAGCTCCGGAGAGCCCTGGAGGGGCTGGAGAGAGTCCAGGGCAGGGAACGGGGCTGGGAAGGGGCTGGAGAATTCCCGAGGGAGCTGGGGAAGGGGCTCAGCCTGGAGAAAAGGAGGCTCAGGGGGCCCTGGTGGCTCTGCACAAGTCCCTGACAGGAGGGGGCTCAGGGGGGGTCGGGCCCTGCTCCCAGGGAACAGGGACAGGAGCAGAGGGAACGGCCTCAGGCCAGGAGAGGTCAGGGTGGGCAGCAGCAGGAATTTCCCCATGGAAAGGGTGCTCAGGCCTGGCACAGCTGCCCAGGGCAGGGCTGGAGTCCCCCATCCCTGGAGGGATTTAAAAGCTGTGTGGATGTGGCACTTGGGGACGTGGATCAGTGATGGCCTCAGCAGTGCTGGGAATGGTTTTGGACTCGGAGGGCCCAGAGAGCTTTTCCACCCTGAACAAGTCTGTGATTTTATGGCTCTCAGGTTTTCTCTTTGCACTGATAAGGAGATCTGGCTCACCCCAAGTTTGGGAAGCTGGCACGAGGTGTCATCTTATGCTGTGACCAGGGAGTTTTCAGTCTTGGCAGAATACTGCCAATTATAAGGGTTGTATTTTGATTTCTTTTGAGATGGTTAGCAGTCTGCAATTAGAGATTCACAGAAATATGCTGTTACCCATCCAGCGAATTTAACACTTGGCCAGTATTTTAAAAAAACTTTTGGCTTTTTTTTATTTTCTTTTTTTGCTGTACTTTAATTGACAAGTTGCTGACTCTGGCTGTTTGGTTGGGGTCTCTTGGGCACCCAAGCCACTCCCCATCTTCCCTGGAACTAAACATTGCAACAATTCCAAACACCAAACAAAGTTCCTGGGAGAAGTTGAGGCTTTTGCATTTTAAAGTATACCTGCTTTTCTCAAAGTACTACCTTCCCATGCGTTGCAAACACTTGGTTTATTTTGTGACACAGTTGTTTGGTGCTCAACTCTTGCCTGCTTCACCTTTTTTTTCCGTTTGGTAAGAGCTGGAGGTGGTTTCTCCTGTTTGCTGTGCTGCTGCCCCTGCCTGGCTGGGTGCACGTCCCGGGGATGTCTCGGCTGTGTCCGTGTGCAGCCGAGCTCCAGCAGGGACATCCCTGGGCTGCCTCAGCCTCCGCTCCTGCCTTCGGCTCCAGCGGCTTCTGGGTTCTCTGTCGAGTTCTCCTCGGGGCTGCTGGCCACGGTCACTGACCTGGGCTGGGCTGGAAGGGACCCCAGAGCCCACCCAGTGCCACCCCTGCCATGGCAGGGACACCTCCCACTGTCCCAGGCTGCTCCCAGCCCCAGTGTCCAGCCTGGCCTTGGGCGCTGCCAGGGATCCAGGGGCAGCCACAGCTGCTCGGTGTGTGGGAAAAGAAAACGTTTGGAGTGGGAAGGACTTTTCGAACAGTTTTTGATTTTTCCGATTTTTTCAACCTTATGGTGCTTAAAAATTTAAGTAACAGACGTAGAACCTCTGGATCTGAGGGGAAAGGCAGTGTGGTGGCCTTCACTGAAGCGGCTGTTTCTGCTTTTCTGTGACTTTCCATCCCAACCAGAATCATGGAAATCGCGATTTTGCCACCTTCAGCACGTCCCCACTTGGTGGCGGCATTGGTCCTTATTACACTGCACTTAAAACTGCATTTTTACCGAAAACCACTCAAACTTCTGGGGTCTCTCCGACACAGCTTCTACACATGAATGAAAAGAGGAACAAGTAGGATTTTTTTGTTTAATGACTACAAAATTATGGAGATTTATCCTAATGGACCGGCTTCTCTGGGTCATGGTTTTTCATCCTTCTTTAAAGTGAAAAATGTGTAAAACACAGGGAAATGATTCTGAACCCATTTCCAAGCATTCACATACTCTGAGTCTGTGGATAGAATACCAATCAAGGAGAAGTGTTTTGTATGGAAATGCTCTGTCACAAGGTAAAATTTAAGGATTCATTTTTATACCCTGTGAGAGTGAATGCATAATTGCCATCTGCTCGTCCAGAAAGCCCAGGGATGGATTAATAACCACGGGACCACAGGGCACAGCAGAGGAAACAGGCAGCAGGGTTGGTTTGGAACAGGAATTCCCTAGCATATCTACCATTCCTATTCCTTTTTTCCTTCCTGACACTTCTCCTGTGCCCTTGTTCCACTGTGGCTGGCCGAGGGCTGGTGCCCACAGTGCTGCGTGTCCTGAGTGCACAGAGCAGCCCCGGCTGCAGGCAGCAGCTCCCAGCTCCCGGAGCCTGCATCGCCCCAGTCCGTGCTGCAGGGCGTCTCTGAACTCTGATCTGAACTCAGCACTCGGAGTTGTGAAGGCATTTTCCCTCAAGGAAAATGTGAAGTGAAGAGACACCATGGTGCACTGGAACGGCTCCCTGAGGAGCTGCAGGGCACAGCACGGAGCAGGGCAGGAATTAAGGCAATAATAAAAGTACTGAGGGTTGTGACACTGGTGACATCGCCTCTCTCTGACATCTCTGCCTCAAATCCTCTTTGTTTTTATCTCATGGCTCAGAGCATGGGAAAAGCACTTCTGGCTGGTGCTGCAGAGGGGAGCCAAGTCCCAGCCCAGGGGCAGGTGGAGCCTTTGTGGAGCAGGAATGGCATCAGGTGGCTCTGACTCTGCCTCCCAGACTGGTTGGGGTTGGAAGGGACCCCAGAGCCCACCCAGTGCCACCCCTGCCATGGGCAGGGACACCTCCCACTGTCCCAGGCTGCTCCCAGCCCCAGTGTCCAGCCTGGCCTTGGGCACTGCCAGGGATCCAGGGGCAGCCACAGCTCTGTGCCAGGGCCTGCCCACCCTCCCAGTACCTTATTTTTAAGTTAGAGTCCTCTATTTTCTTGCCAAGTAAAAAACCCCAAACCAACCCACCCCAAGCCCTCAAATGTTGTGCCTGGGAGATAACAGATCCTCAATCCCGTGGTGGCATTGCTTGGTTTTAAATGAGACAAGTGTTTTCCATTGCACAGGCAATTGTAAAATAATGTTGGTGGAAGAATACAGCAGAATGTTGAGGAATATTTGAGGTCTTGAAGGGACTATGACCTCAAACTTATTTTGTGGCACAGCGGAGAGCTCTATCTTTGCCTAGACAGCAGCTGATAATATTCCTGTGAGGACTATCCCAAGCACATGGGAGGTTTCCTGGCGTGGCCTGGTTCCCACACCTTCCCGAGGAGCTGGATGCAGCTGAGGCACCCAGAGCTGCTCCTGTTAACGTGCCATGAATACAATCCTTTATAACCTCCTGCTTCATCTTTGCAGTTCCTAATTGAATTCTGCAGTGGATGCGTGCTTGGAGGCCCTGGGCTGGAGAAACACACAGGGGCTTCACCTGGGGGGGTTTGCTTCAGCTGAGGATACTTGCTTCATGTGGAGATATTTGCTTCACCTGAGGACATTTGCTCCCCTTGGCTGGCCCCCGTGGGGCTGATCAGTGGCAGCTCTTGGGCTCCTGGAGACCAGCACCGTTTGTTTTCCTGCTCACCAGCAGCTGAGGTGGCTCTGCAGGGGCTGCACAGCAGCGGTGGCACAGGTCTGTGATTCAGCATCACACCTGTGATGGGTGGTGAGCTTTGTCTGTCGGGGTGGGCAGGCCCTGGCACAGAGTGCCCAGAGCAGCTGTGGCTGCCCCTGGATCCCTGGCAGTGCCCAAGGCCAGGCTGGACACTGGGGCTGGGAGCAGCCTGGGACAGTGGGAGGGGTCCCTGCCCAGGGCAGGGGCTTTGGGATCCCTCCCAACCCAGTCCATGGTTCTTTCCCAATCCCCCTTCCTGCTGGTGGGATGAGTTGGGGTGCACAGCTCCGGACAGGCACTGCAGGGTGTTTGGGGAGCTGCCAGGGACAGGATCGGCAGCAGAGGGGAATCACTGATTTCTTCTCTTGGAACCTTCCTGCTGTAATCCTGAGCAGGGAGCTGCAGGTCCCCGTGTTAATTGGCCTTAACCTGCATCAGTTTAACATTTTTCTTCCAGGCTGGCTGGAGTAAATTGGGTACTCGCTCCCCTAATTAACTATTCAGGGGCAAGTGTCTGATCTGCGGAGGTACGGAGCACTTGTTGCTCCTGGAGACGCCGACCTGAGCGATGAGTTTAGCATTGGGCTGATTCCTCCCAGAGACAGCCCAGGAGCTGCTGATTGACCCTTCAGCTCTGGATATCGACCACACGAATCAATGTGCTGGGAATGCCTCATCCCAGCGGATTTGTCTCGCCAGCTCCAGGTGTTGCCGGGCTCCCTGGCTCGGCGCACGGAGAGCTGTTCCTGGGGAAACCCACGGGTGGTACCAGTGGAAATCACGGATCTGGCTGCAGAGAGATCCAAAAGCAGCTGCGTGCCCCTGTCCGGATCCAGCTCCTCGGAGCTCTCAGGCGTGGTTTGCTTTTAGAGAGTTCTGCAAGGAGAAGGGAGCTGGGCTTGATGGTTCTCAGGGGTCCATTCCTAACACAAGGGCTGGCGTGGCACCCGGGGCTGTGGGGAAACACGCTGGAATCACGGCAATGAAATGCAGCGCGTGTGGGGAGAAAGTGATGAATGAATCGAGGGTCGGGAGGCAGGGAAGAGCCTGTTCCCGTGGGACACGCGGTGGCCCCGCCGGCTCGGAGCGGTGCCAGCGCCGCAGGCGACAGAGGGCACTGCTCCCGCGCCGGTGGAGACCGCACCCCGCACCCCGGATCCCGCATTCCACATCCCGCATCCCGGATCCCAGACACTGCATCCCGCATCCCGGATCCCGCACCCCGCATCCCAGACACTGCATCCCGCATCCCGGATCCCGCATCCCGCATCCCAGATCCTNCATATCCCAGATCCTGCATCCCGGATCCTGCATCCCGGATCCTGCATCCCAAATCCCGGATCCCTCATCCCGGATCCTGCATCCCACATTCTGGATCCCGCACCCTTCATCCCTCATCCTGCATCCTGGATCCCGGCTCCCGCATCCTGCATCCCACATTCCGGATCCTGCATCCCACATTCTGGATCCCGCACCCCTCATCCCGGCTCCTGGATCCCGGATCCCGCATCCCGCATCCCAAATCCCGGATCCCTCATCCCGGATCCTGGATCCCGGATCCCGCATCCCGCTCCCCTCATCCCGGCTCCCCCATCCCGCCTCCTTATCAAACCCGTGCTTGTCAGGGTTTAATCAAACCGCCGGGACTGTTCTCTGTTAACTGTTTGGTGGTCGGGGGCAGCTGAAATGCTCAGCTCTGGGCAGAGCCGCTGCCAGGGAGCTGGGATGGGTTTAATGTTTGTTCCTCACGCTGCAAAAAGCGATAAGAGGAAGAAGCCAATCGAGGAAAAAGCATTTCCTTAAATTATTTTTTTTTAATTAGTACCTTCCAAAAAATTTCTTATTAAAAAGTAAGGATTTACAACTGCACAAATGGGTTTTAGCTGCTTAGAGTGAAACGACTGAGGAGTGACGAGTCTCTCCCAGGCAGCTGTAATGAAATATTAATTGGATAAAAGCTTTAATATAGATTTTTAAAGCAGCTTTTTTCCTTTCGATGTAACATATTATAGCTGGAGACTGCTCTCATCCGCTGCTGTAAGAGCAGATGAGGACCTGACTCTGCCACTGTGGACATTTCCTGCTGGTTCCTCAGTCATTTTTTTATAGGAGGAATTAAGAAAGAATTAGGAATGGAACAGGAGAGGAAATACAAAAGACAAATTGGAGGAGAGAGATCAAATCAGCGAGAGGTTGGGTGTGACCGAGCAGAAGTGTCAGATGAGGAAATGAACTTGGGAGGATTTTGTACCCTCTGCTTGAGACAGAAAAATGCATAAATTCACTCCTGATTCCTTCAGCCCAGAAGCACCCGAGAACCTCTGGCTCTGGCTCCCTGCTCAGGCAGTGTGAGCCCTGGCTTTGCACTTGGGCTCTGCTGGATCCCTCCAGCACTCCCCGCAGTGCTGGTGGTGAGCTCCCAAATCCCAGAGAGGTGGGTTATGGAAGTGCTTTCCTCGTGGGGCAGGAGGTGATCCTGCAGAGAACATCCATTCTGAGGCAGGAGCCTTGTGGCAGGGATCTGTGCCCAAGAGCAGCAGCAGCAGGGCCTGCAGGCAGGGCCGAGCTGCCTCCCGGCTGGGCTGGGCTGGGCCGGGCCGGGCTGGGCCGGGCTGGGCCGGGCTGGGCTGGGCTGGGCTGGGCCGGGCTGGGCTGGGCCGGGCTGGGCCGG
>VYXC01007438.1:104233-142343 GCA_013397175.1 Platysteira castanea | reverse complement strand
GGCACTGCTGTGGCTCCCGGCACAGGCAGCCAGCAGTGCCTTCAGTCAGCATTAATTGGGCTCTGAGAGCAGGCTCCAGCCAGTTCCTCCCTTCAGGGAGGCGTGGGGGAGTGTTTGGAGCCACTTCAGTTGGAGAGAGAGCAGATTGAAGCTGCCACTTGTCCCGGCGGCGTTTCCTTGGCACAGAGCTCGGCTGCCCAGTCCTGCACTGCTCTGCTGCATTTTTAAGCCAGTGCAAATTGGTGCTGCTTTTTCCCAGCCATATGTTCTGTCCAGGCTTCATCCTCTCGCCCTGTTTAAATGCGCTTTCCATGAGTGTTTTTGCCTTCTGCAAAAGCACTTTAATATTTCTGTTTACTCTTTTGGAGACAAAATCAATATTTGTTAGATGCAATTATGAAGAATGATGGATGCGCTGTCAGTGGCATGAGAGTAGGAAAAATGATATTATGGCACAGAAGCAGAGAGGAGATACAAACAGGCTGGCCTGAAAACCCCATCCCAGATCTGGAATAAACAGGAAGCTTGTCAAGTGTTGGTTTAAATTGGAGCTGATTGCCTGCTTTGGGCACCGACCGAACATTTGCTTAAATAGGAACCGAGTTTGCTCGGGCTGTTTGTGCCCCTTTGGGATTGTTGTGGTGGCTGTCACACGTGGGTGTCACACGTGGGTGTCACACGTGGCTCTGCAGGCCCCCACCCCCTCCACCCTGGCTGGGGAGCTGCTCCTGCTGCCAGGACATCCAGTCCCTTCAAATTCTTCCCTTTTCCTTCCATTTTAGCCTTGACTTAATTCCAGATGGGGTGGGGGTTATGGGACTGTCCCACCGTGACAGGCCACGCTCCCCACGCTGCTCTTCTCCCAGGTGACAAGGGCAGGACAAGAGGAAATCACCCTGAGTTGTGCCACAGGGGGTTTAGGTTGGGGATTAGGAAAAACTTCCTGATGGCAAGGCCAGGCTGCCCAGGGCAGGGGCAGAGTGCCCATGCCTGGAGGGATTTCACAGCCCTGTGGAGGTGGCACCTGGGGACACGGGGCAGGGGTGGCCTGGGCAGTGCGGGCAGTGGTTGGACTCGATGGGCTCTGAGGGCTTTTCCAACCTGAACGATTCTGTGATTCCGTGATTCACAGGTTTTCTGGTTACACTGATAAGGGAAATCTGGCTCAACAGAACCAAAATCCTGCACTTGTTCAGGCTGGAAAAGCCCCCGAGCCCCTCGAGTCCAACCATTCCCAGCACTGCCAAGGCCACCCCTGCCCCGTGTCCCCAGGTCCCCCGGGCTCCCTTTGGGCCCTGTCCCTGCCCTCTGCGCTGCAAACAGGGTGTGAGAGAGGGGACAGAGCCTGCCTGGGGCATGTGCAGTGCTCTGCTCTCCAGTGCAGGTGCAGGTGCAGGAGCAGGGCCAGTGTTGCTGGCTGGGCTGAGATAAAGGACAGGCACACAGCTCTGCTGGGGCTCCATCGAGTCAGAGCCCAGAGATTCAGATTGATGAAGCTGCTGGGTTTACCTAATAGGTAATTTTTCTCCTTATTCCTTCCCTGCCTTGGAGGTCTTAGCACAGAAGTGAAGCTCAGGCTGTGGTTTTCCCAAGGAGTTTCCCCAGGGTGGGTGAGGGGACGGGGGTGCTCACCCCAGCGGGGCCTTCACAGGACCTGAGCTCTTCACAGAGCCAGGCTGCTCTGGCTTTGAGTTTCTTCCTTCTCTGTGTTCAAGGTTAAACTTTCACTACAGAGAATTAGCTGGTAAGAGACAAAGAGCACCGCTCAGGAGGGGTAGGGAAGATAAATTTCACAAAACATTTTCAGCTGCAGTACCTGAAGATAGATCAATATTTTCTATTTGCCTTAGCACTAAGCTTATTTTCCTTCATCACTGAAGAGATACTCACTTGTGCCTTCTACCAGAACATTAAACTGTTCTCTGCTGATAAATGGTTAAGAAAGACAAACAATAGCACTTTCCAGGAGCTGCTTTATCTTGCAGGACGACATCAGTCCTTTTGACAAACAGAAAACACACGCTTCTGTCTTAACTTGGAGAGTCCCTGCTGGAGCCCAGGCTCGCTGGCTTCCCGCTGGGTGAAACCCCCAGATTTTCCCATTTCCCGGAGCCTCTCAGAGTGGTGTCCCTGCTGGTCCCTGTCTCCCCCAGGACAGGCTGTGATTTACCAGCTGGCTCTGCAGGCGGCCGGGGGACGTGGGGACAGAGGGGCTGTGGGTGTTTCCCACCCCGCTGTGGGTGGGGACGGGGAGAGCCGCGCCCGTGAGACAGCGACGGAGCAGCTCAGCAAACAGAGGCACCAGAGCTGGGACTGATGCCTTCTCCCAGCCACCCAGAAACAGAGACCAGACAGGAGTAAGGGAATAAAGGCAGGGATTTATTTGAAGGCCTTCAAGGCACACCCTGGGGAGCCAGAGGCTGCTTCCATAAAATGGACCCCGAGATGGACGAGGAGTCACGAGTTCTTGACACTGATATAGGTTTGGTCCATTTGCATCTCAGCATCAATTCACCAATTAAAACTTCAGCTCTCTTCAATTTCTCCACCTCTCTCATGGTCCCAGTTTACACCTTTGGGCCTAGGCCAGCCCGAGTGTCCTTGAACAGCTCAGAGAGGCTTTGTTGTGTCTGTCTGGCCTAAGAGAGCAGCTCACGAGCTACAAGGAACTTCAGAGTCACACACTGGGCAGGACAGGATTTGAAAAATATAGAAATTAAAACCTAAGGCATCAGGACAAAGCCTTGTGTGTGCTGACGAAGTTAGAAGCTTAAGGCCAACTAAGAGGCAGAGAGAGCCCAGAGCTGCTGATCCCCCTCCTGGTACCCTTGGCGGGCTGAAGTCAGAAATGAGTACTGGGGCAGGAAGTGCAGTGTGCACTAGGAGGGGGAATGGCCCCGCTGGCAGAGGTGAGATGGGGCACTGGGAGGAATTCCTCCCTGTGAGGGTGGGGCAGGGAGGAACTCCGGCTGTTCCCGGGCCCTGCTCATCCCTCTCCTGGGAGAGGAGGGTGGGTCACACTCTGAGCACTGAGCACTGAGCGTCACAAAGGGAAAAACCATCAAATGTGGGCTGCCAGGCAGCTCCCTGCAAGGTGGTGAAAGTTTAAACGATGACAGAATGGAGGGGCAGTGAAGAGATTACCTGTGTCTGGGAAAACACAACAAAGACGCTCTCACACCTGCCAGGTTCAGCAGAAAGGAGGGGAAAGGCCCTTTATTGACATATGTCACATTCTTATAGAATTCTTAACTCCACCAGGGATTGGAGGACATGTCACTTCCTTCCCAATCCCACTGGGGAAAAAAGATGCTCATCAAAGTTCTCTTATCACAACAGGAATGAAAAACAGAAAATACCGTTCAGTAAACATTGGCCATTATTTACATGAAACTGTGTGAAAGAATTCCGACTCCAAGGTTAAAACAGAAGGCTTTAGCAAAAACCAGGGCAACAATTACCATGAGTTGTGAAGGATGCAGATACTCTGGTTTTCACTGAATTCCTGGATTCTTATAAATAAATCCATGTAAAGAGCCCCAGAGTTTCACCCCTGTGGGTCAACAGCACATGGCAGAGAGGGAAGTGGGGCCGTGGAGCAAACCACATGAACCAACTGGTGTAAAAGGGGCTGGAAACACGTGAGCCACGGCCACTTCTCTTTGTGAGGAATGTTTGTTTGCTCCTCCTGTTGAGGGTGTGTTTGCCACCCTTTAAAGCCAGAGAACAGGCCCTGCCTGGTGCAGGACCTGCTGGAGGGCCCGGGGCAGGCCCGGGATGTTCAGAGGCTCTCTGGAACCAGGGGTGTGGGGGAATACGGGATCACCCCTGGCCCACGGCTGCTCATGTTTACACAGCTCCTCATTCCAGGGCTGATCAAACACCTGCACTGGTATTGTCTGATTGCACCCAGGATTTATTTGTATGTAAACTGTGCTTCCAGCTCCCATACCAGCAAACATTGCAATTTCTTACTCAATTGTGTACATGTTTCAAACCCAAATCACATTTGTGTTGTCGAGCAGCTTTACAGCCCTGGCAGATGGAGGGCTGCACAACCATAGGTCAGGTTCTGCAAAACAAAACTGTATTTTTCCTGGAGAATGGCTCCTCCCAAACAACAGAGAGGATTTAGATACTTTTCGATGACGTTTGGCTCTTTAAACCCAGTTTCTCTGTGGGACTGTAGCTGGTGTCCAGGTGCAGGAGCAGGCCGTTGTGGAAGGGCAGAGCTGTGCTAATGGCTCGTCTCGGAGGCTGTGCAGGAGCAGGGAGCTGCTTGCTCAGCTGTGTATCAGCAGTGACACATCCACTGTCCCCTCACAGAACTTCACAGATCCATAATTACAGCCCAAATCCATCACAGTTACTGCTGTCACCAGCCTGTGCCAGCAGCGGCCGATGCCAGCAGTGGCTGTGAGGGGTTGGGGTTCTGTGTGGGGCTCTCACCCGTGCAGGTGCAGTCCCACCAGTGCTGCTCCTTCTGGGCTCACTCTGGAGGCTTCCCTTGCCTGTCTGCTCAGGCTCTGCTCGCTGTGCTCCACCAGCCTTGCTTTCCCTGGACATGGATGTGAGGGCTGGAGCTGTGGTGGCCCTGGTCAGAAGTTCTGGTGAGCATCGAGGGCAGGGACCTCCCCCAGTGCGGGCTGGGGTGGGGGGACAGAGGCACGGGGGGGACACGGGCACCAGGGGGACACCAGAGGTCCTGCATGCGACAGCTTCCATGGGGACATGCCCTGGGACATCTCTCTGAACCTGGGCTGTGCTCAGGATGGGAGGGATGAGCAGCTTGGGCACAATTCATGGCATCCAGACTGGTCTGGGTTGGGAGGGACCCCAAAGCCCACCCAGTGCCACCCCTGCCATGGCAGGGACACCTCCCACTGTCCCAGGCTGCTCCCAGCCCCAGTGTCCAGCCTGGCCTGGGACACTGCCAGGGATGGGGGATGCCCAGCCCTGCATGTCCAGCGTGGGTTGGGGTGGTGGCACTGCCGTGGTACAATAGTTCTGAGAGCTCTGTGCTGTGCCACAGCCCGGCTCTGCTCTGCAGAGCACGGACAGGAGAGGTGGCTGGGATCTAACAACGTTTTATTTTTAATTAAAAACGTGCGTGGTGCCGGCCCTGGCGCAGGTGGCTCCGCGGGGCAGCCGGGCTGTGCTCCATGAGCCACTGGTGTGTGGCACTGGTGGGGTGGGCACGGGCTGGGCAGGGGCAGCACACGGAGCCAGGCAAACACAGACGCATTTCCCCAGGGCGCCGGGAACAGATGGAGTTTACACGACTCAGGAAAACAGAAATATGCAGACTTTGAGCTTGATCCAGCCTCACGGAAGGCAGCTTTCTGCTGGCTTCGGGGGCTGGTGGAGCAGGGCCTTGCCAGGCTGCTTTCAGAGGAAGAGATCCTCTGTGCTGACCACGCTCTCTATTATTAACTCTCTATTCAGAGACGCTGAACACTCACCACGGTGTCTGTACGGGAGGTACAAACGGTGTCCAGGGACAGTTTAGTCTGAAATATGGGCTGTTTCTGTTTGTTTGGTTTTTAAAAGGTGATTCCCCCTCCCCCAGTGCCTCTCCCCATCCTGCCCCCACCATTTATTTCTCTTTCCAAAGCAATTCCTCAAACGCTCAGTGCACTGAGCCTCCTGACCCTGTTTAGTGTAATCAGATAAACATTGATTGCACTTAACCTCACAGAGCTTCAAGATGGAGAGTTTCAATGGTTAATTAACAATTGTTAATTGTTTTAGCTGTGGAAGGATGGTTTTGTTCCTCCCCAGCTATCCCTGTGCCCGGGGCCAGGTCAGTCCATGGTCCCCAGCTGCCACCCACCCTGTCCAGCCCCGGGGCACTGCCAGGGATGGGACCTNGGGCTGGGCAGGGGCAGCACACGGAGCCAGGCAAACACAGACGCATTTCCCCAGGGCGCCGGGAACAGATGGAGTTTACACGACTCAGGAAAACAGAAATATGCAGACTTTGAGCTTGATCCAGCCTCACGGAAGGCAGCTTTCTGCTGGCTTCGGGGGCTGGTGGAGCAGGGCCTTGCCAGGCTGCTTTCAGAGGAAGAGATCCTCTGTGCTGACCACGCTCTCTATTATTAACTCTCTATTCAGAGACGCTGAACACTCACCACGGTGTCTGTACGGGAGGTACAAACGGTGTCCAGGGACATTTTAGTCTGAAATATGGGCTGTTTCTGTTTGTTTGGTTTTTAAAAGGTGATTCCCCCTCCCCCAGTGCCTCTCCCCATCCTGCCCCCACCATTTATTTCTCTTTCCAAAGCAATTCCTCAAACGCTCAGTGCACTGAGCCTCCTGACCCTGTTTAGTGTAATCAGATAAACATTGATTGCACTTAACCTCACAGAGCTTCAAGATGGAGAGTTTCAATGGTTAATTAACAATTGTTAATTGTTTTAGCTGTGGAAGGATGGTTTTGTTCCTCCCCAGCCGTTATCCCTGTTCCCGGGGCCAGGTCAGTCCATGGTCCCCAGCTGCCACCCACCCTGTCCAGCCCCGGGGCACTGCCAGGGATGGGACCTGTGATACAATTAAATAAAAAAATAAATATGTAAATGCAAAGTCCATGTCATTACATTCCCATGATTTGCTTCAGAGGAACTGCTCCGTGTAGGAAAGTTATTTTTAAACACTATTAATTCCACTTGTTGTTGCAAAGGTTCTCTTGTACATCCAATTAAAACCCATGCTTTGTGTAATTTGTAACTTAAAAAAATCAATTTCAGCGACGAGCCTTTCATGTTTAGTGTTTTGGCATCAGGCGTGTGGCTCTGAACGGGAGTCACAGGTAAAGCAGAGAATCAGGCAGCTCGAGCAGGGAGTGTGCAGGCTGAGGGACCCCTGCCAGGCCTGGCTGCTGGATGGAAACACCCAGAGCTGAGTCCAAATGTTGGTCCCTGAGCTCGGCGTGTCGCTGCTGGGCTCGGGCAGGGAGCTGGGCAGAGCCTCCTGCAGGTTCCTGGCTGGAGCTGGGACCAGGGCCCATCAGCAGGGGATGCAGGCGAGGTGCCACAGCCTCCAGGGCAGCCTGCAGTGCTGCGGGAGGGGCTGAGCAGCTGGGACAGCACCTCCTCCTGCTGCCAGCTCCATCCCGGGCCTGCAGCCATCCTGAACTGCCGAGGGATGGACAAACACCTCTCCAGCATGAGCTGGGACAGCACCTCCTCCTGCTGCCAGCTCCATCCTGGGGCTGCAGCGATCCCGAACCGCCGAGGGACGGACAAACACCTCTCCAGCACGAGCTGGAACCCCTCGGAGGGGAAGGAGAATGTGCTGTAGCAGCGTTGTGCAGCTGTAATAATCCCATATTTCACCCTTCCCATATTTCACCCTTCCCATATTTCACCCCGAACCTGCTGCCCCTCGGGGCCTGCTTCCCAGCACCCCCGTTTTTAACATCGCACAAATACTGCTGTCACCTCTTCTATCAACTTCACAAAAAAACCATCTCAAGACTTGGAGTTTATCCTTCCTTGCCTGATCTTTCCTGCAGGCTGCACAAAGGAAATGTCTGCTCTCTCTGCCAGGCTGTTCCTCATGCTGACTTTATCTGTCCCTGTGCAGAGCCTCTCCTCCCCTGCGCGCCCGAGTTCAGCGGAGCCGCTGCAATGACAGTTCCATCCCTCTCCTTCCTCACCTCCCATTTATTGCAGAAGACGCAGAGGCCTCTGTCGCAGTGGGGAGAAGGGAAAGAGGTAATTGTGAGAGGAACACAGCAGATTTTTCTCCTTGGTGTGAGCACTCACTCTTGTTTCCCTGCTATTTGTATAAATTATCCATCCTTGCCCATCCACTTTGCACCTCCAGTGTTGCCTTTGCATCCTGAGGATAAAAATAGCTGAGCAGTGCTGGTCGATAAAAGATCCGAAAAAGGAATGTCAGTGGGAGTGTGGCTGCCCTATTTTTTGGGTTAATTAAAGTGAGGATGTTTCCTCCATCTCGAGCCCTCGGTGATCTTGTTTCTTCTCTCCCAGAATACTGAACCTGCAGTTCAGCTCATGTATTTGTCTTGGAATGGGACCCTGAGCCAGGAAAAACTGGGCCTCACCTCTTCCAGAGGCACAGAGCCTGGGAGCTGGGGCTGGCAGAGCTGGGGGTCCCCGTCCCCCTGAGCCCAGCAGGTCACTCCAGGGCCTGGCCAGGGAGTTGGGCATCTCCCCGGATGGAGCCCCCTCCCCTGCCCAGTGTCCAACCCTGCTCCCAGGAAACAGGGGGGGTTCCCTGGGTGGAATCCCTGCCCTGCAGAGCGGGGCCCTGCTCACACACAGACCCTTCCCTGTGCGGGGAGGGGCTGTTCTGTCCAGCTGCCAGAGCTGCTCCGGACCTACAGCACCCTGGAAATGAAATCTGGGGTCTGATCCCCAGCCTGGGAGCACCTGGGGACCCTCAGTGGATCCTGAGGTGACCCAGCCCTCGGCGGAGCACTGGAAATCCTCTCGCAGATTTATTACGGGTTTATTACAGATTGGCTGTCAGGGCACCTCACTCGAGTTCCCATCCCGAGCAGTTGGTGCTGCAGATGGTCCTTCAGCTCTGCTTGCATCTCAGAGGGATCCCAGGTGGCTGAGAGGCAGCTCCAAGCCCTCTGTGTGCCGGGGAGTGCTCGGTGCTGGGGCCACCCCGGGGTGCATCTGCTGGGCTGGGTTTGACACTGAGACACACACACTGTAATGGCCCGGCAGGAAAATAAACCAAAAAAACCCCCAAAACAAAACAAACAAATGAACAAACAAACAAAAATCCCCAGCAACCAAAAAAGGCCAATAAAAAAACCCCAAACCAACCGACCAACCAAAAAAACCCCAGTGAGTAAATTCCTTTTTGTATAATGCAAAGTGAATGGTGAAAGGCAGCCCTGGGTGCTCAGGCAAACCTGTGTGAGGCTGGGAGTGCAATTTCAGATCAGCCCAGCCCCAGCCCCAGGTGAGACCTCAGCAGGTTCCAGTGATGGATGCTCGCGTGGACAATAAAAGAGTTCAGTCACAGAGAAATTATTAATAAAAAATAAAAGAAATAAAGGCAAGACTCCCAAAAGAAATTGAAAAATCTGTGTTTCAAGTAAGAAACACACTTGTGGATAAGAGGGCTTCGAAGAACAAGGTTTTTTTCCAGGTTTTCATAAATTATGCTCCCTCTGTACATGCACATCCCTCCCAAACTGCAGGCTCTGGTCTTGCTGGAGGCAGGTTGGGTTGGAAAAGCCTCCAGCCCCATCTGAGACGCAGTTTCTGGTCTCCACAGAGGCACAAGTGTGTTACAGCTCGTTTGGACAGAGACAAGACCTTGCTTTCCCTGCGGTTTGCACCTTGCTGGTTTGGATGTTCCCTCTGTGCTCGGGGGGGTTTGGGACTGGGGCAGGGGTGAGATCAGGCAGCAGCTCCCCGCGAGGCATTTCCTCACCTGGGAACAACACTGCTGCAGGGCTGGGGATGGCTGGTGTCCACAGCTCCTGGCGAGGAGGAGGAAACACTTCCACTGCAGGCTCAGCTGCTTCTGGGAGAGGATTTGGCAGGACTGCAAAGCCCTGGAGTCGGGGCAGAGTCACAGGGCAGGGTTTCACCAGTATCCCTCCAGCACTGCTGTTAAATGGCAGGATCAGGTCCCTCAGACAGCTCCCTCTCAAAACATGGCAACTTTCAGCCTGGGGACTGCAAAAACAATTCACCAGTGTTGTCCTGGTTTTTGCTAAGCCTTCTGTTGTAACCTTGGAGTCAGAGAATTTTCACAGAGTTTCATGTAAACAATAGCCAATGTTTATGTCTTTTCTGTTTTTAATTCCTTTTGTGACAAGAGAAAGTTTGATGAGCATCCTTTTTCTCCAGTGGGATTGAGGAGGAAGTGCCATGTCCTCCAATCCCTTGTGGAATTGAGAAACTTATAAAGTATAATAAATGTAATTAAAGCTTTCTCTTCTTCCTGTTTCTGCTAAACCTAGCAGGTGTCAGAGTTTCCTTTATTGTGTCCTCTACGGACACAAACCAGCTTCACTGGAAATCTGGGAAAAGTACAGCACGACCAGCCTCGGGGCAATGCTGTCACATGTCTGAAACTGGGGGGTTTTGTCAGGACAGGAGGGCTTCGTCTGCCACTGGGGTCACCTGTGGGACTTGCTCTTGGCAGCCTTTCCCAGCCTTCGTGTTTCTGTGCCTCTGTCCCTGCCAGCTCAGGGCAGCAGTGGGGTTTGTGTGCCTGGGAGGTTTCTGGGCCAGCCCAGGCGGGCTCAGCTGGCTGCTGGCTCTGGGGTAAATCCCCCGAGGTCCAGCAGCGGCACCTCAGGGACATTTTCTCTCAGCCTGCTGGGCTCCCAGGGGAATTCCTGAACTGAGGTGCAGTGCTGTGACCCAGGGGCCTCTCCCACGCCCTGGGAGGGGCAGGGCCCAGGTGCCTCAAACCCCTCAAAAGGAAAAGCAGGGAAAATATCAAAGTACATTTGGAAAACTTCAAGAAAGGCTGAATTTCAACTGATTTTAAAACCCAGCCTTTCTGGTGGAACTGAGGTCAGGCCTTCTTCCTTTATGCTCTTTGTAGAGGTGGCTTTGCCCTTTTATTTAGAGCAATTCCGTTGATTAGATGTTTTACTACACAAGATGATAATTATGCAAATAAATGCATCGTACCTGTATTTAGCTTAATATCATTTTCTATTGAATACATTCAATTTTTCATTTCTTTCTTATTCTCAAACTTAATAAAAACCCAATGACTGTAGAAAGAAGATAACACTGAGCACTCTTCCATCAACATGTGCTCAATCAGAATGTAAAAAATTGTCTTTATTCTCCCATTTGTTAGACGACAAAACCTTCTCTTAGCTGCCATCCCAGGGGAGCAGACATTCACTCAAGTAAGGTTTTATTCCTTGTGACTCCAGATCAATTTATTATAAGATTTCTTAGAATAATGAGGAAAGACTCCTACATCCTCAGAAAAAGACAATACAGCAGTGAAAAAATAGCCATAGAAAATTGGTCAGAAGGGCAATTTCCAGCTAAGGGGAACATACATTAATCTCTGCTCTGAAAGTCAAGTGTTCTCGTTGCTGCTGGCTGATTGCTCAGCACTGCGTGTCCTGACGCTGCTGGCAATTTAGTCCCAGGCTTTTAAAAAGCCAAAGAGAAACCAAGAGAGTTCATAAATGTCAGGGATTTAAGGTCGTGGAGCAGGTGACTCCAATTACTGCTGTTCCTCGATGTCCCCATATGCACATGGACACAAATTAAGAGGGACCAAACTCATTTATGCAGAGGAGGAAATCAGGTTTCCAGGGAGCTCTGCTTCCTCCTCCTCACCCACCTGTGGAAGCTGGTTGTTGTCAGTGTTTGTTTACACCTCAGAAACCCCCGTTCACATTTTGGGACTCTCCCCTTTGGGCAGTTCATGAGCATGGAAGAGAAATGGTGTTTTGAGAAAAAGACTTCAAAAGTTCCTGTGCTCCCTTTGGAAAGCTTGACCAATGTAATCCAGCTCTGGGCCCAGCACAGGAGGGACCTGGAACTGCTGGAGAGGATCCAGAGGAGGCACCAAATGATGGGAGGGATGGCGCAGCTCTGCTGGGAAGGCTGGGAGAGCTGGGGGTGCTCAGCTGGACAGGAGAAGCTTTGGGGTGACCTCAGAGTCCCTTCCAGGGCCTGAAGGGGCCAACAGGGCAGACAGAGAGGGACTGGGGACAAGGGCTGGAGGGACAGGACACAGGGAATGGCTTCCACTGCCAGAGGACAGGGATGGATGGGATCTTGGGCAGGAATTGTTCCCTGGGAGGGTGGGCAGGCCCTGGCCCAGGGTGCCCAGAGCAGCTGTGGCTGCCCCTGGATCCCTGGCAGTGCCCAAGGCCAGGCTGGACCCTGGGGCTGGGAGCAGCCTGGGACAGTGGGAGGTGTCCCTGCCATGGCAGAGGTGGCACTGGGTGGGATTTAGGGTCCCTTCCAACCCAGACCATTCTGGGATTCTGTGATTGCATGATTGGATATTGGTTGGATTTGCCCATAATGGGTTTCTATGCAATGAAAAAAGCAGGAACTCAACACTGACTGCACAGGCACAAAGCTCTCCCTCATCCTTCTCCACTGCTGGAACCATTTCCCAGCCCCTGCCCTGAACCTCTGCTAAGCCCCAGTCCCTGGGGTACCTCACAGTGCCACAAGATGAGCTCGTACTTGAGCAGGACCAAGTCTGTGTATTCAAATTTGAAGCTCATTCCTCTCATAAGCAAGGAACATTTGGACAAAACCTGATTCCTGGAAATCATTTCCTGTGGGGGAGTGCTTGGTTAAACCCCGAGCCTTACCCAGCCCGGCGTGGTTATGGCTGATTTGGGCTCGTGTTGGTTTTCAACAGAGAGGCATTTTGAGTCTAATCCTCCTAGTATTTACTCCTGTCTCATAAGACCCTTTACCCAGGGGAGGGCTTAACCCTGCAAGACTTTGTGGAATACTCTGAGAGTAATTCTCCTTTTCACACTTCCCTTAATAACCCAGGCAGCCGTGCAGAAGAGCAGGATTATCCCAGGCAGGCCCCAGGAAAATGCCTGCACATGCTAACGAGGGACAGGAGAGTGCAGGCTGGAGAGGAGAGCCCCGAGGAGGGGCAGGAGAAGCTGCAATTCTGTAAAAGCCACTGCTCGAGACAGAACGTGGAGCTGTGCCACGTCCACCATGGACAGGGAACGGACAGCCCAGCCACAGAGAAGGGGAAACAATTCCTGCCAGGCCTGAGAGCATCTGCTCATTTCCTGAGCACCTCCAGGGCTGGGGGCTCCACCACCGCCCCTTCCAGTGCCTGACCACCCTTTCAGGGAGGGAACATCCCCCAGAGTCCAACCTGAACCTCCCCGGTGCGACTGGAGACCCCTGTGTATGTTTAGAAATTAACTGTGTCCTGAGATTAAGGCATCCTTAGGCCATGGAGGTGTTAATTAATGAGGATTCATGACAATCCTGTGAGGCCACCATCCCATTTGAGAGGCAGGGAAGCTGAGTGAGGCAGATAAAGTGCTCAGGGGTACAGGATGAGGCTTCCATCGAGCCAGGAGTGCTGACTCCTCTGCCTTTCCCTTCCCTACAACCACACACATTTATTTTCCTGTTACTACCTCTGCAAAAGAGTCCTTTCCTTGCTGTCCAGGAGGGGCCTTCACCTCCTTAGAGTGATAAAGTGGAGTGGTCCAAAGTCTGGGCAGAGCTCATCACTGAGTAAATGGATGTGGTGGGAAGGATGAGGCTCAGCAGAGAGGGGAGCCACGGAAAATTCCTGCGAAACACAGCAAAGGGGAAGAACTAATGAAAGACCAGGGGGAAAGGGCTGTGTTAGTGTTCTTAGCAGCGTGTCCCTCCAGGTATGATCCTTCCATGCCTTGGAAAATGTGGATGCTTCCCAGACGTGCCAGCAGCCCGTCAGTAACAGCAATAAAATACCAACTGTCCCAGCTTTGGTTGTTGTGCTCACCCTCCTGGCTTTAGCCCAGTGTTTTCCCTGAGCTGCTGTCGCTCTTGGAAGCGTTCCCATGAGGCAAATCAGGGTTTTATTCCTCCCTGGGAACAGCTGCTGCAGAGGCCTGCAGTCTTTCTCCACTTGCTCCTCGGGCTGCACATGAAAACGACAATAATTTTTTATCTCATGCATTATGAACTATTAAAAAAAGTATGAGCTATAATAAAAAGCTGTGGTCACAGCTGGTCTCAGGTGGTCCCCTCTGCCCACAGGGGAATTTGCAGCCTGGCATTAGGGGACTCCAGAGCCAGCACTGGCACTTGTCAGGAATTGCCTTTCCTGGGGACCCTTCCCCACCCTGGCAGTGTTTAGGGCTGATCCTGGCAGATCCCGGCTGATCCCGGCTCCCAGGGAAGGTGTCTGGCCCAGCTGCTCCTTGGGACAGCTCTGGAGCCCCCGAGGGTGTCCCCGAAGGAGCAGTGACACACTCAGTGTCAGGACAGGATGGAGAAGGTGGGATGGAGCTCCCGGCAATCTCACGGGAGCATTCAGGGCCTGAATCCTCGTTCTCTGTGAGCAGCCCCCTGAGAGGCATCAGCAGGGGCTGAGAGGGCCAGGATGGATGGAAGGGCCATTCCTGCTCCTCTCCAATTATTGCAAATGACAAAATAAAGCAGGGAAAATGAGCAGTGGGCACATAAAGAGAGAGCTGGTGGCTAATGAGATTGCCATGTCCCTCTGGGCAATTATCCTGATTTCTGTGAAAGAAATGGTGTCACACAGAGTTCCCCACCCCTTCCTCTCCAGGAGGCAGAGGTGACAGCACTGCTCTTCCCCCCAGGGTGGCTGAAAGGGTTTCAGTTCCCAGCCCAGGGTGTTGCTCACAAAGGAGAGAGAAAAGGAGTCAAATGAGGAGCTGTCAGTGTCTGACAGGAGCCGACAAACCCTAAATCACAATTCCTTCCCTTCGTACAAAGCTGCTGTTGAGTAATTGAGTGGGTTTTACCCCTTTAGATGTGTTTGTACTTGTGGGAGAGGGAGCAAGCCGCTCACCTGCCCGCAGGTATAACACATCCCAGATGCTGCAGAGGATTGCAGGTTCCTGGGAGCTCGGAGCTGTGCAAATGCAAACCACAGGAACGATGCAGGTCAGAAGGCACACCTGGGAAATATTCCTGAGAACCCCCCACATCTTTTCACAAATAATGTGCTCGTTTTTCCCCAGCCACTGGAAAGGAGAAAGTTTTGATTCTTTTTTGGACTTGCCTGTGAGCTCATCCCCTGGCTCATCCTCTGGCCCAGCTGTGTCCTGGGCTCCCACTGAGGCCTTGATGCCACAAGGGACATGGGACATAAATGTGCATTAATGGCATTTCTGTTCACCTTCTCTGGTATTTCTGTGCCCAAGTGGGAAGCCCTGGGCAGCCCATCCTGATGTGTTTCCCCATCCCTGCCGCCTCCCCCTTGCTCACCACCCCAACTTGAAATCAATCCACAACCTTCATGCACTAAAAGTGAAATTCTAGTGGTGACAGACACCAGAGTCCCATGACAACACCTCAGGATATCCAGCATGTCTGATGGGATGATCCAGTGTTATTGAAAGATTCACTTTATTTTATTAAAAGAGGGATGAATTATATCAGATCACTTTGTCAAAGTGGTTAGGCTGTACTGAAGTATTTGGATCTTAATTTGATATTTCATTCTCTGCTCCAGACAGGAATATTACTAGTGGGACATTTTATGAGTAAAGATAAATTTGTAATAAACCACAGTGCCTACTTAAAACCTCATTATCCCCGTCCTGTCCTTCCCCTGAAAAGCTGCGCATGAGCTTTAGTGCCCGTGGGGAGAGAGGAAAAGGCTGTTCCTCTCTTCTCCAACACCTTGGACAGCCCAGGCGGTGCCCTCTGGATTTGGGGTGAGGAAGGACCAGTGACAGGGGGTGCAGCCAGGGGGGGTCGGGGTCTTTGCCCAGGGAATGAGAACACAGGGACAGGACAAGGGAAACGGCCTCAGGCTGAGCCAGGGGAGGCTTAGGGTGGACACTGGGAAAATTCCTTCCTGGAAAGGGCTGTCCAGGCCTGGCACAGCTGCCCAGGGCAGGGCTGGAGTGCCCATCCCGGGGGGGGTTTACCAGCCCTGTGGAGGTGGCACCCGGGGACGTGGGGCAGTGGTGTCCCGGGTGGTGCTGGCAATGGTTGGGCTCTATGGGCTCCGAGGGATTTCCCACCCTGACCAGTCCTGTGACTCTGGGATTCTGTGAAATGCAGCTCAAGAGCCACGTTGAGCCCGAGCCCTTGGGGGAGCTTGGGGCTGCTCCCTGCAAAGGCCAGAGAAGTCGTGGTCAGGGCCCCCAGGGAGGGCAGGGAACGGGCCGGGATCAGACGTGGGGACACTCGGAGCAGGGTGTGCAGCCCAGCCTGGGCTCAGCTCCGGCCCTGCACAGCCTGGGGCCCTGTGGCACAGCTCACACCCCGGGCACCTTCTGTTAATTTAGACTTCCCTGCTTTTTGGCTGCTTTCCCCAATTTTAAATCAGCCTGCCCATGCCCGCTGCCAGCGCAGGGAATGATGATTCACGGCTGTCACAGGCACAGGACCCACGGCACGGCCACCCCTCACACTCCCCTGCTCTCCCTGTCCCTCACACACACCAGCCCCTGGCCGGCCCAAACCTCCCCCAGGAAGTTTTGGGGAGGGCTGTGCAGCTTTAGGGCCACTGTCCCAGGCCATTTTGGGGTTGTCCCTTTGTGCCTGGCCAGGAGCTGCTTTTGTGCTGCACCTCAGCTCTCGCAGCTCCTTAGACCATCTGTGAAAGGGAACTGAGGCAAACAGGCTTGTGAAGCTTCCAGGCGCCGTCACACGGTGAGAAACAGGGAACTTTCTGGCACCTTTTCTAATCAGGCTATTCCTGAAATGTGAAATGCTCACACGCAGTGCCGTGGGGTGAGAACGAGCAGGAAACAAATCGCTGGCACGGAAAATATCAGCGATTTGCTGCATATGCCAGAGAGGAGGCATCACCGTGCAGCCAGGCTCAGGTGAGGCAGTTTTCTGCCCTGGATTTAGAGAGGGTTTGGTTACAGCCAGCAGTAATTACTGACGTTCTCTTTGGATTTAACACACTGTTCTGTAGAGGGCTCTGAACAGGTAAGAAGTCAGAAATTTCTCAGAACACCCTTTGCTCGTGCTGCTCCTCTGCTGTCAATCAGCCTGCACTAATCTGGTTATTCCCCACCATGAGACCTCTTCCAGGCCTGTGAAATCCTCAGGCTAAGTGCCCTGCCCCAGCTGGACTGTGTTTGGAGCACTGCTGAAGGGGCAGGGGTGGGGTGGAAGGGGACTCGGCTGCAGGTGGGTGGGCTCTGATCTGCTCTGCCTGCAGGCTGGAAATGAGTGAGGATACGCTCGGGTCAGGGCCCTCAGCCCGGGGTTAGGTTTGATGTGACGCAGTGGGATGAGTTTGGCAGGAAGCAGCTGCAGTCGTTTTGGATCAAGCCTGGGATCTGATGGAGAACAACCTTCGGGGGTGCTCAGTGATGCTCTGGGTGAGAGCAGCTGGGTGAGAGGGGCAGGGAGATGCCCGGTGGATGCGGACATGGAAATGGACACGGACACAAAGCCAGGCTCCGGAGCAGTCTGTCAGGAGCCCTTTCCCTGGGGCCTGTTCCCAGGAGCCACGCTGGGAGTATCGGAGTCATTTCTGCTCTGAAAAGGAGTCTGGGCTCCTGCTCTCTCCTGCTTCCTGACTGAGCCATTCCAAACTGCCTGAGCCTGACGTGATGATGGATGTGGGGCTGTGGAAGTCTCTCCAGGGAGTGGATTTTTAACAAGGTGAACTTTGTTGCTCTAAAGCCCTCTTCCCGTTCTGCGTTCAGCAGCTTTCATGTATCACAGTCGAACACGAGTGTCTGCGAGCACCCCGGGGCTTCAACCTCTTTCAAGAGAAGCTGTGTGGTAAGCCCAGCTCGGGAAAGGCAGGCTCTGCCTCCCTGCGAGGCTGGTGGCTGCCAGGGCACCATCTGTGCCCCGCAGAGCTGGGAGGCTCTGCCTGGTGATCCCAGGCACACTGAGCTGAGCAAATGGATCCACAGGTCCGAGCTGTGCCCTGGTTAGATTGGGATTTTCCCATTAAACAGAGCCAGAGAGGCTCTGGAAGGCAGCAGTGTGGGGCTGTAGGGAACGTGACCTTCCTGCCCAGGGCTCTCACAGGGTCTAAGGGCTGGGAGCAGGGTTCCAGTGCTGGCAAACACCTGTGTCCTTGTAAGCACACCGGGGCAGGGGGGCTTCTTCTCTATCAGGTGTAGTTCTGAAGGTGGGGATTTCCCTTCTTTCCCAGACAAAAGTGATTTGAAAACTTGGCTTTTGGAGATAGAAGAATGCCAGACTAAATATATTTTCCTCATAATTTCTTTGTATTTAGAACAGAGGTAAAGACTCGGTGGTTTCTGTGGAATCTGATTTTGTGTGCTGATTTAGCTGATTTATGTTGAATCTGTATTTTGGTGGAATTATTTTGTTGGGAGAAATGATATGAAATAGTTGCTCTGGCTGCTGCAGAGCAGCTGCTGTGGTTCCTGCTGGGCAGGGCGAGCTCTCCCCTGCTGCCACTTGCCCACTCCTTGGCCCCAGGAGCTGCTTCCCAGTTTATCCTCTCAGTGTTTGTGCTTTCCTTCCTCTTTCACAGCTTTGGTGCTGCTCCCTGTGTTGAGTTGCACTCGTTGCCTCTTGTAAAATGTGCTACAGATTTGCTGTGCCAGAATTAAACTGCTAAAATTTGGAGTTCGGGGTGTCACCGAGTGTGGCAAAACACTCGAGATCCCTGTCAGCTGCTTGAGCAGCAGCTTCTGCTGGGAGCCATGGATGGCCTGGATTGGAAGGGACCCTAAAGCCCACCCAGTGCCACCCCTGCCAGGGCAGGGACACCTCCCACTGTCCCAGGCTGCTCCCAGCCCCAGTGTCCAGCCTGGCCTTGGGCACTGCCAGGGATCCAGGGGCAGCCACAGCTGCTCTGGGCACCCTGGGCCAGGGCCTGCCCACCCTCCCAGGGAACAATTCCTGCCCAGTGTCCAGCTCAATTTCCCCTCTTTCAGGTTGTACCCACTGCTCCTTGTCCCATCAGCTCCTGATGCAGGGCCCTCTCCAGTTCCCTGGGATCCTTCAGACCCTGGAGGGTGCTGGGAGGGCTCCACACAACCTTCTCCTCTCCAGGCTGAACACCCCCAGCTATCCCAGCCCGTTTCCATGGGGGATCTGCTCCTTATCAACTTCATGGCCATCCCTGCTCTCTCGGGGGCAGGAGCTGCTCGGGCCTGGTGTTGTCCATCTCTGAATTCCCTGAGCTCCCTCTGAGAGCACTTAGGGCCAGTTTGCCCCGTGCAGTGACTGTAGAGCTGCATTATTGCAAGAATTAAAACCAAAACAATTTGATAAAATAGCTGGCTTTCTTGCCTTCTGCTTAGAGACAAAACTTTCATTGCAGCAAATGGAACTAAAATCAATATACATGGAAATGACTCGCATTTGGGGACCCTGGGTATTGTTGATTTAATACTATTTATTTAACAGCTTGGCAAATGTGTGGTTTGTCTGTCTCAATAGATTTTGAAGAAAATGATAATGTTTTATAGTAAACAGTATAAAAATTCAAGGAAAGGCATCTTAATCAACTCCTATAAAAATTAAATGAGCGATTGAACATGTCACAAGCTCAAGTCTATTTTATCATGCTACTCATATTAATGCTGCAGCTTCTTTTGTGTTAGCTCCATTAACATTAATAAGGGCTTTAGTGCAGAATTGTGCCATTCTTCCTGGGGTTCCCTCCTTCCTTGTCTCCAGCCAAAATTCAAACCCTCTGTAGCCCCTTAGAAACCGTAGATTATCTCCAAAAAGTCTGTTGAGTGTAAGCAGAAGTGACATCTCGTGGCATCCTGAGTTTCAGCATTATCCTGCATGCCCAACACACAACTCCAGCTATAATAGATAATAAAACTACTGATATTTCCTTAAATTCGGGGAAAAACTTGGAGGAATCAATCCAGTAGGTAATGGCAGCCGAGACTGGCCCCCTGCCCTGATTTGGGGACATACTGGGTCCGTACCTGCTTTAAGGAGGATTTGGGCTGGAGAGAAAAGCCATCACCCAGGGGTGGCTGCAGTGCATCTCCCTCCCTGGCAGGGCAAGAGCCTCCGCCAGGGCAGGGCTTGGGATGGGGGCCTTGGAAAGGGCCAGGAGGTGGGGTTCAAGAGAATAAATGAGGCTCTAGGTCCACTGCTCTTTAAGCTGCGAGCAGGGAGCCCTTGTGATGAAGTCCCTGAGTTGTGGAAAGGGTCCTGATGGCATTTGCTGCTCTGAGAATCAATTTTTAAAGGACTGCCAGGAAGGAGAGTTTAATTCCTCTTTTTGACTGAGGAGGCAGGTTGGTAGCTTGTATCTTCCCGTGGTGTGGATGACTTCTCACTGAACATAAAATAAGCCTGAATACTATCTTCTTTGATGTATTTATTTTATAAAAGCCAAAAAGGTGTACTGGAAGATCAAGTATGTGTCTTTGGAGAAATCCCTATCAAGGAGTTTGGAGATGAAGGTCTCTCTTGCTCCATGGCAGTCGTAATGCAGTGAATGACAAATCATGAAGGAATAAATTTGCATTCATATTTATTGAAGGCAATCTTGAAATATCCCCAAGCAAGGAAGACTTGTGTTGTGAAAGAGAAATTAAGGTGACATTGGTAATCAAAGCAGTGACTGTGGGATGGGAAGTGTCACTGCTGGGGGCAAACCTGGGAACTTTGGTGCAGTTCCTGTCCAAAACAGTGCCAGGGGAAGGGGGAATGGCTTTAAGTGGAGGAGGGCTGATTTGGATTGGATTTTGGGAAGAAATTCTTCCCTCTGAGGATGGGGAGGCCCTGGCACAGAAAATCCAGGGAAGCTGTGGCTGCCCCTGGATCCCTGGCAGTGCCCAAGGCCAGGCTGGACACTGGGGCTGGGAGCAGCCTGGGGCAGTGGGAGGTGTCCCTGCCCATGGCAGGATGGCACTGGGTGGGCTTTGAGGTCCCTTCCAGCCCAGCCCATGCTGTGGCTCCATGAAAGCAGCGCGGGCGCTGGGAGCAGGGACGGGCTGTGACATCCCCCTCCCTCAGTGCGGACAAGGATTTGACCTCTCTGCTCTTCATGTGAGGGTTGGTGGGAGTTGTCTCAGCTGGGGAGACCCTTCCCCACCGTTCATTCCCAGTGATATTCCTGCAGGAGGGTTTTTCCCAGCCAGCCCAACCCGAACTGCAGCTCAGCCGAGCTGGGAGGTGTTTGTGGGAGCAGAGCCTGGCCCGGGGGTGCAAAGGGCCTGAGCCAGGCCCGGGCAGTGCTGGGGCCGCGGTCAGCTCCCCTCAGGCTGGGCAGAGAACGGGGCCTCGTCCCGCTGTGGGCAGCTCCTCCGCTGTGTGTGTCGGGCTCTTTTCTGGGGAGAGTTCCGATTTCCACGCGCTCTCCTGTGGCTCCTGTTCGCAGGAAAAGCCGAATTCCGCCCGGCAGCCCCGAGCTGTGCAGCAGCCAGCGCCGCCTGTGCCCTGGCAGCGAGAGGCTGCAGTCCCTCAGCGAAACGTGGGGCGAGACCCCGCCTGTTTAATTGGCTTTTGTCGGGAATTACCTCCGCAGCCACGGTCAGCAGCGGGCAGGCGAACACTCATCCCTGTCTGCTGACCTTTGTGGGGAAGGGCAGCGAGGGGACGGGGTCTGCACCTCCCAAAGCCTTGTCTGGGCTGCGTTCGCCGCTGCCCGCGGGGCCCTGGGGCCCGGGCAGGCCGTGAGGGGGAAGCTCTCGGCTGGTGGCAGTATAAGACATGGAATGGAACGGCCTCTCCTGCCGCGGTCCCCGGCTCGTCCCCGGCTCTTCCCCGGCCGCTCCAAGCCGTGCAGGGGGGTTCCCGCAGCCCCTCGTGGCCCAAACCCGGGGGAGCTCAGGGCCGGCGTGGGCTGGGCAGGCACCGGGGCCGCCGCGGTGTCTGTGCCCGCTGCCGTGGCTGTGACTCTGCGTTCGGTTCTGCCACTCTGTAAAGCCACAATTTCTGCCTCTCCGTGGCTGGCAGTAGGTCAGGAGCTAAGCCAGGCTCAGCTGCAGGTACCTGAGTCACCGGGTGGGCAGTTCCTGAACTGCTCAGGTGTGATTTTCATGGCAGAGGGCAGAGGTTTCCAGCCCTCCTGCAAAGCCCAGGTTCCATGGGAGTGGGGTGAGAAGAAGTGTCGAGTCCCAAACTGAGGGTAGGGGCAAGGTCATTAGCAGGATTTAATGTACTTAAACTGCAGGATGAGTGCCGTGCGTTCCTGAGTGCAAATCAGGATCCTTGCTCCAGCTTTATTTCTGTGCTACTTTAATGAAGCATGCGTACTTTCCTTAAGCTCCCCCCTTATATGTCAATTTTTAATTTGCAAATTATGAAGCATTTTGCTCTTTGTTGTTGTCTATCAGACACGGCAGCAGGTGTTTTCTTTGTCTGGCTTTCTGAATCAGCCTTAAATTCCACATATATATTACACGATACACCGAAAGATGTAGTCACTGATTTTCATATGTTCAGCTACTGAATCAGTCCAGCATTTCAGGAATCCAATGGCCTGGTACCAACGGTACCCTGGAGAAATGGAGTATTTACAAGGAGTCATTTCCCCTTTGTCTTATTAACTCATAATATGGATTTGGAAATTCCAAAGGTGCTGCCTGTGGGTGTTTTCTTTGTCTCTGCTTTGGGCACCTTGGAATCCCCGAATCCTTAAGGCTGGAATTAAATTCACCCAGTCCCAGCAGCACCATGGTGACCGCCAACCACGTCCCCACGTGCCACGTCCACATGTGTTTGGGGGACTTCCAGGGATGGGGGCTCCACTGAAAGTTCAGAAATACTTTCAGGATGGGAAGATAATGGTCCTTCCTTTTCTTCCCCCCCGAAATTCTGGCAGTCCTTGTATTGCAGAGAAGACAAAGGAGCAGATACGTGGTCGGCACGAGAAGTGGGTGAGGAGTTAAGGGAGCAGAAAGGCAGAGCCCCTGGGGTGCTTGGCAGGGGTTGTGAGCAAGTCCCTGTGTTCCCTGTGACCTTCAGGGCTGCGTTCCCAGCGGGAGCCGGAGCCTCCCGAGTGCTGGCCCCGGTGCCTGCCTGCTCCGGGAGCGTTTCTGCCTTTTAGTTTTGTCTCAATCACTGAAAGGTCAATCAACTGCTCATTTATTTGAGCGCTAACGCTTCACTGGGCCGACAAATCTCCATCTCTGCAGCAACAGAAGCGGGCTTGGTGTGTGATCCCAGGTGCTCCTGCAGCCTGGATTTGTAGCCCTGCAAGTACAACTGATACAAGGTAATAACCTCTTAAGGAGAGTCTGACCTTTTCCCCCTTATTTCCTTATTTTCCCAAATTGGTTTGATTCCAGTGCTCCCGTAGCTCCCGTTTCAGTCAGACTCCACAGCTCCCAGGTGTCAGTGGAGTTGAGCCACAGCCACTTCTTAAAAATTCATCTTTTATGGTTGTGATGGGAGCAAAACCCAAACCAGCTGCAACTCAATTGTTATAGCTGGACAGTCCAGAAGAATGGAGAAGGGAAAGGTGTTATTTAACCAAAAATGCAGATATCTGACTTATTTTAAAATCCTACATCAAGGTGATGCCCCTGGGTTCACTTCTTGGGGAAAAACCCCCACAAAAACACAGGTGTGGTATGAAAATGATGGGGGATACCCTGGAAAAACCCCTTCTGCCCGAGTGTGTGGGGCTGGCTCCTGTGCCCAGGGCATGGCCAGGGGCTGTGGTTTGGGCACAGAGCCCCAGCCAGGGCTGCACCACGCGCTTAAAGCTGAATTTGTCTGAAGGTGCCTGCAGTTGTCACAGCCAGGCAGGATCCCAGGTTATCTCCTCGCAGGCTGGCAGAGCCACGCTCGCAGCTGAGGCACCCTTGGCTCTGAGCAGTTGTTGAACCACCCAGAGCTGCTGTTTCAAAACAAACCCCTCACACACAGATGGCCAGCGCTGCCTCATTTAAAGCACGTCTCATTTTCCCACCGGCTTTTTGGAGTTTAAATGCCAGTGAACATATTGAGAATTGCAGAGGCATTAAAAATAAAAGATGTCTTTAAACTTGCAGCAAAAATAACTTGCAGTGAAATATTACTAAAGATCATTGGTTCATCAAAAGAGATCTAGAAGGGAAATTTCAGCTTTGCATGGTGAAAAATAAGAGGAAGAAGTGGCCAGGAGTGCTGTGATGGCTGTGGACAGAGCTGTCATCTGTGGGCAGGGATGGGATATTAAATGGAACCCAGCCTGGGATGTTTCCTGTGGCTTTTAAAAAATGGATTTCTGCCCAACTGTTGCCTTGATTTGCAGGCTCATGTGGAAACTTGGTGCTCTTACCTTCATACTGACTAACAGGATTAATTTAGGAAAAAGGGAGAATATTTGAGTTAAGGTGCTTTATCTGTGGGTTAAAAGTGCCCAAACACCAAAGCACCAGGAGGTAATAGAATTGGGTTACACAAGAAATGTCTCTTTAAAGGTTTAACTTGGAACACTCAGAGCAAACTCTGAGGGATCAGAGAGTGTGTGGAAAACAAATCTAATTTAAAATAGCAAAGACAAGCCAATAAAGCTGATCCTATCAAAAGCTTCAATAGTGGGATAAAATGCAGAGCTGCTTTTAACCAATGCAGTTCTGAACACAAGAAAAAAGCATTTTGATTCAGTGTACAGCCAGCAGTGGATCAGAGGCTGAATTGGTGAGATTTCAAGAATTCATCTTTAAGGAATTTCAGGAATATTTTCTGCAGGGAGGGCAGAGCTCCACGTCTGGAGTCCAGCCTGCCTGGCCCTGAGGAGCTGCTGTCTCCTTGTGCCCCGGGTGTGGTGCCACGGCCCCACTGGGGGCAGGCAGAGACTCCCAGATGGTTTGGGAGGGGAGGGACCCCAGAGCCCACCCAGTGCCACCCCTGCCATGGCAGGGACACCTCCCACTGTCCCAGGCTGCTCCCAGCCCCAGTGTCCAGCCTGGCCTTGGGCACTGCCAGGGATCCAGGGGCAGCCCCAGCTGCTCTGGGCACCCTGGGCCAGGGCCTGCCCACCCTCCCAGGGAACAGCTCCTTCCTCACTGTTTTTGCTGCTGGAGGTTTAAATCTGCATCCTGGAACAGCACCCAACACGCACTGTGATACCAATTGCCCTTTTTTCAGTAGCAACCTGTAAAAAACCTGACTTTTTGCCTTCGTCGTTGGCATTAAAGTGCTGAATGGAGGAAACATTTCCTTGGTTAAAGGAGGGTGAGCCATCCCTGTTTGCCTTTGGAAGGTGACACTTGCAGCGAGCACAACAATTTCCTCCCTCCGCCGCGCTGCCATTTCAAAATTTGCCCTTTTCAAAAATCCATCTAAAATCTCATCTTTTCCTAGGTTTACCTAAAGTGCTGATTCTAACCTTGCTCTCGCCGTGCTGTATTTGTTTGACTTGTGTGAACTACTATTTTTACAGGTTTTCTTATTGCTGTGTTGTGTGCTTTGTAGCTCTGCACAATCCAACCTTAAACATTTATAAAAGCCCCTAAAAATCCAAAAAGTCAGACTGGAGAATAAGCCACAAAGTGATTAATCTGTTACACCACTTAAAAACCACTGCGCAGGGGGGTGTGACCACAGCAGCACAGGGAATAGCAGGATTGAGAGATGAGCTTTTCTGAAGAAAATAACTTACCCACACCCATAACCCTTGTTGCAGAGCCTGGAGGGTGGTTGGTGTGAAAAACAGAGGGCTGTTATTTAACAAACAGGGCTGAACAGGGCAGGATTCGGCCCTGCAGTGCTCCCATGGCTGGCAGACGTGGAACAGGAGCTGAGGTTGCTGCTGCTTTGGTGCTGCAGGGCTTTGGGGCCAGTGGGAGCCACAGACTCAGGTCAGGGCTGAGCTGGCCTCGGGGGGAGCTGGGGGTACCTGGGCACAGGGAGGGGCTGCACCTGCGAGGGCAGCACGGCAGCCTGGGCTGGGGCCGCTGCTTTTGGAGCCCCGTGGAGGAGCGTTTGTGGATGCAGATAAAGAACTGAGGGAGGTGGAGGCTTTGAGAAGGGGTAAAAAGGTTGATCACGTTGCTCTGAGGAGGAACAAGTGGAGGGAGCAGGACTGGGAGGAGATGGAGACATTGAACGAGATGGAAAGAAGGACAGATTGAGAAAAAGCAGCTCCAGATGGAGGAAACAGTGTTTGTTGGGAGGGGAGCAGGGCTCTGGGCTGGAGGCTGAGCCCCTGCACCAGCCAGGGCTACCTGGGCTGGGAAACTCAGGCTGAGCCGTGGGCTCTGCTGGCCAGGCTTGTTCCCCATCTGCTTGAGGAAGATAAGTCCTTATCTGAGCTGAGGGGAAAAGAGACAGAACTGTGCTTAAAAACTGGTAATTATAAAAAGCTCAGATCATAATAGGCCATAATAAGGAAGTCTGGATGATAAATTGAAAGATAAGTGTTCATGAAAATGAAGTTAAATTCTTCTCTGAGCAACCTGGGCTGGTGGAGGGTGTCCCTGCCCACGGCAGGGTTGGAATGAGATGGGGTTTTAGGTCCTCCCAAGCCAGACCAGTCTGGGATCCTGTGAATTTCCCCATCCAAACCATTCCATGATTCTGTGGCTGAAATGTCAGGGTGTGGGAGGAGTTGGTTCTGTTCTCCTCTGGCCTGGCCGTAGCTCGGACAGAGGAGCTGCAGACAGCTCTGGGGCACCCTCAGGGCCCTGTCCTGGGGCAGGTGACACATCCCCATGTTCACCTTCCTTCCCCTGAAGGTGTTGCTCTCATCCACGTCCCTGCAGGACCCAGGCCCTTCCTGCTGCAGGAGCTGGACACAGAGCAGCCCCTCTGTCCTGGGGAGAGCCCCAGCCCAGGCAGGGCTGACGTAGATCTGCAGTGCCCGTGCCAGCTGCCACTAAAGAGCATCAAAAGCCAGACAGGACAGCAGGAAGCAGTTCAGCCTTGAAGCAGTTCTGTCCTTGAGCCCAGGCCCGAGGGCTGTGCTCAGGCAAACCCTGTGAACAGGGCCCCCGGGGCTGGTTGAAGGGCGGGTGAAGAGCACTCGCTGCTGAACCTCTGCTCCTTCCAGGTGCTTTATGTGGGGGAAAACATTCACGTTGCAAATGCAAATTAAGGTTTTTATCAGGTGGGTGCTTAAATACAAAAGTTGTAAGTCTTTTTTCTCCGGTGGGAAAGGAAATAGTTCCTTCAGATAGGGATTAACCCCATGAATAAACCCGAAATCTGAAGGTGCTCTGGATTACAGCAGAGGTGGAGCTAATCCAGGATCTACCCTGAGCCTCCCCCCAGTACCCAGACTGACTTCTTTACCAACACCTCTAGTTTGGAGACCAGACTGACTCAGGCTTTTCATCTCCCCCTTCCTTGCCCAGATATATCTTTATTTTTGACCAAAAATCCCACAGTTTAGGCCCATGCAGGCCACGTGCTGTTGCT
Source organism: Platysteira castanea (assembly GCA_013397175.1). Classification (NCBI taxonomy): domain Eukaryota; kingdom Metazoa; phylum Chordata; class Aves; order Passeriformes; genus Platysteira; species Platysteira castanea. The sequence continues at coordinate 115,407 of VYXC01007438.1, read as the reverse complement.
GTGCAAGGATGGTGGTGAAGCCCCAGCAGCCCCACTGGTGTTCACTGGGGTGTGTGGTACCTGCTGGGCAAATTCCCCCGTGGCTCCTGGGGACATGCGGGGCAGGGATGGGGAGCGTGTGCAGGGCAGGGAACGGAGCTGGGAAGGGGCTGGAGCCCCAGGAGGGGCTGAGGGAGCTGGGGAAGGGGCTCAGCCTGGAGAAAAGGAGGCTCAGGGGGGCCCTGGTGGCTCTGCACAAGTCCCTGACAGGAGGGGGCTCAGGGGGGGTCGGGCTCTGCTGGCAGGGAACAGGGGCAGGAGGAGAGGGAACGGCCTCAGGCTGGGCCAGGGGAGGGGCAGGCTGGATATTTGGGAAAATTTATTCATGGAAAGGGCTGTCCAGCCCTGGCCTCCACCAGGACAGGGGTGAGTCCCCATGCCTGGAGAGAATTAAAGGCCCTGTAGATGTGGTACTTGGGGACATGGGGCAGTGGTGGCCTCGGCAGTGCTGGGAATGGTTTTGGGCTCAGAGGACTTTTCCAACCTTGATGGTTCTGTGATTCCCTGACACACAAATTTCACATGACTGGACAGATAAGGAAGGACCAAAAAGACCCCTTTGTTCCCTTCGCTTCTGGCAGCATTCCTGTTCTGTTTCTATGGTAACAGGAGGATTGGCAAAGCCCTGGAGAGCGTCCCGGCTGTTCCACAGCGCTGGCTCTGGTTCTGCTGATGGGATGTTTTGGTTCTGGGGGATCTCCCCAGCAGCACGGCTGGGAAGGACATTGAGTGGGACCTGTCCTGCCTGGGCAAGCTCCTGGGCAGAGCTCCTCAGCTCCTGTGGTGGCCACAGCTTTGGGTCTGAGACATCACCAGGCTCCCAAATCCTCCAAGGCTTTGGTGTTGTGGGAACAGGATTGGAAAACACCTTATTGGAATTCTGGAAAATTCCATAGAACCACACATTCCCAGAGTGGGTTGGGTTGGAAGGGACCTCGAAGCCCATCCAGTGCCACCCCTGCCGTGGCAGGGACACCTCCCACTGTCCCAGGCTGCTCCCAGCCCCAGTGTCCAGCCTGGCCTTGGGCACTGCCAGGGATCCAGGGGCAGCCACAGCTGCTCTGGGCACCCTGGGCCAGGGCCTGCCCACCCTCCCAGGGAACAATTCCTGCCCAAAATCCCACCTAACCCTGCCCTCTGCCAGTTTAAAGTTTCAATTTCCCCTTTTAAAGAAGATCTGGCCTCTTTCAAAGCTTAACTCTGCCAAAGCATTGATGGTGGTCATCCCCAAGGTTTTCTCCTCCAGCTTTCCCTTGATGCTGCCTCAGCCCCAGCCCCAGCCTGTGCACACAAATGTCCTTTTGTCCCCAAGATGAGCGATCCTTCATGCAAATGGGAATTTTAAAGTATCATTTTATGCTAATAACCAGGTTTTTTCAACCACTAAGAGGTTGGATGAGCAGGTGGGGTGTCCATGGCTTGAGGCTGCATCCAATGTCATTTCAGTTTAGGTAGAAACTGAGTCACACCCAGAACTGAAATAATACTTTGAATTCTGTAGGTGTTCCCTTGGCACCTTGCTCAAAGCTGCTGTTCAAAACCAGAGAACTCACAACGGAAAGGTTTTCAGTAATATTAATTTTCCTCTTTCACACAATACAATTTCCTCTAAAACAAAGGATTTTTTTCCAAACAGTGTACATCATGTTTGTTTCAAAAAACCACTTTGCAGTGTACATGATGTTTGGATTTGCTACAGAAATGAATTTCAGTAAACTTGTGTTTGAAGTATTGATTGGAAGATGGATAACTGACAAATCCAATACAAATGCGATGTGTTGGAGCTCCAGGTGCCACCTTGAGTTGGTTGGGATGTTCTTTCTGCCGGGCACACCATGTGTGATGCACGATCCTCTCCTCATCCCAAGAGCCCAGCTGACCTGTGCTGCCCTTCTCCTGAGTATGGGATGGAATTAATTGCCTTAAACAGTTTATAAGTTCATCCCAAGTGTGTTTGGAATTCAGGTGTGTGGAGGTGAAGAGACTAAATTTAGATGTTGGATAATCTGTTTTTCCTCATGTTTTCCCTGGCTGAGCAGGTGTGATCCAGTCTCATTTTCTCTCAGCTGCAGGGTGTGCTCAGTCTCTCCAGCTCTGCCCAAGCTCATCCCTCTACCCCAGGGTGTGTCTGTCCTGTGCTGGGGCAGGTGGTGGCCCCGGGGCTCTGCCACCCCCAGCTGCTGCTGGGGACCCTGGCCACAGTCCAGCCTTGCTGAGAGCCAGCGGGACCGGGTTAGAGCCAGACCTGAAACGTGTGAGCTCAGTGGGGACAAGGAATTAATGCGGGGATTCCGCAGGACTCTGTCAATCTCCCACCTGTCGTACAATGTCTGAGAGCTGCAGAGACAGAGATCCAGCTGCAAATAGATCCATCTATAAATAGATCTGGGGGTTGGATGAGGTGATCTCCAGAGGTCCCTTCCCCCTGACACTTCTGTGGCTCTGATCTGCCTCCCTGGTCCTTCTGCCCGTGTCCTCCAGAGTGAGGCCAGGGTGACCCCAGTGTGCTTTGGAAACCTCACTGCTCCTCACCTGGAAATCACAGAGCTGCAGAAGCACTGGGGTTGGAAATGCCCTCTGGGAACATTGAGTCCAACCACTGCCAGCACTGCCAGGGCCACCACTGCCCCTTGTCCCACGTGGCACATCCACGTAGCTGTAAATCCCTCCAGGGATGGGGACTCACCCCTGCCCTGGGCAGCTGTGCCAGAGCTGGACAGCCCTTCTCATGAATAAATGTTCCCAATATTGAAAGTAAACCTCCCCTGGCCCAGCCTGAGGCCGTTCCCTCTCCTCCTGTCCCTGTTCCCTGCCAGCAGAGCCCGACCCCCCCTGAGCCCCCTCCTGTCAGGGACTTGTGCAGAGCCACCAGGGCCCCCTGAGCCTCCTTTTCTCCACCTTTGTGCTGAGGCTCATGGCCTAGGACTTCAACACCCATAATTATCATGTAAGATATAGTAGCATAACCTCTCTTGTGGGTAATTAAACAGTTACAACAACCATTTTACACTTGTGTTATGGCAGGAATGTTTTTAAACCGTAAGTGCCAGCTGATGTGGGAGGCATTCCCGTGAAAGCATTCCAGTACAGAGCTGCTTTGGTAGCAACACACAGAAATAAAAGAATGAAAACATCTGCTTAGAACTTTTAAAATTATTATTATTATTATTAATCTTGCATCTGTTCTTTAGATCATTTATTCTTCTTACTAGCTTTGATTACAAAGTTTACTTGGTGCATTGGCTCAGTAATGTGCTGGTGGGTGGCACTTACAGGGGATAAATTAGATTCCGGATTATTCCCTTCCCTGCTGAGTTTAGGGAGTTGTGCTGGGGTTTTTTTTTAAATTGTTGTTGTGTATTTGGGGATTTTTTCACTGGATTTCTCTGTCTCGTTTGTTCTGTAATGCCTGTTGCTGTAATTGCAGCCCGTGGCTGTGTCAGGGCACAGCTGTTGGGTGAAGCCTTCAAAGGGTCGCTCCCCACTCCCTCATCGATTTGCGAGTGCTCACATCGATTTCCATGTCAGTGCTCCTGCCTGTGCCACAGCGAGCCCGGCTCTGCTGATGACTGATTTAAGCTGTCATTACTCAGAACAGAAGGGGAGTGACTGGAAAATGCAGATTGGTTTTGTGCGTGATTTCTGGAGCTGAATTGGCAGGTGCTTTCATGAAGATACTCTCAGGAAATGAGTCAAATACAAAGATAAACAGTACTTAGGGAATGCCTAATTAATAACTACAATCATAATATTTTGGTCTAAATATTAAAGGAAGCCTTATTAAAGGAATGCAGAGGCTGTTTTTTAGGCTGGCTTGACTGCAGGAAAGCCGAATTTGTCAGAGAAGGAGGTTTCTGCAAGAGCTTTGGTTGTACTTAGGACGTATTTAAACACAAAGCAGTGCTTGTGCAGCAGTGGCACTGATGGTTTTTACACTCAAATGGGAAACCTGAGCAGTACCAGGAGGGCAAAGGTGCTGTAAGACCCTGGGGTGCTGAGATGTGGCTTCCCACTGATTTCTGATCCCATGTTCTCCAAAGCCATGGCTCACCCAGGCCTCATTTTCTTTTTATTGCCTGTCCAGCTGTCACTGCCAGTGGTAAAACTGAAATGAGAGTGGTCCACACATCCTCTGCTGGCAGTGGGTGGGCCCTGGCTCCTGCTGCTGCCTGACCCAGTCACTCTGGCCCTGCTAGAAATTGGGGCTGGATGCTGTTCATCTCTCTCTGCAGTTCCCATTTCCAGCTTCAATCTCCTGTTATTAGGGAAATACTCATTGCTGTGTGTTTGTTTGCTTCCATGAGAAACAGGATTCCCATACTGACAATCATTTCCAAAATACTCCTCGTGCTTCTGTGAAACAAATTCTGTTATTGCTGCTCATAACATCCCTCAGCAGGCCTGGCTGCAGACAAGAGCACTTCCCTCCAGGTCATAACACAGTTTTGGTTTTAGCTTTTTCAGAGGGAGCATCCTCTGAGGAATCTCTGCTCTGAACAACTGCAGTCTGAAGCACTGCTGCCTCCCCTTTCCCAGAGCCCTGCTGGAGAGCGTTTCAGGTCGCCTGTCTCGATAAGGATGGAAGAACAAAATCCGAGTGTCGAGCTGGCTTTTAAACTCACCTGGCATAACCAAAATAATGGGTGATCCCCGTTCAGAGCCTCCTCCTGAGTGGGCTCTGCTCTCTGAGCACTGCAGTCCCTGGGTGCCAGCTGGTTTGGGTGGGGTGCTCCGAGGAGGAGAGCTCTGGGTTGGTGTTCCCTCTTTGGGACTGGTGGGCTGGGGAGCAGCTTGTGGGTGTCCAGCCTGCTCTGCCCGGCCTGGTGGGAGCCTGTCTCCATCCTAAAGCTTGGAAGCCCATGGCACTGGGATAACCAGCCTTGGACAGTGCCGGGGACTGGCTCTGAAGTGGGCACAAAACTCAGGATTTGCTGGGGTCCATCTCTGGCTGTGTCGCTTGGCTTTAGCCTCAGTCTGCCTTGGGTTGTGGAGGCACAGCTGGAGCCCTTCTGCTCTGGGGTGGGAGGAGGCTCTGCCCAAGAGATTCAGAGATCCTCTGTGTGTGGCAGAGCAGTTTATAAACCTCCCGTGGTTAAGAAATGCCCGACTTAAAAAACCACTTGATTTTCAATCTGCAATGTTTATTGCTGTTTTAGAAAATGCAGTTCTCAGTATTTCACAGAATCATGGAATGGTTTAGGTTGGGAGGGACCCCAAAGCCCACCCAGTGCCACCCCTGCCATGGCAGGGACACCTCCCACTGTCCCAGGCTGCTCCCAGCCCCAGTGTCCAGCCTGGCCTTGGGCACTGCCAGGGATCCAGGGGCAGCCACAGCTGCTCTGGGCACCCTGGGCCAGGGCCTCCCCACCCTCCCAGGGAACAATTCCTGCCCAAGATCCCATCTAAATCTCCCCTCCTTCAGCTTATATTTCATTTATAGCATTCTTTACTGAAAATTCACAGCTGTTCATACCCAGTCCCTCACTGGTGAGCTTCTGTTGCCCTCCAGGAGACACCTGAAGTTCCCCTCTGTCCCACCAGGCCCCCACAGCACGAGGGATCCAGCTCTACAGGATGTGCTTTAATTGCAAGGTCATTTCATTAATGGCTCAGGATGGTCTCCTCAGACCTCTGGGTAACTGGAATGCAAAGTGTTTTTCAGGGACGGTTGTCAGAAATTGTCATGGGCTTCAGATAGAGGAGATAATTCTATTAGGATAATATATTTATTTCCTTGTTAATCACAGGCAATTCGCCATGGTTTTAATAACTATGACTTGTCATTTCAGGCCTAGGGAAGTAATGTAGAGGAACAGATAAGAACTTTATCTACTAATTCAATATATCCCATGCCTATTATCTCCTTTGTGGCAAGACTTGTGTAATGTGAAGTGTTACAGTGGGAACAGAAGATTCTATGAAGCCATTAGAATTAATTTCCATAAACAGCTTTGTACTGAGCTTTTTGGGGAAAAAAATCCCAGAAGAACAGGAAAAAAAATATTTTCTGTTCCAGGTTTCAACCAACATTTCTGAGTGGTCCCATAATAATAATTTCCTACTTCTACTTGTGGCTTCTGTGAAGAGCTTCGTGTGCACTGACAGAGGACACACAACTGTCCCTTATTCTGCTGATCTCCCAGGCAGTTTCACACTAACACTCAGGCAGAGACAAACGTTTTCCTAGTTAAGTGTTAACGTGGCAGTTCTGCAGGCGGATGGAAAAAGGCAGAGAAACGGAGAGGAGAAAGAAGAGTTATCTAAAAGTAGTAACAGTAAAGTGTGGATGCAATGAGACTTCTTTATTTAGCACTAGAGCTACCCGAACACCTAAGCCTTGTTTTTAATGCCATTGGTATCTGCAGCAGCTTGGAGACACCAGAAGTTCAAACATTTATAGCTTCCTGCTGGTGTTATTTCCCATTTAACAAATTCTAGGTATGCTCAGCGATTTGGGGTTAATTATGATGCTTTCTGTGTGAAGGACATTCTCCATCCAAGGCTACCAAATATTTCAAAAGCGCTCAAATGAAACTTTGACCTTTTCTGCACAAGTCCAATAGGGAAGGAATGTACAAAGCTGATTTCCACCAGTGTTAAAACATAAATTTCATAATGAGGTGTCTGGAATGTCCATGAGAGACATGTTTCTGCTGCTGAAAATCCTCGAGGAGGATGAGGACGAGGAGGAGAAGGACAAGGAGGAGACCTTGGCCAGATCAGGGATGGGGCAGCACAGCTGCTCTGGGCACCCTGTGCCAGGGCCTGCCCACCCTCCCAGGGAACAATTCCTGCCCAAGATCCCATCCAGCCCTGCCCTCTGGCAGTGGGAAGCCATTCCCTGTGTCCTGTCCCTCCAGCCCTTGGGAATTGTCTCTCTCCATGTTTCTTGTAGCTCCTTCAGGCCCTGTGAGGCCACACTGAAGTCACTCCAAAGCTTCTCCTGTCCAGGTTGAACAAGCCCAGCTCTCCCAGCCTTCCCTCCCAGCAGAGCTGCTCCATCCCTCCCATCATCCTGGAGCCTCCTCTGGGCTCTCCAAGAGAGTGGAGAACAGAGGAGGATGGGAGTAGGAAGGTTTTGCTCTGTGTGACACCTGTGGGTCAGGATTAGTCCCTTCTCTGGCAGGCACGGGTTTGGAGCTGGTGGGAAGCAAAGCCTTTCAGAAATGGATTAAATGTGGAAAACAAAGGGCCAAAGTTAATTGAAAAGGAATGTGACAAATGAGCTTTTTAATGAGTTAGAAAGGCTTTCTCACTTGCTATGTGAATGGAAAATAGAAGGAAAAAAGCATAATTTGCATTTTTCCAATCAGGAGCGATAAAGCAGAATTCTGCAAATACCTGAGGACAAACAGTGTCAGTTTTGGATTAGTGGGTGATGATACAATTGTTATTAAAAGTGTGCTCTGTGGGGCTGCATGGCAGATTTTTAGCACAATATTCCTGCAGGTACTTTTACGCATATTGAACAGCGAAGAAAACACAGATTTTGGTTTTTTGCCGTTTTTTTTTTCTTGTTCATAAAACCTAATTTTGCCCAGTGGTGTTCAGTGGCTGTTCCTGTGAGCAGCAAATATAATTATTTTGACTGCTATCACTAACAGGCTCAATTTGCATATGACATGGCACCCACTAGAAGTAATTTTGCATGTACTTATCAGACAATTAGGTGATTCTTGTGCTAAGCCAGGCCAATGTGAGGAGAATGAACTTTTGAGTGATATTAAGACTGTGAGTAACGTGCTGGTTATTCCCTCAGCGTCCTCAGCTCCAGTTGTGTGTGGGTCTGAGGCTGCAATAATTCCCAAAGAATTACTTTTGTAGTTTGTTCCAGTTTACAGGTTGGCTCACTTTCCTCCCAGAACCAGCTCGGAATTTGCCCAAACGTATTTCTGAAATTAGAGCCTGGAAAATGCAGGGCACGTAAATCTCGTTTGCATATTTCTGTGAATAATGTAGTGAGCCACTTGATTATGCATACATGCAGATAGCAGATCTAAATATAGCAGCCTCCTCTGGAGGTCTGTGTGGTGAGGTGCCACCGAGCCCAGCTCCTTCTTATCTCGGGATCTGCCCTGGAAATGATCAAACTGTCCCTTTTCAAAAGCAGCCTTTGAAGCTTCCAGGAATACACCTGTAATTGGGAGGTCCTTGCTGGAGTTCAGCTCCTCCAGATGTTGGATCAGAGGGAGATCCCATTAATTTGTCTCACTGATGGCACTCCTGGAGTGGCCAGGAGTGTCCTGGAGTGGACACTCTGGAGCAGATTGGGGGATGAGCACTGCTTGGCACCACAGCCTCNCATCCCATCCCATCCCCACCTCCCACTCCCTGCTCAAGCCTTTTCCCTGCTCTGTGCACAGGCACAGGCAGAGCAGGGACATTATTTCACATGCCCAAGGTCTCTGTCAGTGTCTGTCCCAGCCAGTTTGTCATTAATTCTGCCTTTGAAAAATTCACTGATTGGACAAGTGGGAGCCTAAACTTTGCTGAACGTTAACTGTCCTTGAGTCTCCTGTGCTTTGAAACCTTGAATCCCCCTTTTTGGAATGAAAAGCAGCACTTTGACTCTCCTCAGTTTTCATTCTGTAACTTGCAGTCGCCATTCATCTCCCATTTCTGCTCTGGAATGACATGGGGGAAGTTCTGGGATGTCAGGAGTAATTGCTTTTTTGTTAATGTGTGCCTGGCTCTGTTGTTGAATAACTCAAAATTAAAATTCAGGCCTGCTCAGAGTGCCAGGCTCCCAACTATCACAAAACCCTTCATTAAAGTTGCATGCTGCCAGTTGAAATGAATTTTGGCAGGGAATCGGAATTCCACACAGGTCTAGTTTGGCTTTTCCCTCCCCAAGTGTTAAAATATAGATGCAGTTGTACATTAGTGTGGAAGACCCATGAGTAATAGTGCTGGTAGAGGCAGGTCCTGCTGGTAATAGGGTGAGTGGGTGGCCATCACATTAACGTAATAAAATGTTGGCCTGATGTGTAATTTAAGATGAATGAATCATTTGGAGTCCCCACTCAGAGTTAAACCTTCGGCTTGGGTTGACTTGACCTTTCAAATCCAGTTCTAACCCAACACCCATTGTGCTCCTGGCACGGAGACGTGGCAGCAAAATACACCTTAAATATCAAGATTTCAAGTTTCCAAACATCACTGTCACGCTGCCAATTCAGAGGCAAATTGGGAGCTGTTTCTTTTGAGAACACAAACCCACGTTAGTCGTCCTGGCATCTCTGTGGGGGCGTCACTGCTTTGCAGGCTGGTGGTGTGACTCAGCCTCTTGTTTTGGGATTCAGACAGTTTGTGGTGACCCTGCTTCGGGCTCACAACTCTCCTGCAGGAGATGGTTAGCAGCAAACAGGGAACAAATCTCCCAAAATGCAGGGTTCTCAGAGATCGCCTCCTAGTAAATCTAGAAATATATCAAGTGGATTTCTCCCAGTGCAGACTCTTTGCTAGGCAATATTGCTCAAATAAAGTGTCTGAGATGGAAAACTCCATGCTTGCTTTCTCTGGGCCATGTGTTTGGATATTTTTTCTCCATTTTAATTCCATCTGTTGTATTTTTGGATCTCTGCTCCCTGTGATCCCAGTCTGAGCTGCCACAGAGCAAGGCCTGATCCCTGCGATGTGCTCTGGTCAGTGCTTCCCAAAAAAACCCAAATGTTGTTCTTCATTTGGTCTCTTTCTAGTACAGACTCTGTGATAAATATTTTTAGCAGTAATGGCAAGTATAATTTGTAATTCAGCAGTGCCTCAGACCCTGCAAAGCCATTCCCACTCCTGTCCATCACACCGGGACACGAGCAAGCCCAAGGTTTGGGGCTTGGCTTTGCTGTCCTCCTCCAAACCCCAGAACGGAATCCTCCTGTCAAGGAGACTGAATGGGGAGCCTGGAGCTGGGAAAGTGCAAGGCCAGGGTGGAGGGGAATTCCTGACACCTGCAGGGCCTCGGTGTGTCCTGACACAGGGGATGTTTCTGTGTGAAGCAGCCTCTGTCCATCATTCCACATTGCATCTCCCTTGGCTCCAGCACTGCAGTGTGGAGCTGGAGCACCACCTCCTCTCCCGGCCTGAGAACTCACCAGAAATCTGGGGGAATTAAAGAAAAGAGAGAGAAATCAGTGCCTTTGCTGGGTCAGGTCCTGACCTGAGTAAATCCATTCTCCTGGGAGAACTGCACTGATCTGCCCCTGCTTGGGATGTGGCTTCTGGTGGCTTTACTGGTTTCTTCTTGCCCTGGTGGGGCTGGATTCTCTCCACAGGCTGAGGTGCAGATGGTTTTGCCCCACAAACACCTGGAAATGCAGCCCAGCCCTTTGAAGGAGACAGAATGTGTAACATTATTTATTGAGAGTAAAACATTGATGTACTACTTCAAACAAATCTGTTAATCTACAAATCGAGCAAAAAACTCAGTAAATTAGCTGCTTTATTATAAAATGAGGTATTTAACCATTTATTAGTTACAAGTAATTAGGGAAACAAATTGCTTCTTAATCAGCTCAACTGAAAATACTTTTCAAAGTAATTTTTTTGCTACCAGAGCCTGAAGCGTGCAAATTTCTCACTTATTCCCTCTCCCACGTTGTGTAAGACTTTTCATTTCCTGGGTGCTCCCTAGAAAGGAGTCAGGTTATTTGAGCTCTGGTAGCAGTTGGAGAGAAGCCCCAGGACTGTGCCCCGGGTTCAGGCTGCTGTGCTCTGACTCATCCTCGTGCAGTTTGCTGGGGGTTTGTTTGGGTAGATCAGGGCCTGGTGAAGGATGTGGGCTGTCTGTTTTGCAGCGAAGATGAACACAGAGATTCTCAGGCTCATGAGTTAGAATTATAGAGAGAAAATAGCGTGACTCAATGCTTCAGTCCCAGAAACTGATTAGCAGGGGAGGCCCTTCCCTTGGCCGGGAGAGGAGGCTGAGGTGGACCCTGGCCCTGTAGATCTCCCCAAAAAGTGTCCTGCCTGTGTATTGGCACTGGAGTGGGAGGTGTTGGTGGAGCAGTGAAGGGCATCAAGTTCATGGAATCACAGAATAATTTAGGCTGGAAAAGCCCACTGGGAACATCGAGTCCAACCACTCCCAGCACTGCCAAGGCCATCACTGCCCTGTGTCCCCAGATGCCACATCCACG
>VYXC01007438.1:89053-104191 GCA_013397175.1 Platysteira castanea | reverse complement strand
GGAGAAGGTCCTGCCGAGGAGAAGGTCCTGCCGAGGAGAAGGTCCTGCCGAGGAGAGGGTCCTGCTGAGGAGAAGGTCCTGGCTGTGCTCTCACGGGCTCAGGGCTGGTGGGATGCCCAGACCAAGACCCTGCTCTGCGGAGCTGCCTCGGGAGCTTCCATGCCAGGCTGCTCTGCAGTGGCTGCTGCTGGGAGTCACAGGCGGGCATGGAAGGAGTGGGACCCACGAGAGGATCTGAGGGAAGGGGCAGCCTGCTGTCCAGAGCTGCCTGCTCAGTGCAAGGAGCCGCTCCTGGAAGTGTTTGGAACCAGCTGTCCCTGCTTCCGAGCCGCTCTCGCCTACAAGAGAACAGAAACAATTTCCGAGGCAGTAAAAACGAGGCGAGTAAAATTGGTATTTCTGATAGGGTTGATCTCATCTCCTCCCAGAAAAAAGATCAGGGCAGAGGTAAAGGCCCAGCGAGAGGGTCTGGGCAGTGGTGCCCGGGGATCTGTGCAGCTGCTCCATCACTGCGGAGCACGGGGCTGCAGGGCTCGCTGCAAACGGGGGGCAGCTCCAGGAGCTGCAGGCTGGAGAGCTGCGGGTGTGGAGGGCACGTAGAGCTGGCCAGGGACTGGGGGTGTTTGACAGGCTGGGAGAGCTGGGGGGTGTTGTCCTGGTTTTTGCTAAGCCTTCCGTTTTAACCTTGGAGTCAGAGATTTTCACACACTTTCATGTAAATAATGGCCAATGTTTATTTAACTGTCTGTTCTGGTTTTCATTCCTTTTGTGATAAGAGAAAGTTTGATGAGCATCATTTTTCTCCAGTGGGATTGAGGAGGAAGTGACATGTCCTCCAATCCCTTGTGAAGTTGAGAACCCTATAAAGTATCAGAGATGTAAATAAAGTCTCTCTTTTCCCTCTTTCTGCTGAACCTAGCAGGTGTCAGAGTTTCCTTTATTGTGCCTTAACCAGCACAGGGGGGCTCACCTGGAGAGGAGAAGCTCCAGGGAGAGCTCAGAGCCCCTGCNCCTACAAGAGAACAGAAACAATTTCCGAGGCAGTAAAAACGAGGTGAGTAAAATTAGCATTTCTGGTAGGGTTGATCTCATCTCCTCCCAGAAAAAAGATCAGGGCAGAGGTAAAGGCCTAGCGAGAGGGTCTGGGCAGTGGTGCCCGGGGATCTGTGCAGCTGCTCCATCACTGCGGAGCACGGGGCTGCAGGGCTCGCTGCAAACGGGGGGCAGCTCCAGGAGCTGCAGGCTGGAGAGCTGCGGGTGTGGAGGGCACGTAGAGCTGGCCAGGGACTGGGGGTGTTTGACAGGCTGGGAGAGCTGGGGGGCTCACCTGGAGAGGAGAAGCTCCAGGGAGAGCTCAGAGCCCCTTGCAGGGCCTGAAGGGGCTCCAGGAGAGCTGGAGAGGGGCTGGGGACAAGGGGTCCCTGCAGGGCTGGGTCCCTGTGCAGCCTCAGCCAGCTCCTGCAGTTCCTCTTGGGTTTGGCTTTGCCCCCTCTCGTCTCTCATAAACCATTTTGCCCTCGTGCTTTCCCTTGGCCCAGGGCTTCGTGTCCTGGGGTGCCAAAGCACCACAAAAATTGGGAAATTGGGAATCTCAGCGTGCAGCTCCCCCACCCCTGTCTCTGGGTGATGGTTCAGTGTCTATTCAAACTCTCATCAACACAAATTCAGCATGATGAATTTGCAATAATCTGCATGTCATTAGCACATTTTAATTGTCAGGGCTTTGTGAACAAAAGGCTTCTGAGCACAGACATATTTCAGGGTTGGATTTACAGTGAGCAGCCTTAAATGTTGTATCTCAATTTAAAGCATATTTTAGTTTAAATGACAGATGAGCCCCTAATGATTCACCTAAGCAGGAGGAGAGTGCAGGCCCCCAAGACTGTGGAATGTTAATTAAATGGATGTTTTTATACCACAATGTGTTTAGTTGTATAAATCAAAGATTTATGGAATGTCTATAATGGACAGAAATAAAACTTGATCTAAAATACACAGATTTACAAGTGAAGAAGGTGGAGGAAGCTCATAATTTGAATGGTGTTTTTTTTCTCTGCTGCTTTTTAGAACAGGGACAATACAAGAACCATATTCAGCTCTCAATCCCTAAAATTGCATCTGGTATAGGAACTGAGAAAAATCAAATGGCAAAGAAAGTCAGGGTTTCTTGTCTGAGGGTCATCAATTCCCTTTGGGTGGGCCCTTCTGCACTGCTGGAAATAGAGATCAGCATCAGGGACCCCAAAATCCATGGAAGCAACCTGATGGATGCAGGAACAGTTCCCAACACCCCACCTGAAGCCAAGAGAAACTTCAGTTGTTCCTGGTTTACTCTGCAAATATCAAAACAATGAAATTAAGTCATGGTTTATGCTGGCCCAAGAGGAAATGGGTTGAGTTTTCCTAGAGAAACAAAACAAATGTTGTATCTTCTTTTTTTTCCTCTCTTTTTCAGCATTTCAAGGAAAGACACAAATCAATGAAAGGGAAATTCTGGGCTTAAGAACTATTAAAACACCCCAACACACCCCCTGGAGCTTTCCCTTGCTTATTTCTCGGTAATCCATTTTTTAATCAATTGTTGACCCTTAACCAAGATGTTTTTACATCTGGGTTTAAACATTTCCTCTGCCTGAGGTGTGTGAATGCATTTCTACGTCATCTCTCTGCATCCCCCAAAGAGGGGGAGTCTGAGGGGGATTTGGGCACTCTGGGAGGGTGGGCAGGCCCTGGCCCAGGGTGCCCAGAGCAGCTGGGGCTGCCCCTGGATCCCTGGCAGTGCCCAAGGCCAGGCTGGACACTGGGGCTGGGAGCAGCCTGGGACAGTGGGAGGTGTCCCTGCCATGGCAGGGGTGGCACTGGGTGGGATTTAGGGTCCCTTCCCACCCAGGTTCTGGGGGTGTGTGGTTTGCTGTGGGGTGTCCGTGTGCCCCTCAGGGACGGGTTGTGCTGGACAGGAGGGCACAGCTCGGGGAGCTTTGTCCTGGTTCCACCGTGGGTCATTCCCAGGTGCTCTGCAGGAATTCTCCACAGCCGGGCTCGGGCCGGGGCGCCCCAAGGTCACCGTGCACTCTTGGACTTTACAGCAGCCTGAGTTTTGATGGAAAAGTAACAATTTAAAGAATTTGGAGAGTATAATGCTGGTGTGGAGGAGCTCTGGGCTGCCCACGTTGGACTGATTACAGGGTCACTGGCAGTTCAGGCTTTCACGGGCAATTTCATCGGTGCCAGTGGAACTGCAAGGACATAAAACTGCTGTGACAGGAGCCTGAACCTAGGGTAAAAATGAGTGATCTTGACCAAAAAAACTGCTACATGTGGGTCACAGCTCTACCCGGCTGTGTTTCCTTTTCCCTTTAGATTATAATTGAAGTGGGTTTTGTTGTGCCAAAAATGAAAGATTTCAAAAAATACCTTCCTCTGGTGGGGATTAACCTCCTGACCCTTTTATGGCCCCTGGAAGGGGAGGAGGGGTGGGTCTGGTTTGGTGCTGGCTGAGGTGAGGGTGAGCATGGCACACTCGCAGTGCAGGGATGTGGGATGTCCTACGTGGAGCAGTGCCTGGAAAAGGGTGGCAGATCTCCATCCCGGGGGCTGCTGAGGGACAGCAGAGTTCCCTGGGCAGCCTGGCCCGGTGGAAGGTGTCCCTGGCCATGAAGGAGATGATCTTGAAGGTCCCATCCACCCCAAACCAATCTGTGCCCCTGTGAAAGCGAGGAGTCGGAGCTGGTCTCCACTCTGCAGAGTCTGGCCAAAAATCCCACCCTGGCCTTGGGGACCAGCTCACAGAAATGCTTCACTGAGCTGAAATGCTTCTGTGGAAACTCTTTGATGAATGAGCATTTTCTGATGGAAAAAGCACTTTGTGGGGAAATTCTTGATGAGAATTCTTCGCAGCCTTATTGAGCTCCTCCCTTAGAGCTTCCAGTCCCAGCTGCTCTCCCCTGCCACTGTTCAGACACTCCTCCCAAACAGGCAATGACATTTTCAAAGGGAAAATGAAAATTGAACCCATTTGTAACTTAACTGAGGGCTGCTGGATGTATAATGTCACAAGTCGTTACATATGCAAATGAGGGGCTATTCCAGGGGTGCGGTTTGCTCTGTTTGCAATTAAAAGCAGGATGAGCATGGGGGTGACCAGGGCAGCCCCAACCCCCCCGAGTCTCCTCCGGGTGTGAAATGCTGGCTGCTCCTTCCTGGGCTCCACTTTCTGCCCAGGTGGCATTTGGAGGGGACAGAGTGAAGTCCTGGTCCCAAAGGAGTCACCCAGGGCTGGCTGGGCCCCACTGACCGCTCTGGTCAGCACCAAAAGGGCTCTTGAGGGGATGGGAATTGAGGACACCTCACTTTTTGGAGCAAAAGCCTGAAACGCTCCTCGATGGGCAGCAGCAGCTCGGCTGCTGTGCCCGGGCGGGAGGGGAGGCTGGGAGAGCCTGCGCTGCCTGTGTGGGAATTGTGGATAAACCACCCCTGTTGGACTAAGGAACGTTTCCCAACCAAACCCCCGTTAGGCAGAGGAAAGCTGTTTCCATCGAAGCTCGTTTGTAGTCATGAGTTGGGGCTTAAGGGTTTTTAACCTCTTTGTCCCATCGCTCCCGCCGGCAATCAGAGCCTCTCCCCGGGGGCTGAGCGCCCCGGCATCCCAGGAGTGCATTCATCCCGGGAAATCCCCGGCGCCGCGGGATGCAGCTGCTCAGCAAACCCATTTCAGCCCCTCCTGCTTCCTTAACGTGACGGGTGTGAGCCCGGCATCACCGCCTTCCCTCCGGGAGAGGGGAGCGGGGTGTGCTGCTCACATTCGATCAACCCGCACCTAATGAGGCGAGGCAGGGAGATTGGAATGTTCAGGGACTCTTGGTTTTGAGGTTGCCCCTGCACGCTGAGCTCCTGGCTCGGTGTCTAATCCCCTGTTTGGGGGTGTGGGTCACACACTGGGACGGGCTCAGAGCTGTCCCCGGGGATGGTCTGCGCACACGGACTCCGTAAACATCAATAAATCCACAGCAGCCCTCTTCAGCTCCTTATCCATTCATCCTCCTGGAGCACTGCACTCGTGCTAATTCCTCAGCCTGCAAATCTCTCCCGCCGTCAGAAATATTGGAAAATCTATTTGTAAGAGCTTTCTTTTGGGAAAAGCCTCAGAGGTTTTCATACCAGTGCTGATGTGTTTTCCTCCAGAGCACACCAGAACAAGAATTCCCTTTTTGTGTGCAGGGACAGTCCCTGAGCAGCCCAGCCCCGGGACAGGAGCTGCAGGAGCGACCCTTTGGCAAAGGAACTGGTGACTGGGAGATGGGGTGGAGAACGTCCTCACTCCTCCCTCCCCCAGGTGTCTGGTTTTCCCAGTAAATTCCATCCTTAACTGGTATTTTTCCATGAAGAAGATACTGAGGAGTGTGACTTTGGGGGTGGGTTGCCTCCCTCTGCCTGTTTCATGTGCAGGATGGGAGCTCAAGGATCCTGGCCGAGGGGAGTAGAGGAGGGAGCTTTTCCTCTGCAGGCTGGGGGGGAATTTCTCTCTCCCATTTTCCTCTGGATGGACAGATGTGGAGGCATGGGAAGTTGGAGCAGGAGTTTTCCTGGTTGTTTTGTGGAACACAAGTTTCCCCAAATACCTTGTGTTTCTTCAGCCTTATTAATCCGTGGTATTTTAGATGAAATAAAGTGAATTTTACGAAAAAAAGGGAAGAAAATCAGTAAGTCTGGACATCCATGGCTGTGCTGAGCTATCCTGGTGTGTTTTGAGGCCAAGCTGAAGTTTATAAACACCAGCTTGGGATCTTTGGGTGAAAGATGTCATTTGGGATGAAATTATTATCATTATTAGCACTGATAACTGTGACACAGAGTGGCCTGGAATGGCAGCTGAAGCCAACACGCTGTTATCCAGAATGTCCATGTGCCATCTCTCCTTGGCAGTCGTGGGCTGTGTTTGCTGTTGGGATTGCAAGCATGGGATGTAATTTGAATTTTTAGGATTTGTTAAAGTCCAAGACAGTGGTTTAGGGGTCACTGGAGAACCCTGTTCTTAAGAGGGAGGGCTGCACCTGAGCAGCAGATTGCCCCTTCCACATGGAATTCAGGAGGGCCAGCCCAGAGGGGCACCAACAGCTTTGCTCCAAGATTCTAGGATTTCCAGCACAGAATTCCCTCAACTGGTGAGCCCAGGTGAGAAAGTCTGTGGGCAAAATACAGCAGGGATCTCCTCCATCCACCCAGGAGGCACAAAAATCTACATTTGGTGTGTGGGATGGGGCATGTGCAGGGCAGGGAGCGGAGCTGGGAAGGGGCTGGAGCCCCAGGAGCGGCTGAGGGAGCTGGGGAAGGGGCTGGAGAATTCCTGAGGGAGCTGGGGAAGGGCTGGAGAATTCCTGAGGGAGCTGGGAAGGGGCTGGAGAATTCCTGAGGGAGCTGGGGAAGGGGCTCAGCCTGGAGAAAAGGAGGCTCAGGGGGGCCCTGGTGGCTCTGCACAAGTCCCTGACAGGAGGGGGCTCAGGGGGGGTCGGGCTCTGCTGGCAGGGAACAGGGACAGGAGCAGAGGGAACGGCCTCAGGCTGGGCCAGGGGAGGCTCAGGGTGGATTTTGGGGAAATTCCTCCTGGAAAAGGCTGTCCAGGCCTGGCACAGCTGCCCAGGGCAGGGGTGAGTCCCATCCCTGCAGGGATGTCCAGCCCTGTGGATGTGGCAGCTGGGGACACTGGTCAGTGGTGGCCCTGGCAGTGCTGGCGTGGTTGGACTCGATGTTCCCAGAGGGTTTTTGCCCCTGAAGGACTCCAGGGCTCTCCGAGGTGCTGGGCTGGGGGGGTCAGGGCCGTGGGGCTCCCCGGGTCCGGGCAGGGGGCTCAGCACCCCCAGCACAGCCCCAGCACAGCCTCCCCACGGGCAGGGGCCCTGAGCTGCTTGCCCAGAGCACCGACCCCTGCCCAGGGGAGCAGGGCACCTTTGCTTTCCCAAAGTCCCTTTTCCTGTCCCCAGGTGCCCCTTGCCCTGCCCGAAGCAGCATGGCAGGAGCCAGGACAGGCCAGGGCACTCCTGGGAGCTGAGCTGGGGCTCTGGGATCTCTGTTTTAATGTTGGGCACCTCCAAACAGCTCCAGCCCAGCTGCATTGGTGGGGAGGAGGAAGGATTTGAGCTGGTGGGGCCCAAGGTGCCCGTTTGGCCCTGGCCCGGGGCAGTGCAGGGACACTCCTGCCTGGCCTGGCAGCTCCTCTCACACCTGGGGGCAAATTAAACTGTGCTGGGGGAGAAACTGGTGTTAAACAGCACAGCCTGGGCACCAGTTTCACTGGTGTCCTCTGTGGTTTGCATACAGGAAGGAATATTTTCCCAAAGAATCAGTGTGAGAAGTTTTATGCCAGTGGAGAAAGTGGAGTACAGAGCACCCCAGGATCCTCACTAATGAACGTGTAGTGGTTCTACTAATTTCTACAGTGCATATATTTAAATACTTGCAACATCTGCAATAATTGCTGGCACTTGGCTGCCTGGGAAGGAAAATATTAAACTATAAAGCTTTGACCGTTCCTCAGCAGACGGAAGGGAAAACATGAAATCTGTACCAAAAACTGTCTTTGTCTTTGGATTGCAAGTGAAAATATCTTTATTAAAGTAACAGGAAAACCTTTTGGCAGGTTGAACAAGAACATGTACAATATGTCCATTTGCATGCACACGGACATATAAACAATAAAGTTAATTTATTTGATGCAGCTACTTAAGGCAACATCCCTCAAGATCTGCCAGCTCAGCTGCAGGGCTTTGACAGCAGGACACGCACACCTCCCTGTGTATAAACCTGGGTGGGAATCACAGCCAGGGAGATCAGGTCAGTCAGAAATTCCCCTTGCCCTGGGTGTAATAAACTCTGGGTTACCCAGGCAGGGAAAATGTCAAGCCCTTTATTTATTTAAATACATTAATTCTGATATTAAAACTTGGAATGTAGTTTCATCGTGGCTATGTCTTCACTTCAAACATCACTCAGGAGCTCTTTTCTTAAGGCTCCTCTCACAGCTGTGCTGGGTGGAATTTGTGAGTTGGGGTTTCTGCCTCCTCAAGCAGAGCTGCTGCAGAATGGTGTCTCTAATAAACAGCTCATCCACCCGCAGAGCTTCCTTTAAAGTTCTCTGAAGTGAAGGCAGGAGGAAAATCTGCACTGAGGGAAATGGAGGCTTGATGCAAATTTATTTTACATTCTAGCACCATTCCCACTAATGATTATGACACTATTTTTCTTTCAGGGAGATAAATCCTAACTGATACATAAATATCTTCCTTTTTTCATGTCCTTTGTGGGATAATTTCTATTCACAGCCACCAGATTTGCTGTTGTTGTTATGCCACGAGCTTTAGTCCTGTCACAGCTTTTTAACTCTCCTCTGGATTTTGCCAGTCACCAAATTTATTGGTTTGGACAGGACTGAGGGTGGTGAGAGCTAATAGAGAACACTGAGAGGAGAAGGGGAACAGCTTCCCACTGCCAGAGGGCAGGGATGGGTNCATCCCATCCCATCCCATCCCAGATTCCATGGGTCCCAGGTGCCACTGGAGCACAGCCACCGCGTGTCCCCGAGCAGCTCAGCTGAGGGAGTTCACACTCAGACCTGGAATTCCATCCTGAGGGGCCTCTGCGTTTCCTGGCAGCGAAGGCCCCAGTCTCTCCTCGGAGCTGTGCCTGATTAATCTGAGCCAATAAAACGCTCTGTGGTTCCTGTCAGAGAGGGAAGGAGAGGATTTTGCAGACTAAGTGAGGCAGAGCGCTGTGCTTGATCTCAGCCTTTGTTCAGGGGAAGGGAAAAGCAGATTAATAGTGCAAGGTTTGCTGCCTCTTTGTGCTGATGGAAAGGCACGAATGCTGTTTCAATTCCTTTAACTTTATAAACATAGATCTTAGTGCTGTGAAGCTGCGGTGAGTGCACAGCCAGCCCCACTGGAAGGATTTTCCCAGGTGGGTTGTTGATGATGGGATGTGTGAGGGGGTCAGGGCAGTGAGGGCCTGCAGGGCCCTGCTCTTCCCACCTCACTGCTGAGGGGGCACAGGAAGGACAAAGTACGGAATATCTGCTGGTGGTCCTTGCTGCTGAGCTAAGATCTGCTGTTTCTAGGAACTGCCCTCAGTCCATGACAGAATCAGTAAAGTGGAAGAAGACTTGTGGGTTCATCCAGGCCAGTCACAGCCTCAGCACCTGCCCTGTCCCTGTCCCCAGGTGCCACAGCCACGCGTTTTCTGAGCACTTGCAGGGGTGGGGACTCCACCCCTGCCCTGGGCAGTTTGTTCTAATGCTTTATGACCCTTTCCATGACTTTCCCCCTAACACACAGCGGGGTTTGCAGCTTTACTGCTACCCAGAATAAATTAAAATACCTAAAGCACTACCTCTGCCTCAGAGACAAATAATTGCACAATTAAACCAAGAGCACAGATACATGCAAAGTGTTGAATAAAACAGTTCTAACGATATTTTTTCAAATGTTTAAACGGTAAGAAATATTTTCATGCTAAGTCTCATACTAAGGTGTGGGGTTTGACCCCTCAGCCTCTGCCCACCCCGGTGTTGGGGGGTGGGTTTGAGCAGCAGACTCTGACACAACCCCAGTTTGCTGGGGACTGCCTTTGATCCTGTGATCAGGACAACAGGACTGGCAGCCTGAGCAGGTACTACAGGATGCTAACAACTCTGTTTTAATGCATTTCTAACGCTGTAAAGGAGGTGGTGTGGAGCTCGTGGAAGGTTTTATGGCAGAGTTTTAGTGCCTGTCATTAAGGCAATAGAAAGTTACACCCCTCCTTCCGTAGGTTAAGAATATTTTACCATTACTTACAACTGCATTTTCATTGCACTGATGGCATTCTCCAAGAACACGGCCTCAGAAGAGGAGTTTTGCTTCCACGGCAAAGATTAAATATTGTGTGTGAATATCAGCTTAAATGAGACCAGTGTTAGCTCAGGTTACAGAAACAGCTGAAGCAGTTTTAGAATCAGAATCCCAGGCTGGTTTGGGAGGGAAGGAACCTTAAGGACCATCCCATCCCACCCCTGCCATGGGCAGGGACACCTCCCCCTGTCCCAGGCTGCTCCCAGCCCCAGTGTCCAGCCTGGCCTTGGGCACTGCCAGGGATCCAGGGGCAGCCACAGCTTTTGCTGAGGATTTTCAAGCCCTTGCTGCTCAGGGAGGTTTAAACACCAGTGAGGTGGAATTCAGGTGTGAAGAGAGGGTGAAATCAGCACCTTTTCATTTCTGGGTGGTCCAACAGCAACCCTGTGCCCTTGGTCTGTGAGCAGAGGGCCCAGGTGTGTGTCCTGTGGGCAGAGCCCCTGCAGGGCCTGGGGGGTCAGAGGGTGCTGGTTTGGGGTCCCTGCCCACACCGAGGGGTCCCTGGGGGTGCACGGCTGGGACAGGGACGTGGTGCTATCCCGCCGTGCATCTGCAGGTACCCGGCGTGCTGGGAAAGCAAGGAGGGAGAAAGCAGCCAAGTGCAATATTCACGGTTCTTTCTGTCCTGAACATGCTGTTTCCAGGAACAGAATGAGGAATTCACCCAAGTGGAAAACAGGCCAACATGAAGCAGATAACGCTGCTTTTATGAGTTAGCAGGAAAATGATAGTTTAAAATACTTGTTTATTCACGGCATAGACAGAGCTGCGCAGATTCCTCCATAAATTTATCTTGTTCACACTTCATTATTCTCACAAAGATAAATACAAGGAAGCAGAGGAAGATTGGAAGGGGAAGGCATTTAAAAGTGCTGCTGAATCACATCTGAGAGCACAGTGAATTATGCACCATCCTTTAAAGGTTCATTAGCAGCAGTTCCTCGTGGCAGTGGTTGGGTTTTCTTCGCCAGCTCGGCTCGCCCATGGAGGCTGCACACGCTTCATTTTCTGTTTAACGTTTATTGAATAAAACCTGCACCACCCCATGGCACAGCCAACGGCCCTGGAGCCAAAGCTGCTGCCAGAAACAGGCAAGCAGGAAGTTCAGGAGGGTTTATCCTGAGGTCTGGAGTCAAGGGTTCACAGAGCCATGGCCATGGAGTGATGGATCACCCTGGCCACAGAGCTCCTGTCGTGTCAAGAATGGGATTAAAACGCCACATGCAGTGACATTTTGTGGTCCTATTTATGCTGGAGACACATTTTTGTGGGTACCTGGGCATGTGGAGGAGCCTTTCACACTTTGGGACTCCCAGCACCTGGTGATTCCAGCGGTGGGAAAGTTCATGGGAGCACAGAATCTGGACTGGGTTGGGTTGGAAGGGAGTTGGAAGGGACCTTGAGGCTCATCTTGTCCCACCCCTGCCACGGGCAGGGACACCTTCCCCTAGCCCAGCTCACTCCCAGCCCCGTCCAGCCTGGTTAGATATTAATTATTGGTGGATTCTAATGGGGCCACACAAGGGGGGCTGCTCCAGCAGACTGGCACCGTTCTTCCTTCGGGCAGGGACACAGGGAGGTGTGGGTGTGGGGGTGTGGGTGTGTGGGTGTGTGGGGGTGTGGATTTGTGGGTGTGTGGATTTGTGGATGTGTGGATGTGGATGCTGCCTTCAGCCCCTGCAAGGGAACAAAAAACCCCACAGGGGGGTAATGGCTCAGCTCTGGTACCTGCTCAGGCCTCAGCACAGGATCCAGGCTGTCCCTGTCACACTGTGGGATCCAGGTTCCTGTCACACCCATGGGATCCAGGTTCCTGTCACACCCATGGGATCCAGGCTGTTCCTGTCACAGCAGCTTCAGGAGAACCAACTCCCAGCACTTTGGTTTCACTCAGAGGAGAGCTATTAGCTGCTCAGTACCAGGTGGAAATGAAATTTAAATCCCTGTAAAAGACAATTGTATAGTTAAGAACACATTTCCTCGTGCTCCTGGCGCTCTGGAGCTTTTCTTTCATTACCCTTTTTAGGGAAGCAGGAGAAATGTCTGTTTGTTGTCTGAGCCGCCTCCTCCCAGCCCCAACCAAAGGCAGTTTGCAGCACTTGAATGACATTTATTTACTGCAGAAATATTATTTGTCTCTCATCCTCTGGAAGGTATAAATTTTCCATGTGCTTGATACATTAAGAGGTGTCCTGAACGTTAAAAGCCAAACCCAGACATCTTCCTGTGAGCATGATGAATTGTGTGGGGAGATCCACTCCAGGAGCTGAATGCCTGGAGCTGGGGGAATGTGAGTTTGTGTCTCAACAGGAGCTGCCTGTGCTGCTTATTTATCACAGATCCCAGTGAAGAAATTGGCCCTGAATTCCTTAAAAGCTTTTACATCTTCTCTATTCAGGGGACTGAATAAAAATTAGCTCTCCACCAATATTTTTTTGATTGTCAATACAAACCCTCTTTTGCTGCTGTTTAGGGGCTTGGGTAGGATCCAGTCATTTCCTTTCTTTTGTGATTGTTGTGCTTTAGATGGAATAACTGTTGGTGGGAAAATACTGCCTGATTGGCTGCCTAATCCTTCACCAAACAACCAAACATTGGGGGTTTTTATTTCACACAAATTACTCTGAGGGAGAAATGCTGCTTGCAGCCCATGTATGTCAAAGGGAAAAAGCCATCTGTGCCCACCAAAATGAGCACAAATAAATAGCTGGTTGGAGAGAGAACCCTGAGAGATCTCTGTGAGCAGGGGAGCCGATGGAAATGTGGATAATGCCAATAACTGGCAAATGACTCCACTTCTGGGGGAATCTGCAGCCTCTGGGCTCAGCCCTGTGTTTTGTGGAGCGTTGGAGTCGTAAGAAGTGTTCACAAACAGAATGAGCTGTGGAACTCGTTATGAAATTCATTGCCCTGATGTTTTCCCTCTGCCTCGCTTCCCCTGGGCTGGCATTCCTGGTGCTGGGGAGGCTCTGCCCGGCCCCTGCGCGGCTGCCTTGGGCTGGAAAAGGCTGGAAAAGGCTGGAAAAGGCTGGGAAAGGCTGGGAAAGGCTGGAAAAGGCTGGGAAAGGCTGGGAAAGGCTGGGAAAGGCTGGGAAAGGCTGGGAAATGCTGGAAAAGGCTGGGAAAGGCTGGAAAAGCCAGCCTGCCCCGTGCACAGCACTCCTTCTGAGCAGCAAAGTGGCTTCTCCTCTCCTCCTGCTCCACCACTAAGGCATCCCTGCAACTGGGAACCTTCCAGTCTCAACAGAGACTGGTGAGACCTTTCCTTGAACAACCTCCCTGTGATTTATTGCTCTGCTCTGATCCAGCTGTTCATCTCTCTTCTTAGGACAGAGGGATAAATGTTCTTTCCTCTACAGAGATGGAAGTGCTGCCTTTTTATCAGCAGTGGATACAGGAGTATTTTGTTATTTCAGGAATGTTCTGCTGCTCTCTGTAGTGGCTGTGCACGGATTTTTTAACCACACGTGCAGTTATGGTAACGTGGTGGTGTTGTTCCTAAAAATTCAAACAGGTTCTTGCAAAAGTAGCAGAGAGTCAACCTTTGGAACTGAAATGGAGGGTTTGCCCTGGGGGCTGGTTCCTGCTTGGGAAGCACTGTAAGATCACCAGAAATGCCCTGCAAAAGGCTCCTGCAGGGATCACTGCTCCCTGGAGGTCAGGCTTCGTCTCAGAGAGCGCTGAAATCAGGGGAAATAATCCAATTAATAGGTGAGTTTTGTATCAGGCTGTATTCAACCAGAAAAATCAACTCGTTGTTAAGATCCGTAATTGTCCTGCACTTCATCCATCCAGGTGAGAACCAGAGGCACTTCTGGTCACACAGACCTTAATGGAGTGAGGACAGGCACAGGGGGGACTGAAATGTCTGCCCAGGCCAGCCCACACCCCCTGTGCCCCGTGTTCAAACACTCCCTGCCCACAGCCAGGGCCAGCCCCCGGGAGCCCTGGGTCTGCTGGTAAAGGCACAATAAAGGAAACTCTGACACCTGCTGGGTTCAACAGAAAGGGGGAAAAGAGAGACTTTATTTACATTTCTCATACTTTATAGGGTTCTCAACTCCACAAGGGATTGGAGGACATGGCACTTCCTCCTCAATCCCACTGGAGAAAAAAGATGCTCATCAAAGTTCTCTTATCACAAAAGGAATGAAAACCAGAACAGACAGTTAAATAAACATTGGCCATTATTTACATGAAAGTGTGTGAGAATTCTTTGACTCCAAGGTTAAAACAGAAGGCTTAGCAAAAACCAGGACAACACCCTGGGAGTCCTGCACAGCTCTCCCAGGACCAGCTGGATGTGCAGCCCTGGTGGCAGCGCTCCTGTGTGTCTGGGAAAACACAATAAAGAGGCTCTCACACCTGCCAGGTTCAGCAGAAAGGAGGGGAAAGGCCACTTTATTGACATATGTCATGTCTTATACAATTCCCAACTCCACCAGGGATTGGAGGACATGTCACTTCCTTCTCAATCCCACTGGAGAAAAAAGATGCTCATCAAAGTTCTCTTATCACAAAAGGAATGAAAAACAGAAAAGACCGTTAAGTAAACATTGGCTATTGTTTACATGAAACTGTGAGAAAGAATCTGACTCCAAGGTTAAAAACAGAAGGCTTTAGCAAAAACCAGGGCAACACTCCTGGAAGCACGGGCGTGTCTGCCCTAACCCTGCAAGCCTGAGACTGCTTAAAATTCTGGATGAGGACGGTGGCACCCACACGTGAGCAGTGACAGAGTTTCATACTCCACCTCTGCACCCCACATCCATCACAGCCAGGAAACTTCCAGACTGCTCCTGACACCTGCTCTCCGTCTGCTGTTCTCTTTCTTCTTGGGAAGGGTTTGAAAGCTCGGGAGCTGAGCGTGGCAGACTTAATTAAAGCCTCTGGTCTGACAATGTCTCTCCGTCCCTCAGGTCTCAGATGAAACAATCCTCCCCAAACCGAAAGCACTTGAAAGTATTGTCTTTGTTCTCGTGTTCAGAAAGATGAGAAAGGCCCAAAGTCCCCTCAGCTGTAGGAGGTGAAATTGTGTTTGGCTTCTTTTCCTCTCTCAGCAGCGCTGTGCCATGTTCTGGAGAGCTCCTGCCTGTTCTCCGGGCGTGATCCCACCATCTCCCTGGGAATGTCTCATTACTCACAGCACGTGCTGCCAGCTGCGGCTGGGAACGGCACTGGGATGGGCTGGGGAGCTGGGAACGGCACTGGGATGGGCTGGGGAGCTGGGAACGGCACTGGGATGGGCTGGGGAGCTGGG
>VYXC01007438.1:54000-66244 GCA_013397175.1 Platysteira castanea | reverse complement strand
CTGCCCCGGCCCCACGCCTTCATGCGGGGCTGTGTTCCCTGAACACACCGGGCAGGGCTGAGCCTTTCTGGCCGTTTTGGTCCCTCTGGAAGTGTCTCCCTGCACGTGTGAACGAGCAGGAAACCAAACAGCTCCTGCACCTTCCCATGAAGTCTGCTCCCTGCTCTTTCCAGGGAGCTCCCTTACCTGTGGAGTGAAACCCCTGCAGATGTGGGAGTGCCTCCGGTGTGAGCCCAGCCAGAGGGGCACTGGGAAGCTCTCACACCCAGCAGAGTGAAATCCCTGCAAACACAGGAGTGCCTCCGGTGTGAGCCCAGCCAGAGGGGCACTGGGAAGCTCTCACACCCAGCAGGTTCACAGGCTTCTCTTACTCCTGAATTACAGGCAAAACGTACTTCATTAGAGGTGCTGTGTTGCTTACTTTCCAGCATTATTAACCACCTGCTAAACTTTTCTTTAATTGTTGATGTATTACACAGAAAATGCAGAATTAGCTCTTGGGCAACTCCTTAAAGTAGGGAGGCCTTGAACATGTGCTACCTTGTTACCCGAGCTGTGGATAATCTGAAATTCATACGTTTCTCCCGAACCCAATATTCACCCAGAAATTAAATGTAATCCCAAGTGCTGGTTATCTGAATCCTTCAGACATCCCTCAAGTCACACAACTAAGCAGGCTCACTGGGATGCGGCCTCTAAGCATCCTAATTTTATTCAGTCGGGAAAAATATCACTAAAGAATAAACCCCATTGCATGGCAAATCATCTGGATCCTTTTAGTAGGGTTTAACATTCTCATTTTCTCTTTTTTAGCATTTTCCATTAGGATCAGTGGGAAGGATTTGACTTGAGCTCTCATGGACACCTCTCTTTGGCAAGGAGTGGCAAAGTCAAATCCGCGGGTTTCAAAATCTGCTCCGCAATTAAATTTTCCAAAAGACCTATTGATTCTGAGCAGGATTTTGTGTTTTGGGAGCCCGTGGCGATGAGTATTAGCAGGCAGACACGATTCAAAGCCGAGCTCTGCTGACTGACAGCTCATTTCACAGCTTGCTGCAGCTCCGTGTGCATCTGCCGGGCGCTGGGGAGGAGGCAGAGCTGCGGGGTGAGCTGGCAGCTCCCCACAGCCCCACTATTTACAGAGGGACAAGGTCCTGGGGTGGCACGGTCCCCGAGGGAGCTGGGGGAGCCCCCAGCCCACCCTGCAGGCCCCGTCCTCCCCCTGGGATGTTCCTGCTGGAGCAGGGCTACAGGGACATGCAGGGGATGCTCTGATGTTTTCTGTAATTTCCATGGGGCTGGACCTTCCCTGACCTCGGTCCTTTCAGGCTGGAGCCCCTCTGGAGCCAGGCTGGGAGAGCTGGGGGTGCCCACCTGGAGAGGAGAAACTCCAGGGAGAGCTCAGAGCCCCTGCCAGGGCCTGAAGGGGCTCCAGGAGAGCTGGAGAGGGACTGGGGACAAGGGCTGGAGGGACAGGACACAGGGAATGGCTTCCACTGCCAGAGGGCAGGGCTGGGTGGGATCTTGGGCAGGAATTGTTCCCTGGGAGGGTGGGCAGGCCCTGGCCCAGGGTGCCCAGAGCAGCTGTGGCTGCCCCTGGATCCCTGGCAGTGCCCAAGGCCAGGCTGGACACTGGGGCTGGGAGCAGCCTGGGACAGTGGGAGGTGTCCCTGCCATGGCAGGGGTGGGATGGGATCACAGAATCCAGGGAATGGCGTGGGATGGAAGGGATCTGAAGGACCACCCTGTGGCTCTGAGCTGTTTCCTCACCCTCCAGCACTCCCAGCTGCCAGCCCATCGCCCTGTGCCTGCCAGCCCCTGTGGTGACAAAGCCCTGCCTTTCGGTTTCTCTGTTCAATACTTTTTGGTTTCGTGTTCTCAACTCTCATTAACTTACTCTTCCACTCTTTCCTACCACACTTGTGACAGAGTTGTGTGTGGGCAACTTATTTGGATGGGTGGTACAGGATTTAAGAAGGGTGTTACTGCCCCAGACCAAGTGTGGATTTAGTTCTGCTTCTCTTTCTCCTGTCTCCTCCTTTCCCTTCTCTCCCTTGTTATTTTTGCTAGGGCAATGCTCTGTTGAGTTGCTGGGATCACCGTGGTGTTGTTGGAAAGCTGTTGGAGTGTCAGGGCCTGTCCCCTCGTCCCCCAGCCTCAGTAACTCACCTGGCCACGTGCAGCTGCCAGGCTCAGCACGCCTGCACCCAGCAGTGTTCTCTTCAGCACATTATTTAATCCAATTTCTCTTCTGTGTGTTTGAAAGGCAGTGATGGGAAGCAGAGAGCTGAAATTGGAATGACTGAGAGGCACGGCGGTACGGGAGCGCGTGGGGAAGGGGGAGGGCTCGCCCGGCTGTGTTTTGCTGTCGTTTCTCTGATGATAACACTTAAACGGGCCCATTATCCATCCTGAGATGCAGCTGGGGGAATGTACAATTTCCTGCACTGCATGAGGGACTTGACCCATTTAAATCTCAGAAGGAGAGAAGGAAAATGACGGTGGGCTGTCCCCTGCGCCAGGAACTTGCGGACTTGCAAAAATTGCTCCTGGCTGGGGCTGTTCCCCCGGGGGCTCAGAGACCAGCCCTGCCCGCAGCCCTGAGCTCACCGTGTTCCTGCCACAGGGAGCTCTGAGGAGCCAAAGCTCTTCCCAGAGTCCCTGGGTTCTGCACGGGTGCTCCATCTGCTGCCAGATGGCTCGGGGAGAATCCTGGGGACGTGCACAGCTTGTGTTCCAGATTAGCCCGGAGATGCAGCGGGCATGGGGCTCATGGCTTTAAAGCAAAAGGGGGCGTTTAGAGTAGATCTTGGGCAGGAATTGTTCATTTGTGAGGGTGGGCAGGCCCTGGCCCAGGGTGCCCAGAGCAGCTGTGGCTGCCCCTGGATCCCTGGCAGTGCCCAAGGCCAGGCTGGCCACTGGGGCTGGGAGCAGCCTGGGACAGTGGGAGGTGTCCCTGCCATGGCAGGGGTGGGATGGGATGGGCTCTAAGGTCCCTGCCACCCAAACCATCTGGGATTCTGGGGTTGTGTGACATTTCTCTGAGGATACTCAGTGCAGTAACTGTCCCAGGAGGCTCAAAGCTGCTGCCCCAGCAGAGGAAGGATCCTGCTGGGTTGTGGCAGGGGATTGGAGGGACCCAGTCCTTTGCCCACCTCCCACCTCACATTGTGAGTGGTCACAAATCACAGCCTGCTTTGGGCTGGGAGAGACCTTAAAGCCCTTCTAGATGCAATTCCCCTTGCATGGGTGACAACAGCAGTGCATAATCTGCATTTTCTGTTCATTAGGTTATGACTGAAACTTTATGGGAAAGAAAATGGGAGTTTGTGAGGTTGTTTTGGGGGAAAAAAGGAGGAAAAATTGTTTCTTAGTGAAGGTTTATTAACTTTTGAGCTCCTGAGCAGAAAGCTCACATATTGCATAACTCCTTGGCTCCAGCTGTAACAGCAGCACGGGAAGGTGGCAAAGCCTCAGTATTTGCGTGTTCTGTGGCCTGGGTTAAACTTTTTCCAGTGTCGTAAGGGAAGAAAATACAGTTTCTGAGCACTCACCAGGAAATTTGTATAGAGAGCTGGGAAGATGTAAGTGAACATTTGTGTGGTGGAGATAATCGCATATGGGTGGGGACTGTGCTGGAGGATGACATGAGGGAGAATTTTGAAATCACATGTGTGTTAACAGATGGTTAAACCTGACACCAAATGTGAATTTCTTAGCGCAGAAACCATCAAGAACAATTTAAAAATCAGGCTTTTCTGAAATAATGAAGAAAACGACCCCTGCTTCAATCCTGGGTTATAAATTACCTCACTGGGAAGGAGCTGTCTGGTTTGAAGTGCTGCGGCCTCGGGAGCTGCACAGATGGTGCCAGGCTGATCCCCAGGGCGGTGATGCCACTGCTGGGCAGGGCACCAGCCAGAGCCACCTGAAACAGCTTGTTCAGGGCTCAGAAAGGTGCAGAGCTTTGTGAAACGCCTGAGCTGGGCTTTGCCTGGAGGGACCTCGGCAGGTGGGAGCAGAGAGAGCTCATCCCTGTGCTGGGGCAGGGCTGGGACAGTGTCACCGCCGGCCGCCGCTGTCACCAGCCAGGCTCAGCCCGGGGGTGCCTTGGCAAGGCTCCACCTTGGCATCCCGGGGTGTTTGCTCTTGGAAGGGACCTTAAAGGCCCTGGCAGGGACCCCTTCCACAGCCCGGGCTGCTCAGGGTGGCTCTGGTCCTGCTCCTGCTGCCAAGGGAAGAGCTCTTCCCACGCCGGGCTCCCGTCCCAGTGCCCTCGCCGGGGCTTGGCAGGCGTGCTCAGGTGTCCCTGTTTATCACAGCTCTGCAGCTAACCCAGGGCCCTGGCTGGAACGGGAATTGTCGCTCTGCCCTGCACCTCAGCAGCATTTCAAACACCACCATTAGAATTTTTAAGTGGTTTTTTTCCTACCCTGGAAGTATGAAGATTAGTGCATAACGTTCACGGCGCGTTGTGGCTTTTCCTGCTTTGGAAATGCAGAACAAACCTGCTTTAAACCCAGCAAACACCAGCTGAAGGCTCGCATGGTTACACAGCCTAATTATAAACATTCTGCACATTCCAAAAGCACAGTGGAGTAAATAAATGCATCACCCAGCTGAAGAATGCGTCCCTCAGTGTCAGACAGTGAACACTTCTGAAAGTAATTAAAAGCAAAGTATCCATTGGAGTTCTGTAATTTAGCAGAAGTTTGGATTTTACTTCAGAAATTGGGATGGAGTCGAGGTGACCCCCCCATGCAAACAATAGCCATGAATATTCATGTCTCTGGAGCTGGAAAATTAGTGATCTCTGTTGAGAAGGGAAACAAAGTGGGTTTTTTTCTGGCTGTCTTTGAACAAGCAAGGCTGTGTGCATTGTAGGATTTACTTGTGTGGCTGTGCTGTCGCAGTTATTGCTCGGGCAATGAGATGGGCACTGGGGAGCCCTTGGATCTCTCCATTCACGAGTGGAAGTGGCAGCTCCTGCTCTGCTCTGCTGTGAGCAGCTCCAGCCCATTTTCCCGCTGAATTATCCTTGATGCCAGAGAAGGTATTCTTGAAACAGCCCATATTAGCCACGAGAGACCGATGGGAGATGATCAAATCCATGTTATTGATGGTCTCTCCAGCTCTGCTGTCAGGGTAATGCCTTGCCTCACGGGACCCTGGGCGCTGCCCCAGCCCCGCTGCGGGAGCGGCTGTGCCCTGTGCCCGTCCCTGCTGTGCCCTGTGCCCGTCCCTGCTGTGCCGTGTGCCCGTCCCTGCTGTGCCCTGTGCCCGTCCCTGCTGTGCCCTGTGCCCGTCCCTGCTGTGCCCTGTGCCCGTCCCTGCGCCGCGGCTCTGGGCGCCGCTCCCGCTGCTGGGATTCATGGAGAGCTGGCTGGCAACAGCTGTGGCAGAACACTGCACGTTCTGCCTCTCCTGGACGTGTAACTGTGCAGGAAACATCCCTCACTCCTGCCCTGTGTGTGACCATGCCTCAACTCCCATGGCCCATCCCCAGGGGGGCACCTCCACATCCAAACTTTTCCTTTTACCCTGCATCCTATTATTCCCAGTTTCTGTCCCCACAAATCCCTAACCCATTTCTCCAGTCATGGTTTCCCTCAAAAAACCTTGTTTCTCCCAATCCCTTTCCCCACAATTGCCCTTTGCCTATGGGGGGATGTGTTGCCCTGGTTTTTGCTAAGCCTTCTGTTTTTAACCTTGGAGTCAGATTCTTTCTCACACAGTTTCATGTAAATAATGGCCAATGTTTACTTAACGGTATTTTCTGGTTTTCATTCCTTTTGTGATAAGAGAACTTTGATGAGCACCTTTCTNGAGGCATGGTCTGCGGGGATGGGCGTGGAAGATGAAGCATGGTTACACGGGGTTTCCAAGCTCCCTGGTGTTATCCTGTTCGTTATTGGTTATAGGTGTTTTCCCTGCCCCAAAAACTGTGGTTGTCCCATGGTTCCTGGGTCTGTGGTGGTCAGTCCATGCCTGGCCTGGCTGCCATGTGGCCGGTCTGTGTCTCCCCTGGCTGCCATGCGGTCAGAGAAATAAAACACCCATGAATATGCACCAAAAATATTGCTCCTGATTCTTTCCACGGACAAAGCTGTCTTCAGGGAGGGTTGCAGGCTGGCCTGACTTCAGCAGCCCTGAGGCGTGCGAGCATCCTGCACTGCTGCAGGAGGGGCAGGGCACGCGCAACCCTCGGCTGCCTTTGGTGCTTGTGCCACAGCTGCTCCCGGAGCCGAGTGCCCCGGCCTGGCTCCCCACCCCTGCCCTGCCCAGGAGAGGGCTTGGCTCTGGAAAAGAAGGTATTTCAGGTAGGAATCCTTGTACTCAGGATCCACCAGCCCCCTTTCAGTGAAGGAGTGGCAATGGATGATTGCTGGGTGAGGTGTTGCCCAAGCTGGTTCTGGCTCCCTGGGAAGGCTGAGGTTGGTCCTTGGCCCTGACCAGGGGTGGGGGTTCCTTCTGGGTTTGGAGACACCAGAAGCCATGGAGGTGTGGCTGCTGCAGGAAAGCCATGGAAGGCCAGGCCTCCATCTGCCACAGCCCCTGGCCCACTCCCCTGGATCCTGGCACTGGGGTGTGATGGTGATGAAGGAGCTGGAGGTGCTGGTGCCACTGGGGCTGAAGAGCCACCAGATGTGGGCTCCACTGCTCTGAATTCCATCCCAAAATGATGCCCTGGGACAACAGACCACGGATGATCACCGACATGGGAGGTCAGTGCTGGTTTCCAGGTTTTCCTTCCCAGTTTTCTGTTCAGCCCTGCTCGGTGCTTCCCAGCAGCAGGGTTGGCATGGCAGCAAAACCACCCCAAATCTGCCTTTTAACAGCAGAGAAATACCAAGTGTTGCATACAGGGACGAGCACTTAATTAAAATTACAGCCCAAAGCCACCCACCTCCAGACTCCGAGCTCAACGTGGTTCCATTTGTACCCAGCTCAAGAACTGAATGTATTATGTAGCTCAAATGAAGCCTCCTGTCAAAACACCTCCTTACCTGCTCTGGGGGAGTCTGCACGAGTCCCTCGCCCCTGACCTTTCCTGTTTCTTTTTGTAGCTAATGTTGCTTCTAACAAGTAGATTTTAATTGTTGCCACTCAAGGTTTGGGAGAGATTCGTAGAGATAAAATTTGACAGGCTGGGAAATTAAAATCAACTTCTCAGAAAAGTATCTCAAAGACGAGCCACAAACACCAGACCATGAGTTATTTATTGTTTCAACTCTTTCCTGTCAACGTACAGGAACACTTTGTACGTTCCAGGTTAAACCTTTCAGGGCGTGTCAGAGTAAACTGGCTCACAGGAACTGACAGGAGCAGGGCCAGGAGCTGGCCTGGGTGACCCTGGTGGGTCCTCCCAGCTCAGGACATTCTGTGGTTCCATGACTGGCTGCTCAGGAACCCTGCTGGCAAAACCTCGCGGGCAGGGGT
Organism: Platysteira castanea; assembly: GCA_013397175.1. Taxonomy (NCBI): domain Eukaryota; kingdom Metazoa; phylum Chordata; class Aves; order Passeriformes; genus Platysteira; species Platysteira castanea. Next base: position 58,804 of record VYXC01007438.1, on the reverse strand, counting down.
TGTCCTGAGCGTGGCTTTTCCCATTCCACACTTCCGTGGCACAGGGCTCTGGGTTGTCCTGCTTTTGCTAAAGGCTTCTGTGTATAATATGGAGTCGGAATTCTTTTCTCACACAGTTTCATGAAAATAATGGCCGATGTTTATTTAACTGTCTTTTCTGGTTTTCATTCCTTTTGTGATAAGGGAAAGTTTGATGAGCATCCTTTTTCTCCAGTGAGATTGAGGAGGCAGTGCCATGTCCTCCCATCCCTGGTGGAGTTGAGAACCCTATAAAGTATGAGAAATGTAAATAAAGCCTCTCTTTTTTCCTCTTTCTGCTGAACCTGGCAGGTGTCAGAGTTTCCTTTACTGTGTCATTTACTGGCACAGGGCTCTGGTCCCGGCAGTGGGACTGGGGCTACTCGGAGGTGCTCAGGGATACTCAGGGGTCTCAGCCCTGGGCTCCACAGTGGCTGCAGGGTTGTCCCTGGGCTCCACACTGGCTGCAGGGGTGTCCCTGGGCTCCACAGTGGCTGCAGGGTTGTCCCTGGGCTCCACAGTGGCTGCAGGGTTGTCCCTGGGCTCCACACTGGCTGCAGGGTTGTCCCTGGGCTCCACAGTGGCTGCAGAGTTGTCCCTGGGTTCCACAGTGGCTGCAGGGTTGTCCCTGGGCTCCACAGCTCGGAGAGCAGGACACGTTTCCCACATTAAATGTCCCAAATAATGCCCAGGTTCCCTGACCTGGCTGTGGAATTGGAGAAGAAATGGCAGTAATTACCTCAAAGTGCCACCTCCAACCATGCTGTACCATGGATTTTTTTGAAGTAAATCTGTATTTCACTTTACAAATACCTATGAACGTTTTAATTCTCCCCTTCTACAAAAGAGACGTGTGAGCTGACAGAAATTATTCACCATTTGGGACTTCTGCGATCAGGCAAACTATTTAATTTTCTAAGTGTAGATTCGAGGTCTGACTTTGAGGAGCTGAAGTTTTGAATATTACATTATTTCTTTATTTTACGAGTGCATGCAGGGACAGCACCACACTGCTGGTGAAAGCCTTCAGGACTTTGTGTGGGGAAGGTCTGCACTTGGCTCTGGGTTATTGTGGAGAAAGTAAAACTCCTGAGCTTTCTGCAAGAATTCAGATATATAGATATTATATATATATGTATTTGTGTGTATAAGGATTGAGATATATCTGTGTCTGTCTAAGCTTCCATAACTGACTGAACCGAGGTCGGATCTGCAGGAAAACTCCTCCCAATTTCTCTGGGTTTCCTTTCTCTGTCTTGCAATTACACCAATCTAATGGAAGTTACCTGAGCCTTAAGTTGGAATTTTTTAATGACCTTGGGTTTAAGAAACCTTTGTGTGTTTCAGGAGGAATTTCCCCATGGAAAGGGAGGTCAGGCCTTGGCAGGGCTGCCCAGGGAGGTTTGGAGTGCCCATCCCTGGAGGTGGCACTGAGTGCTCTGGGGACAAGGTGGGCATTGGGCACAGCTGGGACTCAGTGACCTTGGTGGGGCTTCTCCAACCTTAAAGATTCTGGGATTCTGTGTTGTTTTTTCTTCTTTATTTTTCCTTCAACCCACAGGAATTCTGTAACTCTTAGACCTGCTGGCTGAATATTGCTGAAATTATGCTTTTATTTTCGAGGAGTTTTGCATTCTGCATCTCATTTTATTGTGAGCATACATCAGCTGTTACCGAGAGTGACTCCAGAACTAATTTTTCCTCTATTTCCCAGGTTTTTTTGCCTTCATGCTGATTGTGTTTTACAGCACACCTTGCTCGCTGCCCTTTCGTTACAATTTTAGGGGATTGTCACATATTTCACACTAACTTTTTTCAGTGTTGCTTGGAGAAAGGTTAAGTAGGTTCTTGATTACTCCTGTAGTTCTGGGGTTTATGGCCCTGTTGAATTAAGTGCACGTGATTTGTGGGACGGCTTGAGCACCAAATGTATACATTGAATTATTTCTTTGCATCTCGTTGGAGCTGGGAATATTCTAGGGGGTAAATATGTACGCAAATTACCTATACTGAGAAAACTTCCTACACTTTCCGTTTACAGAAGATGGATTTATTCCTTTGGAAATATATCAACGAAAAGACCCAAATCTTTCCAGTTTTGCGAAACCATTCCAGAGTGCCACGGGAGAGGGGCAGCTTTACAGCCGTGGTAGAAGGTGGTTTTATGTGTGAGTTACTTTTTATGTTGTACTGAGCCCAAATGCTCACACACGCTCTGATCCCTGTTCTCAGTTCATATATTTATATTTATTAATTATTTATGACGTTCATTGTTACTGTGTGACTTTGTTCCTTGTCTTGCCTAATGTGCCTTGGCATGTCAAAGCTGTATTTTTAAAAAAACCCCAAAATTCTAATCAGAAGATACTTAGTGTGCTGTGAAAATTCCGTTCCCAAGACAGAGGGAGTGGGGGGATGCTTTTTCTGGGCTTACAGGAGTTACAAAGCAGACTGGGTTGGCTTCTTAAGAATGCAAATGATTGCGTGCGAGCAAGATCCGTTGGTACAAAAATAAAATATTCCACATCCTGCTTGGGAAATAATAATCCATATCCAAGCAACACGTAGTAGGTGGCTGCATAAGACCCTGGCCTCAACTTTCTGCAAAACGGGAGGCGCTGTAATAATTTGGCAGAGATTAAAAATCAAAGTGTCAGTGGTAGCCAGCAGAGTCACGGTCTCCTTGCGCTGGGGGTGGATGTGCCCAACTTGCTCTGGAAGCTTAAAATTCTGGGCACATTTCCCCGTGAGGTTTCCAGTCCTGGTGTTTGATTAACTGTGTCTCACATGAAGCATCTCTTCTCTAATGTGCTCCTGGTGTATTTGATAACGTACAAATTCCCGATGTATAATAGAAAGGGGGTTTTAGTTCAAGGCAAACTTTGATAATTCTTTAACTTTGGTAAGTTAAAAAAACCCCACCTGTGAGGGTGGGCAGGCCCTGGCCCAGGGTGCCCAGAGCAGCTGTGGCTGCCCCTGGATCCCTGGCAGTGCCCAAGGCCAGGCTGGACACTGGGGCTGGGAGCAGCCTGGGACAGTGGGAGGTGTCCCTGCCATGGCAGGGGTGGCACTGGGTGGGCTTTGAGGTCCCTTCCACAAACCAGTCTGGGATTCCATGATTCTGCGATTCCATAAATCTGATTCTAAGCCAGTAGAGCCAGACTTTATTCCTGTCAGATTTCAGTCCTATAGTGGTCAATCCCAATATTTTTTACAAGCTGGAGAAAAGTGTGTGACAGCAGCACAGGAGGTGTCCTCTGGGCGTCCCAGCCTTAATGCCAACACAATTCCTTTGGGTTTCCATTCTATTCCACTCAGCTCCTGTCAATCCCGCACCTCCAGGGTGGAGAGCTGTAGGAGAACTGTCCACGCTGCCCCGGAGGCTGCCAGGGAAGCTCTGTTGTGCCAGCTGGAGCTCTGGTTTGGCAGTGGCCGGGCCGGGGAGCCCTGGGCTGTCCCAGGAATGCTGTGCCAGGTGATGGATGGTGGGTGGGATGTGCTCCTGCTGTCCTGCTCTGAGCTCGGAATTCCCAGCGCAGCGCTGGGAGTGAGAAACCAGGCCAGGGGAAGGTAATTAGTCCCTCTCCAGTTAAGGAGGGAAACTGCCAATTTTGTGCATTGTTTTATAAATAAAGCCCTCACAGGAGTGGAGTGAGCTGCTCCATATGTGCCGTTCCTCACGCATGGAGCACGGGGGGTTTATTATCATATTTTTGATGACTTGCTGTTGTTCTCTGTTTACTTTTGCCCAAAAATATGTCCTTGCTCTGCTGTAGCAATTTCCAGGTTCCCTAATTTGTTTTGTTTGAAGTGTATTTCTCGCAGTCACACACTCCAGCATAATGCTGGCATGGAGCTTGTTATTTAGCAACTCATTTAAATGAAAATAGACATAATTTAAATAGACGGAAATGTCCTTTAATACTATTTTTAAAGACTAATGGGAGAGCTCTGCGGGCTGGTGCGATGCGCTCCAGAATACAAAATAAACAGAGTTGTTCAGATGCATTTAGATGATTCTTCCAGCCCTTCATGGGGTTGTTTCAACTGCACAGTGCTAAGATTTATCAAAGGGATTGGGAATCGCTTTGATACAAAAGAGATATTTATTTCTCTGCAAGCTGGCGTTTCCAGGAGGTGATGGAAGGGTTTTTCCTGATGCTGAAATATTGCTTTAGAAAATGCCAGTGGTGAGAATCCTTTGTGTCCGCAGCTTGTGCTCTTTCATGTACAGTGCCTGAACGATGATGGATTGTTTTAATTGGAGAGATGGCTGGATCTCTCTTTGGGGTGGGTTAGAGGATGGACACGGCCTCTAGTTGGGCCAGGAGAGGTCTGGATTGGGTATTTGGAATTATTTCTCCATGGGAAGGGCTGCNTATTTCTATTTATATGTATTTGTATTTCTTCCTTTTTAAATGTAAGAAACACTTTTGTTCTTTCTGGGCCCAAAGGATTTAACACAGTATCTGAAGTTTCACGAGTGAGCAGACAAGTGCTGATGGGTGTCCTCGTCCTCTCTTCCCTCCCTCTTTTATGTCTCAGGAGCAAAATTTGGTAAATTGGGGCAAGGAATAACAAGTTAAGCAAGGCTTGGGCGAAGAAGAGAAAAGGCCTCATGAAGTCCAAGCCTTTTGTTTCCTCCTTTTTGGTGAAATGAACGTGTCTAGGAGGGACTTCAGGAGCTCTAAGCCTGAAAGGAATTTCTAAAAATAATTTTTAAACAATTTTAAGTGAATGTTTGCATTCAAAGAGGAGGTTTCAGTGCTGTGCCATGGGCAGGGAC
>VYXC01007438.1:26269-53719 GCA_013397175.1 Platysteira castanea | reverse complement strand
AACACAGCAGCAGCCAAGGCACTGCCTGTGGTGTGGCTGATGTTCCCCCAGGTAACAGCACCCGGGAGCTTCGGGGCAGGGTTAGGCCTAGTTGGGGTTAAAGTTTTAGGGATTGGGATGAGGATCAGTGTCTCCAAATGCAAACAGAGGTATTNCCTAAAAATAATTTTTAAACAATTTTAAGTGAATGTTTGCATTCAAAGAGGAGGTTTCAGTGCTGTGCCATGGGCAGGGACCTCCCACTGTCCCAGGCTGCTCCCAGCCCCAGTGTCCAGCCTGGTGCTGGGCACTGCCAGGGATCCAGGGGCAGCCACAACTGCTCTGGGCTCACCTTTGCCTCTCCATAGGAAAGGAATTTGTCCCACTCTGCAGGCATGTAGTTTTTAAACCATGGCAGCTGTATAAATTAATTTTTATGACCTGCAGTATTTAATCTTATTAAATAATTACTTTAGGAGCCTGTTCCCTGGTGTAAGAGGATTAGGCTGCTCCACACTTTGTTTGTACTGCAGTGTGGGATCAGCTTAGCACAAGTTTTATTGAATTTTTTTCCAGCATATCTTAGGAGAAGTGGTTAAGCAGAACTCATTGCCAGTTACTCTGCTGAGTTAGGGTGACACCGAGTGCTGCAGGTCTTTGTTGGTCCCCTGGGTGCTCAGGGCTCTCCTGGTCCCTGCTGTCCCTCTCGTGACAGCGAGAGTCTGCAGAAGGGGAGAGAAGCAAGAGAATCCCAGATTGGTTTGGGTGGGAAAGGATCTAAAAGCTCATCCAGTGCCACCCCTGCCATGGCAGGGACACCTCCCACTGTCCCAGGCTGCTCCCAGCCCCAGTGTCCAGCCTGGCCTTGGGCACTGCCAGGGATCCAGGGGCAGCCACAGCTGCTCTGGGCACCCTGGGCCAGGGCCTGCCCACCCTCACAGGGAACAATTCCTGCCCAAGATCCCACCCATCCCTGCCCTCTGGCAGTGGGAAGCCATTCCCTGTGTCCTGTCCCTCCATCCCTTGTCCCCAGTCCCTCTCCAGCTCTCCTGGAGCCCCTTCAGGCCCTGGAAGGGCTCTGAGGTTTCCCTGGAGCTTCTCCTCTCCAGGTGAGCACCCCCAGCCCTCCCAGCCTGGCTCCAGAGGGGCTCCAGCCCTGGAGCAGCTTCGTGGCCTCCTCGGGATTCTCTCCAGCCCTTCTTGAGTTCGGGGCTCCAGGGCTGGATGCAGAACCAGAAAAGAGGTGTCCAGGTGGACAAGGCCACGTGAAAGCCCGTCAGGAACCCGACCAGGCGGGAGCCCTGGATCCACCCAGCTCCCCACGGATGTGGCTGTGGCCACTTTCCCAGTGTCTCCGTGTCCTGGCCTCCGGCCCTGCAGCCCTGGGCGCTGTGTGGGAGCAGGAGTGGGAGGGAAGCTGCTCCTGGATCTCCCTCCCCTCCATTCAGCTGCTTCCCCTGTAAAACACAAACTGCATTAAGGAGGCGGCATCAAGCTGGTAGAAAAAAGAGGTTTAAAAAAAAAAAACCCACAGAAAAATGGCATAAATTAGAGGCATTGAGAGTTTCAATTTCTTTATGCCCGTTGTTAATGTAATTTTTTGCACTTCTTTCTGTCTAAAGAGATTGAAATTTCTACCAGGGTAGTATTGGCATAATATAATAAAATCAAACTCTTTCAACAAACTGTTGATATAGAAAACCTAAAAGCAGGAAGGTAATGTGCTTTGAAGTGTTGTAATTGTGGTTAATAGAGGGGTACATGGAGGATTAAGAAAAATATATTTTACTTACTTACTTTTTCCTCACCTGAATTCAGTTTTGAGGCAAAAAGCAAGACATTTAAAATTCCCTTAATGTCTCCAAATTCAGCTGCTCCTCTTTGTATTTCTGGATCACTCTCAAGTTGGCTTAATTAGGAATAGAAATAAGGCTGGAAAATGGAAGAGGCAGCAGTATGAAAAAATTAACTTTTCACGGGTTGCAGCAAGTGCTGTTTGTTCTCCCTGAAGCTCAGATTTTTGGGAGCCTGGGATATTTTAAAGATTATTAGCATGGAGAGATTTGTTCGTCAAAGGTATGTTTTGATCGAATATTTAGAACTATTGGAGTGTGNTTCCCACCCAAAGCAGGCTGGGCTCCTGAGAGTTCTAATGCAGAGTGAGAAAAGTGCAGTTTCAGGTGGAGATTTCAGGACCACGGATCCTTCCCCTGCCTGTGCCGCCTCTGAGGGCCTCGCACTGAGCTCTGGCGGGGCTGGGGGAACTGGGGCTCTAACTTCTTACACTGAATACCTTACACTGAATAATTCTGAGGGTTTTTTTAAGGTGAAGCGGAGCTGTTTGATGTAACAGGGCATTTCTCCGCGACGTTTCTGGCACTGGAAGCTGGCTGTCTGGAGAGGAGCAGCCCTGGCTGGGAGCTCGGGTGGGATCTCACCTCCTCCTTGCCCCCACTCGGGCCCGGGCAGCTGGAGGTGGCAGGGTCATGGTTATCCCCGAGCCCTGCCTCAGGCCCTGCTGGGCCCGGGTCCAGGCCTGGGCCCAAGGCCAAGCTCAGCTCCTCTCTCAGGGGACGGGCAGGAGGAGAGGCTGTAGGAGCAGGGACTGAGCTGCAGCTGTGAGGAACAGGCCANGGAGCCTGGGATATTTTAAAGATTATTAGCATGGAGAGATTTGTTCGTCAAAGGTATGTTTTGATCGAATATTTAGAACTATTGGAGTGTGTAAAGAAATAAAAATAAAAATGAAGTTTCCTAGGTGGGACATCTCTGCTTACCCAGGCTGTGCTCAGAGCTTGGCCTCTCCCATTGTTCATGGAGGTTATAAAATCATCCTGCTGCCCCAAGAGAGCCTAAACCAGGGCAGTCAATGGGCTGGGAGAGCTGGGGGGCTCTCCTGGAGAGGAGAAGCTCCAGGGAGAGCTCAGAGCCCCTGCCAGGGCCTAAAGGGGCTCCAGGAGANCCCTGGCTGGGAGCTCGGGTGGGATCTCACCTCCTCCTTGCCCCCACTCGGGCCCGGGCAGCTGGAGGTGGCAGGGTCATGGTTATCCCCAAGCCCTGCCTCAGGCCCTGCTGGGCCCGGGTCCAGGCCTGGGCCCAAGGCCAAGCTCAGCTCCTCTCTCAGGGGACGGGCAGGAGGAGAGGCTGTAGGAGCAGGGACTGAGCTGCAGCTGTGAGGAACAGGCCAGAGAAAAAGCTTTGCTGGGCCACCTCCAGCTCTGGCATTCTCTGCCCTGGGCAGGGCTAAAGCCTGGAGCCATTCCAGCCTCACAGAGCCGTGCAAACCCGCCAGCATTTGCTTTATTCCTTCCCTGCGGGGCCTGAGGGTGACATCCATCCCCTCGGGCGCGGGCGGACACGGCCCGGCGCCGAGAGAAAACACGGAATATTGCCAGCTCGGAGAGAAAACACGGAATATTGCCAGCTCAGAGTGCTCCTGCCCGGGTACAGGGGCACAGGGCCCTGGGGAGCAGCAGCGGGGCCGGGGGAGGCCGGCAGAGCCTTTCTGGGAAGGGAAGGTTTGGGAAGGGAAGGTTTGGGAAGGTTTGGGCAGGGAAGGACGGATCTGTGGGCCCAGCTGAGCCCGCAGCAGCGCCCGGCGCCAGGGCAGGCCCGGGATGTGCCCGGGGACTGCCAAGAACCACGGCTCCTCCTGCTCACAGAGAGCCTGGGCCCATTAAATAGGAAATGGGAGATGGCAGGGAACAGCCAGCTTTCCATTTTTTATGTTTCTCCCATTCTGTTTTGTGGATTTGTCGATTTATTGGCCATTTCATCCAGCTCCTACTGGAGCAGTTGCTACTGAATCGATATAAAGATAATTTTAGTTTGCTTGCATGTAAAATTTATTCGAATATTGATAGTTCTCCTCGCAATATGGCCCACATAGATCTGTCAGGACAAGGCAACCTATTTCTGAAAGCAATGTTTAAAATTAACTTCAGGATTTCAGAGCTGGACATGCATTACTTGGAATAATTTTAGCACTTCAGGTTTAGAATCAGTAGCCCTGTTTGTAACTTAAATAACCATAAGAAGAATTCAGCACTAAGCACCAAAGTGCCTTGGCTGGTGTTTAAAAGCTCTGTGTGTGTATTCCTAAGGCAGGCTGGGGGAAGGGAGGATGATCATCAGAAAGAGGGAAAATTCTCATTTGTATTTGCTTTCCCTGCCATTTCTTCTCCTATTGTCTCAGATCTGCTTCTTTTTACCTTCATCCCTCCTTTTTCTGGGTCCATCCTTGGCAGTGGAGGAAGTTCTTTCCCCAGGTTTGACGTGCCAGAGCCATGGTGGGCCAGCAGCACTCGCAAAAGGCTGATTCCATATTCCCATTTTGCTTTTCCTTTTAAACTGAGGATGTTGAGCTATCTCAATAACCTGGATTTCCCATGTTGAGCAGGATGTGGTGTCTGGTGGAAAGGATGGTGGACCCTGGTTATTGCCTGATGGTCTCCAGGTCTGGTGTGGAGCCTGTGCCTTCCTCACTGCTCATCTGCTGACCCGTGCCCCATCCCAGCACTGCTTTGGGCCATTTCCTTCACTCTCGGGTAGGTTTGATCCACAAAGCCTTTGCTGGGAAGCCTTGGATGGGACAAAAGCTGATATTTGTTATTTATTCGAGGGTGAGCTGCTTCCTGGGAATTTTTGAAAGCATTAATTCCTTTTCTAGGCTTGAAGTTTGAATTCTTGTTTCAGGTTTTACTGTTTGCCAGTGTCAGTGGGACAGAAGTGGATGATCCCACTGGATACAGGGTTTGGGTTTGGGATAATGGCTTTCCCAGCAGTTCCCACTTCACAATAGAACCCTCAGTCCTGCAGGCACAACCAGAGTTACGTTTCAGGTACTTCCTCAAACTGACTAGACAGAAACAGGTTTTTTTGTTTTCATTTCCATCTCCTTTTATATCTGGAACAAATTCCAGTGTATGAGAAGGAAATGGGGCCCAATCAGTACTGGATGTCAGATTAGAAGCTTGAAATAGGTAGTTCTGGAGGGGAGGCAGGAGCACTGACTCAATTCCTTTTTCAAGGAAATCTCCTGAGAAGAAGAGAGATCCTCACACAGCATCACTCTGAAAGCAGAATTGCCTTTTTTAGACGGCTGATGAAAGTAGATGTGATGGCTAAAAATCCCCTCTCCCCCTCCCTCCAGTCTTAATTAATAGCTGAACAAAGTTCATATGAATTTCCCACCTTGCAGAGGCATCTCTTTGAACCTTTGTGCAGGTATATTTTGAAGAAGTGGAGTGTATTTTGCTTTTTGACCAACACTTAAAATATGTTATTATGTGGTTTTTTTCCCCAAATCTTGGTTCCTCAAAATGAAAAAAATGCTTTAGTTCCTCAGCCCTTCCAGGTGCTCTGTCCTGCACTGAGGGCACAGAACTCCCGAGCTTCCTCGGGGCTGTTCATTTGTTTGCCAAAGATCAAAAGGTCAGGCACTTCCAGCTCGGTGAAGCTTCCAGTGAATTACATCATGCATAAAAATTTGCTGTTTCCGAGCTGCCCAAGCTGTCCTGTGAGGATATCTTGCTCGCCTGAGCAGAAAACAGGCTGTGTTAGCAGCTTTGGTGAGCAGTGTTCTCTGTGAGCACACGGGCCCTCCTCGCAGCCCCTGGGTGCAGCCCCAGCTCCTCGGGGCCATCCACGGGTTTGATCCCGTTTGTTCTGCAGGGAATCCCAGGGAAATGAGCTCCTGTCCAGGGGTGAGTGTGCACAGTGAGGGCCTGTCTTGATTGAGTGTTGGCTTAAGGCCCCAAACCTTCAGGAAGGACTGGGCAGGCAGATTCATAGAATTGTGGAATTGTCAAGCTTGGAAAAGGCCTCCAAGATCATCAAATTCAGCCTTCAGCCGAATCCCACCATGCCCACTGATCCAGAGCACAAAGTCCCAGGTCCGTGCTGGCCACCCTGTGCTGAGGGGAGATAACACCCAGTTCTCTGGTGAATAACGGCAGCACTGTGGCATTTGATTAACCCAACTGAGAGCACAGTGTGTGCTTGGGTGTGCTTAGGCAAGGCCCGTGGCCTGGGAGTCCTCTCACTTCCAGAATCACACTTCCAGTTATTGCCAAACTGCAAATCCACAGGAACTGGCACCCGGCCAATGCTAATGAAAAATACACATGGAAAAATACAGTGGGAATGGAGGTGCTGTGCTTGTAGGATCACTCCCAAAGCGGGAAGAGTCCCACACATCTTCTCCTTCAGGGATGGCTTTCCCAAACCTCCCAGCTGGGCAGTGGGAGCAGCCTGGGACAGTGGGAGGTGTCCCTGCCCATGGCAGGGATGGCACTGGGTGAGCTTTAAGGTCCCTTCCCACCCAGGCCATTCTGTTATTTTGTGATTCTGTGCAATATTGCAAAATCATCCTGTTTTTTGCAAATTCTGTCCTGAATCTAGAAAACAACTCTGAATGAGTTTATTAAAAAGTGAATTCTGATCAATTTTAAAAGGAAAAATAAGATTTACCATGAAAACAGTTTGAACCATAGCAACAGTATAAAAATTATTTTTTGAGGGGGTTCTTTTACAACTTAATTCCATCCCCGTTTTCTATTTTTAACCTTTAATCAAAGCTCCTGGCTTGTTCAGAAATACAATAAATCTTTATCTCTCCAAAGCTTTTAAAGTGTTCACTATGCCCGCTGTTCTCTTTCTGACAGGAGATTATCCTTTCGAGTTGGAAATTTTCTATTATTTGTGTCTGAAACGGTTGAAAGTCGAAGTGGGGCCTCAGGTGCCATTAAGAGCAGCCCTAATGAAGGTGTGGGATGTGTGGAGGCTTTTCCTGGTGGGGACATTCTCCGGCCCCGCTGCCGTGGCCGCGCTCAAAGCTCGGAGCAAGTCCCACTTTTGTCCTACTGTTGCTTTTCTTGTTGGTTCCAGCCCTGCTGTCCTCACACAGCCCTGTCACGGGGACTCGTGCAAACCTGAGGGTTGTTTTTGCTGCTCTGGGCTCCCCACCCTGTCAGAGGTGCCTTCAGCCAGCATTAAACCTGTCCTGGCTGTCCCTGGGCACGGGGAGAGCGCGGCCCAGGAGCTGAGCCTGGCCTGTCCTCAGCTGCAGCCTCAGCACCATCACCAGACCTGAACAGTGGGGGTTTCATGGAACCACAGCATTGCTAAGGTTGGAGAAGACATCCCAGACCATCCCCAAACTTCACTCAAATCCCACCATGCCCAATAAACCCCATCACAGAGTTCCACACCTGCTCGGTTCTTGAACACTTCCAGGGATGGGGACTCCACCACTGCCCTGGGCTGCTGAGCCAGGCTTGAGCCCTGTTTCAGGAAAGGACTTTTCCCCAATATCCAGCCCGAACCTCTCCTGGTGTAACTTGAGACCATTTCCTGCTCTCCAAGTTCCTTGGAGAAGAGGCCAACTAACTCTTCCTTAATTAATTATGGATAAAATGTTTAGAATCACTCTGAGTCATTCATTTTAAGGCATTGGATCCCAGGATTTCCTGCCTGACTTTTTCTGCTTGTTATCTCCTATCTGCTCAAAAACTTCCCCAAGACTTGGATTCCTTCTTTTTAACTCTTCCACTTTGAAATTAATCATTTGTGTGTTTCAGTCTGTTGGATGCCCAAAGGAGCACACAGGAGAGGAACAAACCCCAACCCTCCAGCTGCAGGATGCTTCATCCAGCACAGTTTTCCTTGGCTGGAAGTGGAAGGTGGAGCTGCTGGAGCCAAGCTCTGGGGTGGGGATTGGCACTGGGGGATGGATGTGGTGACCTGGGAGACTTCATCCAGGTAATCCCTTGTGTTGTTGCTTTATTTCCTGAGAAATATTTCCTTTGGGATGGCTGCTTTTTTTTGGAGAGCTGGACTTGAATAATGTGTTTGTTAAGGCATTTCAAAGCATTTATTAGGGTGTTTCAGTGCATTTTAGGATATTTTCAATGCATTTTTAGGGTGTTTCAAGGCCAGGCCTGGGGCACTCCCTCGCTATCTCCAAATGATGGGAATCAGATCCAACAGCTCCTACTATGAAAACTTAGGGAAGCTGCTGCAGCTAAAACAGGAGATTGTAATCCTTGAGTGGCCATAACCACTGGGGTAGTGGGAGGACAGGAGGCCCTAAAACTGCCCTCTCGAGCCACATTTATTAAATCACTTTTATAGCCTGGAAATTCCCATGGAAGATGTGATTCATGTTCCCTGATTTTGTTGATGTTGCCTTTAAATTTAGCTTTAAATTCTTGTTGCTGTCAAGCTTTGCTTACGGATTTTGAGCACACGCGAATTAATTTCAGATTATTGCCTTAAAAGCAGGAAAACACAGTATTAGTGCAAGGCTTCTAAAATGTATTGTTCTGAACTTAAGAGTCTTACTGTTTCATACAAACCATCAACACTTCGAGTGAGTAATTCTCCTAAAAATAACTCCTACCTGAGAGGGAAATGACTCACCTTTAATGTGAGTCAGCCCGTGGACTTCAGAACCCCCAGGATTTCTTTCTAGCAGAGGTGGGACTGTGTTGCTGGATCACCTCCCAGGTCCCTTCCAGCCCAAACCAGGCTGGGATTCTGGGATTTTATCAAGGTGCAGAAGTCCAGCCCCATGGCTCCCCTTGGACAGCTCTGACACTCCCTCTTCTTCCAGGGTGGTGGAGTGCCCACCCCTGGAGGTGTCCCAGGAATGCCTGGAGGTGGCACTCAGAGCTCTGGGCTGGGGACAAGGCGGGGATGGGGCACAGCTTGGCCTCGGTGATCTCAGAGATCGTTTCCAACCTTTTTGATTTTGGAATTCCGTGATTCCCTGCTCTTCCCAGCCTTGCTCTCCTGCCATCACCAGCTTCCAGCTGCAGTATTGATGGCACTTGATATTCCTTCCCTCTGCTTTGTGGTCATAAAGTCTCTTTCTAATTCTCTGAAATGAAGCTTCTGTTTTCAGTGAAGCTCTTCCTCACAGTCTCTCCGATGAGCAGCACCCTAAGCTCTGTTCCCCACCCTGGGATGAACCCACTGATGGTTGGTGTTGGGGCTCTGTGGGCTCTGACCAGGGCTGGGGCCAGCTCTGCTGACCCAAGGGAACGTCAGGACCTGAACCCAAACCCGTTCCCATCAGGAAGGGCTCTGTGACAGTGCCTGTCACAGCTTCCCACAGCCCTGAGTTGTTCCATGCAGGACCCACGAGGCTCACGAAGGTGTCCACGTGCTCTGAACCTCTTGAGCTGACAATTCTGTGAGAACAGAGTCTGCCTCACGATTTTCTGCTATTTCCTGCTCTCTGTCCTGATGGCAGATTGCCTTGGGAAGAGCCTCTCCTGCTGGGCTCAGGAGCCTGCCTGATTTCTGTGGCTGCTCTGGAGTGCCTTCAGCAGCATGCACAGGGTGAGTAATGGGCACTGTGGGGGAAAAAGGACTCAGGACTGAATCCTAAACAGTCCTAAATCCTGGAGGGCTGTGCCCTCTGGGCTGTGCCATCCCTGCTTTCCCAGGGTCCTGGCTTTCCCACTGCCATCCTGTCCCTGCACAGGCCCAGGAGTGACTGTCCAGCCTCAGGACAGTGTGGGGCCAGCTCTGCCCCCTCGTCCTGCTGCTGTCTCCCAGGGCTCCCAGCTTTGGGGTCAATACCACACGGATTGTCCAATTCTGATCTCAGACAAGCAGTGCCCAGCTCGGGTCAGCACAGACTCCCTTTGGCACCTCTGGCTTTGACTGCTGATAAAAGATATTCCTGAAGATCCAAACACACCACAGACCTACCATCTCCTCATAAACAGAAGAGGTTTATTGAAAAGCATTTGGCCTTCACCTCCCGGCCAGAAAAGCCCAGGGTTTTTTTCCAGCTGTCTCCTGAGGTGTGAACCACACTGGCCTGAGTGATGGGGCTGCACCAGTTGCTCAAGGATATTTCGTGTTGAGCCATGCCCAGATGGATTTAATGACACCTGAAGGGCTGTTCCTGCCTGGCTGAGTGCTCCAGCCCCAACGAGTATCAGAGAAACCTGATATGTGACAAGTGGTATTTGAAGGAATTGTGGTCCTGGGATTTATTTGTCATGGATCAGTTTAATTAGGAGTGGCATTGTGCTGATTGGAAGCCGTGCTCTGAAGGACTCGTTCACTTTGGTTTGGATGTTAGAAATCCATGGATTTCCCCAAGGCCCTGCATTTGGAATGAGCTAATCCTGCTGGTGTAACAACCACTGCCTTGGCAGTGCTGGGGGAACACTTGGATCTGTGGGCTGGGAGGGCTTTTCCAACTGAAACCATTCCAAGTTTCTGTGAAGGTGAAGCTGAACTCCTTCTCATCCTGGCTTTTGGGGAAAGACTTCACCGAGCTCACCCTGAGGAGGTTTAAGGCAGATGTAGCTGGAGCTGACAGCTCATTAACAATGCATGGGGTGGGCTCAGCTGACATTGCCCAATGGGCCATTAGGCAGAACTGCTGCCAGCAGCTTTAAACCCTCATGCCGTAGGAGACATCCACACTACGAGCTTGGATCTCGGGAATAAAGCAGTTCCTGGAAGAATGCGCTGGAGGAGTTTCCCTGAACAGCAGATTTTTCCAGGGAGCTGTTGCTCAGCACAGCCACAGCAGCACCTTACAAAGAACAGGTCTGTGACAAACGCAAAAGTTCACTTGTACCCAAGCACCAGCACTTTTTGGGGGTGTGGGTGGCTGCCCCTGGATCCCTGGAAGTGCCCAAGGCCAGGCTGGACACTGGGGCTGGGAGCAGCCTGGGACAGTGGGAGGTGTCCCTGCCCAGGGTAGGGGTGGCACTGGGTGGTCTCTAAGGTCCTTTCCCACCCAAACCATCTGGGATTCTGTGGTCCTAGGAGAAGGTGCTCCCTGGAGAACAGGAATTCTCCCCTGGCACCGAGTTCAGGGCTCAAGGGCTGAGAGCCCAGCTGAGTGAGGAGCAGCTTCCCCTTCTCCCTCAGCTCCTGTTCCCCTGCAGGAGGAGTCAGGGACAGTTTAGTCTGTCCAAAACCCTCTGCAGTGCATGGCATGTGTCAGCAGGCAGGGAGGGAAATCCTCATCCGAATGAGAGGGTTGATAATGGAAATAATGAGATTGGAATTAAAAATTTCAGGTTTCAAATCCAGCGTGGGACATGAAAGTTTGGGAATTGCAGCAGGGCCAAAGCTGTGTTTGTGTCCTGGGCCCTGTCTGGGTCGAGGCTGGTCCCCAGGGTGGTCTCTAAGGTCCTTTCCCACCCATGCTCACGTTTACACAGGGCTGGGGGTGCTGGGGCAGGGGTTCACTCTGTGCCTGTGCCACAGGGAGGGCAGAGCCTCAGGAAAAGGATGTGTTTTATAAAGGAACCACGTCCCTCACTGGGGCTGTCATTCAGAACATGGAACTCCCAGTCTCAAATTCAGCGTTACAGCCCAACATTAAAACAGCAGTAAAAAAGGCAAACCTCCCAGTTTTTTCAGTCTGACATCTGCAGTGCGCACTCAAAACAGGCATTGGGGGAATTTGGGAGGGGCTGGAGTCTGCCTTTGGTTCGTGCTGGTGACAAAGCTGTTGAAGTTTTCAATGTCACTCTGAATACTTTGAGCACAATTAATCAATACCTTAATGACAACTGCCCCTGTGTGCAGGCTGAGGTAATTGGGTTGAAATTCCCCAGCTGTCTGGTGCAGATGTCGCTCCCAGAGCTGGGTGGGAGGAAGAGGGAGAGGAGGAACTGTGATTCCCCAGGGTGGGAGTGGGGCACTGGCAGCTCTGTTCCCAAAATAAGGGTGCTGTCTCTGCCCACTTTTATAGAATGGAGTTTATTCAGGAGTGATGGGACAGGGGGAATGGCTTCCCAGTGCCAGAGGGCAGGGATGGATGGGATCTTGGGCAGGAATTGTTCCCTGGGAGGGTGGGCAGGCCCTGGCCCAGGGTGCCCAGAGCAGCTGTGGCTGCCCCTGGATCCCTTCAGGGGCGTTAATGGGGCTGTGCAGGGCCAGGGGAAGAGTGATTTGATGGAGATCTGACTCTTCCTTGGCCTTTTCTGTGCATCCTCAAGCCTGAGCTCAGTAATCTGTGTGGCTTTAATTTGATATCCACCCGCTGTGGCCGTGCTGATCGATATTGGTAATATCTGTTCATAGGGAGATTTTCCAGGAGCCGGAGCACGTGTTCCATACTCAGCACTGCAATTTGGTGTGGGGATTAGTTTGAGACTCGAGCTACACAATATTTTCCAAAGCCCAGCTCTCCAGAGCGTTCATTGCCTTTAGCCTGATATTGATCATTATTTTTATTATTATTATCTGCAGTGCCCGGCAGTGACCTGTGCTGGAAATGGCAGCTCCTGGAGTCCAGCTCCTGCTCGGGTCAGCCCAAAGCAGCTGTGATGGAGAGGGATCAGCACCTTGGAGAGCTGCTCCGAGGGGAGAGGGCTCCCCGCTCCATCCCGGTGTAAATGGGAGTGTTATGGGCGGATTTTCTCTGCTCCATCCCGGTGCAAATGGGAGTGTTCCCGGCCAGGCTTTCCCTGCTCCATCCCGGTGCAAATGTTAGTGTTATGGGCAGGCTTTCCCTGCTCCATCCCGGTGCAAATGGGAGTGTTGTGGGCAGGCTTTCCCTGCTCCATCCCGGTGTAAATGGGAGTGCTCCCGGGCAGGTTTTCCCTGCTCCATCCCGGTGCAAATGGGAGTGTTGTGGGCAGGCTTTCCCTGCTCCATCCTCACACATTCAGGGTTGGGCAGGGTCACTGCTCCCCATCCCAACCACGGTGGCTCAGGCTGCAGAAACCACCCCAAAACTGAATTTCTCTGCCCAATAAATAACTGTGCTGCACCAGACAGTTACATTGGGAACTGAAATGTTTCAGCAGAGAAGTGTCCTCTACTTGGAGGAATTTGTTTTTCAAATAGGAAATTTGCTTCTCCTTGCCCTAAATTATAGAAAGGAAATCTCAGTGCCGAGGGGTAAATTCAAGCAATGACACTTTGGAAATCCTCAGGCCTGTGACAGCCAATAAGGTGAAGGAGGTCCTGGTTTTTAGATTATTTCCACCCCAGGTGATCTGAAAAAAGCTGCTCTACAAGTTATCCAACACCTTTTCTGGGAGGTCTGGCAGCATTTTTGTGCTTGGTTTAGTACTGACATTTAAAGCTGGTCTAGAGTAATTATTTCTGGGTTTCCTCTATAACATTAACTCCTTACTGTAGCAATTCTGAAAAGAGTTTTCTATTATTTAATCCTGTGATATCTGAGTGGAATAACAGGGTTTCATTGGGAGGTTTTGGGCACTAATTTTAGGTGAACACCATTTGCTGGCAGCTCGCAATCATGGCAGGGAAAACTCATCACTGTGATGAGTTTGAAATGCACAGAGTTTGTCCTTGAAATGCCCAGAGTTTGTGGGGATAAAGTTGGTTCTGATGTGTCCCCATTTCAGTGGTGTCTGCGAGGGGAACAACATCGGTCAGGTTTGTTCCGAGGCTGGTAAGTGGTAGAACAGAAATGCTGCCATGCAGGGGGAATTTGCAGCTGCTTACAAAAGCTTTGGAGCCCAGCAAAACACTCAAGCTCTGTTTTAGTGAGAGGAGAAGGCTGGAGTAATGCTCCCGTGGGAATGGTGGGAATTGCACACCGGGGGTGAGGCTGGAGGAGCTGGGTCAGACAGGAAAGCTGTAGCTGGGGGTCTGTCCAGCCCCCTCACATCCAAATGCCTTAAGTTCATCCAGTTTCTCCTGAACAGCAATTAGAGTGATTATAACACAGCCACAAATCCCTGGTGCTGGCCGCACACCATCCACGCTCATCCCATTAAAATTCAAATGAAGGTAATTTGAATTTGGCGTTCTAATGCAGGTAAATAAAAGGAACGCCCGTGTTAGGTGGCAGCCCCTGCTTGTTTTTAATGGATTTGGCAGCTGCTGAGATGGATGGGTTTGTGGCAGAAGGGCTGGGCTGGAGGGCTGTGAAATGAAGGCTGGGGATGATGGATACTGAGGCCTGAGCTGGCTCCTTTCTTCCTGCACAGCTCCTGCCCCTGCAGCCCCCAGGATGGGGAAATCCAGAGCTCCCTCCTTCCCAGCTGCCCTGTGCTCAGCAGGGCTGTTCTGAAGGACACCTTGTCACTGTCACCCAGCCTGGCCCATGTCACACATGGTGTTTTCCTTTGGAGCCCGTGGTGGCCCCACAACACCCCCCTGACCTGGCCCAGGGTGCCCAGAGCAGCTGTGGCTGCCCCTGGATCCCTGGCAGTGCCCAAGGCCAGGCTGGACACTGGGGCTGGGAGCAGCCTGGGACAGTGGGAGGTGTCCCTGCCCTGGCAGGGGTGGCACTGGGTGGGCTTTGGGGTCCCTCCTACCCCAAACCACTCCATGATTCCATGATTTGCTTTGTCCCCAGGCTTTCCCAGGCAATGCCCTCCAGTTCCATTCTGAACACCCAGCAGAGTTTAGCAGAGCAAGGCCTCCAACCCAGGCTGCTGCCCTTTCCCAGAGCAAGGACACAGCTCAGCTGCCAGACAATAGAACCAAGCTCTCCAGTGATTTCTTGCCCTAAATTCAAGCAACCCAGACCATGTGGGGTAAGCACCATCCCTCATTCCTGTGCTCTGCTCTTCCCTTCATGCAGCTCCAGCCCAGTTTGGGTTTGGCCCAGGGCTCAGCATGTCTTGGTGGGACTGGTTAAACCCTGCCTAACACTGAAAACTCAATTAGAGAGAACTCTCAGAGTTGGGTAAAATATTGTAGAGCATGAAGAGCTCACCTGTATAGTTTGTAAGGCTGAGGAATCAATTTAAAAGATGAATTATTTAATATTAACAGCCCCCTCTCCCTATAAGCAGGAGAAGAGGGTAATGTATAGCAAAGACTCTGCCTCCCCCTCCAGCCAGGGTTGCCAGTGTTTATTTATTGCCAATATCATCAGCAATGTCCTGAGCCTGTGTGAGGCTGCTGCTCACAAACCACTGGAATGTTTCCAGATGAAATAGAAGATGGATAAAAAGGGTCTTTATCCTGTCAGTTTGATGAATAATTACAGTATGGGAGCGACTAAAGAGCTGTGCTTGATGCAGGTTTCATCACCAGAGTTAGGGCTGACAGAGAAATGGGGTTTTTTACTAGATTAACAAAAGCTGTGTTTACAATCCAAAAATTGACTGGATGGCCCCAGTCCTTTATGGGGGTATTAATGCAAGTTTAATTCAAATATATGGCATTGATTTGGGTTGTGCTGAACATAATGGATCTTCCAGCACGATGGGCCTCTCCTAAAGCCTCAGACTCCAAGTGCTTGCCTGACTCCACACTTTCTAAGTCTGTTTTTCTGCAATTAATGACAATCTGTGAACCTCCCTCGGCGCGAGGGTTGTCATTGGAAATCAGTGCCTGTGATGAAGCTGCTCCACGCCAGGAAAGGTCCCTTTGGGGCCACAGCTCTGGCCTCGTGCTGTGTCCGTGTGTGTGCTCCTGGAGTTCCTCTGGGGAACCCAACACTGAGATCCCGATTTGCACCCCTGGAGATCCCAGCTGGGAATATAATCCTGGGAACGAGGTGCTTGGAATCACTCAGCTCTGTAGAGAAGGGCTCTGTGCAGTCAGGGCATAAAACCCCCCTGAGCTCTGCCTAGAGTGTGGGAGGGCACAGGGGCATGTGGGGGGATGGCCTTAAGCTGAAGGAGGGAGGGTTTAGACTCTGTATTAGGAGAAATCCCTCCCTGTGAGCGTGGCAGGCCCTGGCACAGAGCAGCTGTGGCTGCCCCACCCCGGGATGTCCAAGGCCAGGCTGGACAGGGCTTGGAGAAACCTGCGAAGCAGCAGCCCCGGGGCTGGCCCGGTGTTTGTTCCTGAGTGCTCTGAGCCACCAGCTCCTTGCTGAGCTCAGGGCTTTGCTCTCAGGGTCCAAATCCTGCCATCATCAGATCAGCAAGAACATGGGCAAAGTGACCCCACCAAAGCCTCCAGGATGAGGTGGATTTAACGTGATCTGCTAAGTGCCACCTCACTTTTTGAAGAACATTCCGTTTGGAATTTAGCCCAGAA
This sequence comes from Platysteira castanea, assembly GCA_013397175.1. NCBI lineage: Eukaryota > Metazoa > Chordata > Aves > Passeriformes > Platysteira > Platysteira castanea. The sequence continues at coordinate 37,780 of VYXC01007438.1, read as the reverse complement.
AGTGCATCTGCCCCAGCAATTTACACCTCATTGGCTAAGCCTGAGGAGGGAGGAAACGAAGGTGATTAATTAAGGAAAAATAAATGAGTCTCACTTTGTGTGGACTGTGGCTGATCCGCCTCTGTGCAGAAAAGCTGTTTGGGGCTGGAGTGGCCTTGGATTGTGAACTGACAACGGAGTGTGTGTGAGGGACTGCCAGGAACCAGCTCAGGGGGGCTGAGCAGGGTTCTGGTAAGGAAGGAAAATGTGCAACACAGCTCAGAGGGGCTCTTCCCCCGTGCTGCCATTTGTCTTTCCATAAGGTTTTGTTCTCACTTCATTCTGTGCTGAGGATGATGCTAAATTTGCTATTTTTGAGACGTAAGAGCCTAAAGGAAAGTTAATTGCTCCTGAGAGTGGATAAAACTTTCCTGAAAGTATATTTGTTTGGGGAAAAAAATCTTCTAGTGGTGTTTAGGCTCTGGGTGGGATTATTTCTTGATGCTGGTGTAAATCAGGAGCAAATCAAGACAAGTCTGGTCCACCCTTGGGAGCTACTGAGGGGATGTTCCTCAAACACTTTATGAGAATCCCCTGTTCTAGGTGAGAAATGCACTGGTTTCACCAGAAAGGAGAAATAGTCCTTTGTAATGGATTATTTGTTATTTAGGTGCTGCTCTGGCAATGTTTAGACTCTGTATTAGCAATAAATCTGACCATGATCATCCCCACCATCTCTGTGTCCCACTCCCCATGCCCAGCCCAGAGCCTGCCCCCGGCTCCTCTGCCACACTGGAATGTGGAAATGAAGCAGGATAACTGCAGCTGCAGGAAAAGTCAGGTTAAAGCAGGAATGGCACCAGGCTCTGTATTATGTGCAGCAGCCGAAGAATAAAACTCTGGCTGAGTGGGAAGCGAGAGCTTTGGGTGGGTTTTAGTGCCAGCACTGAGACTTTGCTGTGGTTTTCTAACAGAAACGGGTGGGAAAAGCTTCTCTGCTGCCTGTGCAGCCCGAGCAGGGCCCGTGGGCTCTGGTGGCAGGGGTGGGGGGACAGAGGCTCCAGCCCGGCTCTGCCAGGCCCTGCAGAGGCACCTCGCCCTGGGCAGCCCCAGCTCCCAGCTCCCACTGCCTGCCCGGACCGTGCCTGGGTGTGCCAGGGACACGAGCCCAGCTCCCAGCAGTGCCTCCCTGCTGCTCCCGAGGCCCCGCTGCCCTGTGCCCCCCTGAACTCCCATCCCGGGGGCTCTGGGGGGCTCTGGCTCGGTTTGTTTATCTGAGCAGCTCCCTGGGTAACTTCTGATCTCTTGTGGCTGCCAGGGCCTGACTGCCCCGATCACCAGCCCCAGCTCTTCAGAGGTGAGGATATTTTGTTCTTAACAAAGCAGCCGCAGCCTTCTCTTCTCCTTTTAGATTTTGACAGGGCTGGATTCTGTTAGTGGTTGGTTATTCTGTGCCCCTCATTACAGGGAAAAAGCTCCTTTGCAGAATGCATCCTTTGTGGGGCACCAAAGGTTTGAGTTCATTTTGATGCATCACAGAAAAAAAAAGTTACGAAGATTAAAAGACTTATGACCATCTCCTTTGGACTTTGCTCTGCCTTCAGCAGCAGCATCTTTATTGGCTCCAGGAGGAGGAGAATATTCTCTGAGATAATGAGACTGGCAACTTAAATCTAAATATTGTGGCTTTTGCTTGGAGCAGGGCAGAGATTGTCTCATGCAAATGTTGGCAATTTCACTGCCTGACCCTCGAACTTCACAAGAGAAGACCTCACGGTCACCTTGGGTGAGAATGAGCAAGAGTTGTCCTGAGCTGGGGAAGAGGAGCAAACTTGAAGCTGATCAAGCCTTTTGAAATTAGTTTTGTTTCAGCTAGACTGAAGCTTGTTTAAAAATCAGTCAATTAAGGTAAGAGGCAGCACACTCTCGTGCTAGGGAGAGCCATAAAGGAGCAGCACGAAAAAGAGAAGTATTTCCTTCTGCGAGGCCACTTGGATGAAAGAGATCAATAACGCACCTGTATCATGGGAAAACAGCCACAAATGACTCAAAACTCCCGGGTTTGAACAAATCTTTGGGCACATGGGCACAGGCAGAGCTGCTCTCGCTGCCGCTGGGAGCTGTCCCTGCGCAGGCAGCGTTACCCACCCCGGCTGCTGTGGCCAGCAAAGGAGGGGTGGTGGGGAACGGGCACACAGGGAGGCAGCCCGGGGGTAATGCACAATGAAGGAACTCAGTAATTGTGGGCCAGGCAGCGGATTTAAAATCCAGCCTCGACTCCGGGTGGGAGAGAGGGAAACTCCATCTCTCACCGCATCAAACAGCGGCTCTGACGTCCATCTCCAGCTGTGCTTCACCTTGGAAAGCTGGGAATGGCAAGTGCTGCCTTCCTCCAGGTGCAGGGTTCATTGCTGTGCCCTTCCCAGGCCTGGGTGCTGCCGAGGAGGGGTTGGGGGGCAGTGGGACAGGTGCCAGCAGCCCCAGCAGCAGTTTGTGTTTTCCCTAGGAAAGCCCATTCCCGAGCAGGACTTGGCCGAGTGCCTGCCATTCCTTTCACACTTCCCAAACGAGCTAACAGGAATTTAGGGCACCGAGCTCAGCCCTTTGTCTCTCTGCCAGCTTCTGTGGCTGTACAAGCCCCTGCTGACAGCTCCGAGGGTTTTCCTGATGCACAGCCCGTGCTGGGAATGGGAGGGAGCGAGCACGGAGAGGAACAGGGGCTGCACGAAGGGCAGGGAAGCACTCAGGGCAGCAGAGCTGGTTTTTCCTCCTCTGCTCTCCAGTTCTCCTCAGGACAACAAGAGCCGCTGTTTGCAAAACCAACAAGGGCTTGTTCAGGTGTGAATTCCCTGTACTGGGCTGTGCAGCTTCACTCCGAAGTCAGGCTGGAGCAGAGGAGCTCCAGGGAGAGCTCAGAGCCCCTTCCAGGGCCTAAAGGGGCTCCAGGAGAGCTGGAGAGGGGCTGGGGACAAGGGCTGGAGGGACAGGACCCAGGGAATGGCTTCCACTGCCAGAGGGCAGGGCTGGATGGGATCTTGGGCAGGAATTGTTCCCTGGCAGGGTGGGCAGGCCCTGGCACAGGGTGCCCAGAGCAGCTGTGGCTGCCCCTGGATCCCTGGCAGTGCCCAAGGCCAGGCTGGACACGGGGGCTGGGAGCAGCCTGGGACAGTGGGAGGGGTCCCTGCCATGGCAGGGGTGGCTCTGGGTGACCTTAAACGATCCCTTCCAACCCAAGCCATCCTCTGTCTCTGTTCCTTCTGCTCTGCAGCCCAGCCTGAAGAGATGCAGAATTTTTTCCATCTGACTTCTGCTAAATGAAATTTGATGGCAATACTGCATCAATGAGCTCGCAGGGTTTCTGCTGAAGATGCTTTGCAGAGCTGAATGATTCCTTGGGGGGATTGCTCTGCACTTTGCAGCCTCCTCTGTGAATCTCTCTCATGGCTTTAAAGGGAGAAGCAGCAAAGGGGAGGGTGGGATTCTCCTGTCAGTGACTTTATCAGTTACTTCCAAAGCCATACAGAGAAAATGTTTTATAGGTGGCTCTGTTATCTGCTGCTCCATCTTCATACTACAAGAAATTTCTTAGCAGGATATTTTAATATCACCTTTTCTTTGCTTATCAGAAAGTCTAATACCGGGCCAACAGGCCGCAGCTGCTTGGTGGGGTTTATCTGAGCTCAGAAACGCAGAGTAATAACAGATCTTTAATAATGCAGCACGGGGCTGTGCCTGGCTGATTTATAAACTTCATAGCCACAGCAAGTCCCAGCTAACAGGGATTTACTGCTCCCTCTGCACCAGCATCCCAGGAATGCTGGGGGAGCAGATGCGGAGTTAAAGGAGCGTCACCGTTTGTTTCAGCAGGGCTGGGGATAAATCTGTGCTCCCATGTCAAGGGTCCGAGCTTTGCTTCTGGGCCAGGCAGAACCTGGGGATGAGAGATAAACCCAGGGGCTGGGAGGGGCAGGACAGGGCTGGCAACCTAGCTCTGGGGCTGTGGGGAGTCTGTTCAGAGCTCAGAGCTCAGGAACTTCCCGTGTCCATCCTAAACCCTGTCCCTTTTTCATCCCAGCACGTGAGAACGTGGTTTAGCAGAGGGACACAAGTGGCCGAGGCAGGAGAGGGCATTTGGGTTCTCTGTGCCTTGTTAGCCTGGGCTAGAGCACCCTTTGGAGCCCTTCCAGAGCTGATTCCACCCCAAAGTGCTGCCCGAGGCTCCCACCCAGCCCCGACCCTCCCTGGCCAGAGCCTGGGAGGCTTTGGAGGGGCAGAGGTTCCCCCTGTGGAGCTTCCCGGGAGCACCAGGAGGGGCCTGGGGAGGGCAGGGAAGAGGCTTTGCAGCAGCTCGGGCCTGGGCCTGTGGGCTGGGATGCCTGGGAGCACCCAGGGGCCCACCCAGGTGGGACCCACCTCGCTGCAGCCTTGCTCTCCACCATCCCAGCTCCCAGATTCACAGAGCCTGAGCGTTCCGGGGGTGTGCAGCCAGCCGGGCCCCCCCGTGGGCTCATCCATCATCCCTGGGACACTGCTCCTCACTGCCTGATCACAGCTCCAGGTGGCACCCAGGCTCTGTGGCAGCTCCTGCCCAGGCAGTGGCAAAAAATCTTCAGTATTGTCTTTGAATATGCCACACTCAGCCCCTTTCAAGAGAAGGGTCAGTGAGGTGATGGGTTAAATGTGATGCCAGGCTGGGAGATCTCAAGATCTTGGGCTTTTTCCATCTGGAGGGGAAGGAAAGCTGCACTTGGAGATTCAGGACAAACCAGGATTTGGGGATTTTCCTGTAAGGAGGTTTTAGAACACCTTGGGTTATGTTAAAGCTTTTGTACCAAGTGATGAGTGGGGAGGTTTGTCAACATCTTCAGTCTCAGCTGCCTTCAGAAATCCAAATGTCACAGCCAAGAAAAACACAGTGAGAATCGGCTGAAAACTTCGAACTTTTCAGGGGAAAGAAAGCAATGACAACATTATCTAGAAATTCCCCTAACAGAGATGCTCCCGGGGCTCCTGAGGAGGAGGCCTCTTTCCCTGCACTGGAACAGAAAGGAGTTAACTGCTGAGGGCGTGAGCAGAGCTTTTAAACAGACTGGCGAGAGAATCCTTCATCCACCTCTTTTCATTCTTCAAATGAACAAGCGGCAGAAAGCTCCGTGTTACGGTTTCTCAGCCCATTATTCTCCCCTCGTTGTCAGGGCAGCTGCTCGCTCCGTTACAGAGCAGGGAAAGGGCTGTGCCTGCTCTAAAGGGCATCCTTTCACTTCTCCTGTTCCTGCTGCCACTTCAAAGGGAGATAAGGAAAACGAGGTGCTGTTTTTCCCTGCGAGTACCTGTTTATCCTCGTTGTCATGTCTCTGCTCTGAACTCTCGGAATGTGGTGGGAGGATTTCTCTCGCTGCTCCTCGGGCTGTTGCACAACTAAATCACAGCAGAAGGCAGAGGGTTCTGGCACAGCCTCCTCAGCTCGTGTGTGTCTCTGCGGGGAAGAACAGACTCGTGGGGTCGGGGAGCCTGGAAAAGACCTCGAGGATCATCCCAAACAGGCAGGGTCCTGGGGAGGGGGGGTCACGCTGAGCCTGGAATTTGTGGAGTCTTGGAATGGTTTGGGTTGGGAGGGACCTTCAATCCCACCCAGTGCCACCCCTGCCATGGCAGGGACACCTCCCACTGTCCCAGGCTGCTCCCAGCCCCAGTGTCCAGCCTGGCCTTGGGCACTGCCAGGGATCCAGGGGCAGCCCCAGCTGCTCTGGGCACCCTGGGCCAGGGCCTGCCCACCCTCCCAGGGAACAATTCCTGCCCAAGATCCCATTTCAGTCTGATCTCTGGGTCACTCCTCTTCCAGAACCCCTTGGTGGTGGCTCTGCCAGCATTTCCTCGGGCACGTGCCTGCTCCTTTCCCTTCCCCAGCCCCAAACCTCTGCCCTGTTCCTTTCAAGGCAGTTTTATGCCCTTGGTTCCAGCAGGAGGGCTCATTCTCCCTGCTAGGTTGGCTTTTCTCTCAAATACATGGTTGAGAGCTTTAATCTGCTGCAAGCAGGTGCCACTGCAGGTGAGCTCTGCTAAGAGCATATGTTTAATTATGCTGCTGAAGTCAGAAAAAGCTGTTATTTTAAAAAACTTCCTTTAATAGTCTGGGTAAGCGTTGGCAGCCAAACATTCTCAGCTGCAGATGCATTCAGTTTGTTATTTCAAAACAAATTTCAGACTTGCAAAAATATTGAATTGGAGGAGTTTAAGTACAAAATTAGAGAGGTTTCATTCAGGGACCTGTGGTCAGCTCCCAGGAACTAAACTGAAGAAAGAAGCCTCAGCCCTAGAGGGAAATCTGGGATGAGAAGCTCTGGGTAAGTGGCTTTAAGAGATCAAAGAATGGAGGTGTGTGCATGGAATCAAAGAACCCACACTTTCCATGTCCCCAGGTGCCACAGCCACACTTAACTCCCTCCAGGGATGGGGACTGCGTGGACAGACTGTGCTAACACCTGCCCATCCCTTCAGTGGAGCACTTTTCCAGGCTCCAGTGTAAACCTCCCCTGGCACAGCTCCAGGCTGGTTGCTTTGGTGCTGCTGTTCCCTGGGAGCAGAGCCCGGCCCCACCTGGCTGCACCCTGTGTCAGGGAGCTGCTCTGGCCTGGAGGGGCCAGCAGGTGATGGGGCTGGGGGCCAGGACACCCCTCCATCCAAAACAGCTGGAATTTCTGGGAAATAACAATTCCCAACGGACTCTCTGAGCGAAATGTGTCTGTGCATCCCAGGCAGCCTTTGGAAGGAGCAGGAAGGCTTTGGAAGGAGCAGCAGCCTTTGGAAAGAGCAGGAAGCCTTTGGAAGGAGCCTTTGGAAGGAGCAGGAGCCTTTGGAAGGAGCCTTTGGAAGGAGCCTTTGGAAGGAGCAGGAGCCTTTGGAAGGAGCCTTTGGAAGGAGCCTTTGGAAGGAGCCTTTGGAAGGAGCAGGCAGCCCACGGTGGGAGTGCTCCAGCAGGATCCCACTCCGGCTGCAGGGAAGGCTCTGCTGTGCCCCACTGCAGACTCAGTGACTTCAGGGGAATTTTATTTATGGGTAACTAATCCTCAGCACCGAGCTCCCGAGCATCCATCTCAAAACAGGGGCTTTACTCCCACATTTCCTATCGTGCAGTGAATGCCAGCCGGGCTGCACTGGAGGGTGCAGAGGGCTGCTCCACTCTGCCAGTGCCTGGGTTTGCTGTTCACAGCCACAGCTGCACCACCAGACCTCTCCCCAGGCAGGTTCCCTGCGAACCTGGGCTGCTGAGTTCAAGCCGTAACAGCCAGGTGCAAATCCAAGGTGATGTTTCAGCTGTCTCCTCTCCCGCTGAATTAGAGCCCTCTAATGATGCAACACTAAATCCATCCTGAAGGCTTCCAGCAAGCTGAGCTCTCTGGGAAGTGTTGAATCATCAGGGCAGACAGGTTTTGCCGGAACAAAAAAGGTGATTCTGTCTCTCTGAATGTCAGTGACCTCGCTGCTGCCAGGGCAGATGGATCAAATCTCTCCTGGGGGTGTTGGGAAGGTCTGGAAGGGGCAGGGACTGATCCCAGGAATTTCCCCTGCACAGGAGGCAGAACTGCCCTGGGCAGTGCCCGAGCTGGAACAGAAACCAGAGAGGGGCTGGAATCTCCTCCCTGGGATATTCCAGACCCCTCTGGACACGCTGCTGTGCCCTGTGCTCTGGGATGGCCCTGCTGGGGTCCCTTCCAGCCTCACCCACTCTGGGATCCTGGGAAGATGAACACTGCCAGCCTGCCTGGTGGGAATTCCCTTCTTGTTCTCATTTTCAGGAGCAAGTGTCACTGAAGTGCCTCTGTGTGAGCAAATATCTCCATTCCCCCTCTCCTGCCCTCAGGGCTGCTCCTGGACTGCAGGTCCTGCTGGGAAATGCCCTCCTGCCAGCACCCCACTCCCTCCCCAAACCCCTCATTCACAAATGCCAGCACCTGTGGGGGTCAGAAGTGGGCTCTAAGCCTGTCCTGGAACTCCTAATGCCATCTGTGATGTGCCAAGTGCCCGGTGTTGAGCAGTTTCATTGATTCTCAGCCCAAATCAGCAGTGAGGGGACAAGTCCCACCCCTGGCACGCTGTCCCCACCACTCGTGGGAAGTTTCCACCTCCTACAGAGCCGGGGTTCACGGCTCCCAGACCCACCCCTGCACATCCAGAGACTGACTGGGCATTACCCTGCCTCACAATGTCTTTTAGCTGTAGCTGTACTCACTTACCTTTGTGGTGTGATGTGACATTTGCTTGATCCCGGTGAAATAGGGAAGACTTCCAGAGATGAATCGAGCGAGGGATAAATTATTCATATGCAGCGTCTGGAAATCTTTACCTTGGTTTCCTAAATCGGAGGCGCCGGGAAAATTGGAAACCTGAGCTAATACCCTGGTAATAACGTGTCACCCTGGAAGGAGCCAGAGCTCAGGTTTTGTCACTTTTCAGCACTTTCTGTGAGCGCTGCTGCTCGGGAGGCTCCTCGGGAGCTCCGTGCTCGCAGAGGGAAAGCTCTGAATGGCACAGGCCGGCCCTGGTGGGGACTGCAGGGCAGGGAATGCTGCAGGGCAGGGAATCCTGCAGGGCAGGGAATGCTGCAGGGCAGGGAATGCTGCAGGGCAGGGAATGCTGCACGCTCATCCCAGAGCCAGCGTGGGAAAGGATTCCGGGAACGGCATCCTCACCCTCAGAGCGGGGCAAAANCTGCAGGGCAGGGAATGCTGCAGGGCAGGGAATCCTGCAGGGCAGGGAATGCTGCAGGGCAGGGAATGCTGCAGGGCAGGGAATGCTGCAGGCTCATCCCAGAGCCAGCGTGGGAAAGGATTCCGGGAACGGCATCCTCACCCTCAGAGCGGGGCAAAACGAGATCCCTGTGAGGGGGGACAGGAGGGGTTCAGGGAGGGACAGGAGGATGCTCCGGGTGGGGATGAGGGGCAGGAGGAGCTCAAGGAGGGGCAGGAGGATGCTCTGGGTGGGGATGAGGGGCAGGAGGGGCTCAGGGAGGGGCAGGAGGAAGCTCCGGGTGGGGATGAGGGGGAGGAGGAGGTCAAGGAGCGAGAGGAGGNACAGGAGGATGCTCCGGGTGGGGATGAGGGACAGGAGGAGCCCGGGAAGGGGCGGGAGGGAAGCTCTGGGTCAGGATGAGGGGCAGGAGGGGCTCAGGGAGGGGCAGGAGGAAGCTCCGGGTGGGGATGAGGGAGAGCCGAGCTCTGACCCTCGGGAGCGGGGTCACCCCAGCCGGCTCGGGGGATGCCCCAGGGATGCCCTGGGGATGCCCTGGCCGTGGTCACACCGGGGACTGCAGGCAGTGGCACACCCTTGTCAAACGGGCACTTCTGCCTCTGATGGTCTCTTCCTCTGCTTTTCTGTCCCAGCCCTTCTGCAGCCACGGGAGGATGAGGGGCCCTGCCGAGGCCGTGCCTCAGGGCACGGGGCCGTGCCAGGATGCAGAAGGGACCTGGAGCTCTTCCTTCAGTCTTTCCCTCGTTCCCTGCAGGCTGGGGTTGGGAATTAGCGAGTGGGGATGATGCCACAGGCACGCTGTACTCCAGGGATTACAAACGCAAAGCTCCACGTGTGTAACCCGTGCCCGGGCAGACCCCAGGGGTGATTCCAGCCTGGCATTGGGAGGCACGGGAGCAGCAGGGTCTCTGTGGAATCACAGTCCTTTGTAGAATCAGAGAATCCCTGACTGGTTTGGGTGGGAAGGGACCCCAAAGCCCATCCAGGGACACCTCCCACTGTCCCAGGCTGCTCCCAGCCCCAGTGTCCAGCCTGGCCTTGGGCACTGCCAGGGATCCAGGGGCAGCCACAGCTGCTCTGGGCACCCTGGGCCAGGGCCTGCCCACCCTCCCAGGGAACAATTCCTGCCTAAATAATGCCCCTGCAGTGCCTCAGGGGACGGCTCCGTGTGACCCCGGTGTCACCTCACGGGCAGCAGTGGCCGGGGCAGGCGGGGCTGGGCTCTGGAGCCTTTCAGCCACAGCAGCGACTCCTTTAAAGTCCAGCCTCTCCCTCCAAGCCGCCTGAACCAGATGGAAGCTGACGAGGTAAACATGGAAATAAAAAGCTCAGAAATGGCTTTAATGTTTACTTTGAAGCAAAGTTATTTTAATGAATTCCAATTAACGTTAAAAAAAAAAAAATCACTTTTGCTGGATGGTCCCCATGGTTAACAAGGGATGCAGATGTTTTTTGCACTAATTGTTCTAATCTAAGTGTTTCCCTGCTTTGCATTCTGAGTGCACCAGCTCTCATTGCCCCATGGTATTTAAATAGGAGAAAGTGATTCCATGATGCTTTATTTCCCCAAAAAGCAGAAAAAAAACCCCGTTAAACTTTGCATTTCAACGTTACCTGGCAAATTTGATGACCTTCTGCATTAAAAAAAATAGAGCCAGTATTTCAAAGATCTTTTGCAACGCGAAAACCAGGACATCCCAATTTAGAATTTTGTTTATTGTCAAAAAACTTATTTCACCAAATTCTTGTACTGCACCCCAAACACTCCTCACTTGGATCTCCTGTTAAGTGAGGTCATCAAAGAGATTTGATGCAAAGAAAAAGTAAACTCAAGGCCTGGATCTTTAGTTGTTGAAAAGCCATTGTAAATCACAGAATTATAGAATTGGGTTGGCAGGGACCTTAAAGCCCACCCAGTGCCACCCCTGCCCTGGGCAGGGACACCTCCCACTGTCCCAGGCTGCTCCCAGCCCCAGTGTCCAGCCTGGCCTTGGGCACTGCCAGGGATCCAGGGGCAGCCCCAGCTGCTCTGGGCACCCTGGGCCAGGGCCTGCCCACCCTCCCAGGGAACAATTCCTGCCCAAGATCCCATCTGAACCTACTCTCAGTCTGATGCAGCACTACAGTTAACTCCAAACGTGGGGAATGTACATGGAATTAATGTGTATTCCTGCTTTTCCCACTTAAAACCACACGGTCAGTGCATGAATTGTTGCTGTGACTCAAGAAAAAGCTAAACCCACCTTGGATCTCAGCTTCTGCCGAGCCAAATCCCTTCCCAGAGCTCTGAAGGCTGGGTTGGACAGGGCTTGGGGCGACCTGGGCTGGGGGAAGGTGGATGGGGTTTAAGGATGGGGTTTAAGGATGGGGTTTAAGGATGGGGTTTAAGGATGGGGTTTAAGGTGCTCTCCCAGGCGGGCAGGCTGCGATTCCCCGAGTTCCCAGCGATTCCATGAGTTCCAGGCACGCTGCCAAGCCCCGAGCCGCAGCCACCCGGAGAATTCTCCGTGCTGCGCCTCATTAGCACCGAGCAGCTGCCGGTTCATTCACAATTAATGGCAGGGATAATGAACGGCCCCCACCGCAGCGGGGCTGGCGCTGCGCGGGGCTGGGGCAGGGCTCTGGGCATGCAGGGGGAGCCAGGGCAAGGCAGGGAAATGCCCACCCCTGCTCCTGACCCGGCAGCCACAGCCCCTGCTCAGCTGGGGATTAAAGCAGCAGAGACATCTGAGAGGCCATTGCTGGGCTGATTTCAAATATCAGCTACATATTTTTATATATATA